>CM052811.1:88521941-88577727 GCA_028533885.1 Nasua narica | reverse complement strand
CCCCGGAGTCCATGCTGGGGCTGAAGCCTACTTAATTAAAAAAAAATCCTTAGCAAACCAGGAATGAAAGGAAGCTTTCTTAATCTAAATAAGAGAGCCTAGGGAAAAAAACCCAAGGTTGAGATTGAGACAAGAATGTCTGATTCTACCATATGTTTTCAATTTTGTACAAAAGGTTCTATCTATTGCAATGAAGCAAAAACAAATAAATATGGTTAATTGAGAAAGAAGAAATAAAACTTACTACTTGGAGACAACATGTCTTGATTTGTTTATGTAGAAAAGCTAAAGGAATCTTCAGAAGTAATATTTGGTCAGTGATACAAGGAGATCTTTAAAGTCATCATGTCATGTACATCAGCAGCAAATATTTACAATTTGCTGAAATTAAAATACATGATACAACTTAATAACACCATCAAAAATATCAAACACATAGAATAAGTCTAGAAAAAATGTGTTGGGCCTCTGCATAGAAAACTGTAATGCATTGTTGCTAGAAAATAAGAAAATCCAAATACATAATGATATATACCATTTTCATGAACAGGAAGAATTAAATTGTTAAGATGTCAATTCTCCTTACATATATATATTCAATAAATTTTCAATCAAAATCATAGCTAGTGATTTTGTAGAAATTGGCAAATTAACTCTAAAATTTATATAGAAATGTGGAGGGTCAAGAATAATCAAAACTATCTTTAAAAATATTGAGTTAGAGGACCTACACTACCAAATCTACCTACGCCATCAGTTTAAAGCCACCATAAATTAAAAATGGGTGGCATGGTGCCAGGATTTACTGATAGAACAATGAAACATACTGGAGTCCAGAAAGAGACCCATGTATTAGTGGATACTTGATCTATGACAAAAGTATCATGGTAACCCAAAAGCAAAAGACTTTTTTCCTTTTGATAAATGTATTGAGTCAATTGGATATCAATATGGAAAATTTGAATCCTGATCCCTATGTTTCACAATCAATTCCAGTGATTACAGATCAAAATGTGAGTGGTAAAAGAACAAAACTTCTGAAAGACCACAAAATAGATTATCTTCATGACCTAAATGTAAGGAACTTAAAGAGGGCACTTTAGCACTAACCATAGAGGAAAATATTGATGAAATCAATTATTTCTGTTTGTTAAACATATCATTAAAAGAGTATAAAAGGCAAGCCAAAGAATGGGAGAAGGTAATGGGAGAAGATATATGCTGTAACCACTTAAGGTTTTCCAGAACATGCAAAGAACTCCTACAAAGCAATTAAGCAATGCAATCAACCTGATGGGAAAATTGGCAAAAAAAACTTGACCAGCTATATAACAAATGGCCAACGTTGAGAGTACAGAGATACTCAAAGTTTGAAAATCAAAATGCTACTATACACATTCTGAAGAGTTACAATTAAACAGACTGACAATACCAAGTGCTGGTGAAAATTTCAAGGAACTAGAACTTTCATACATTGGTGGTAAGAGTGATATAGGTACAAATGCTTTGGAAAATAGTTTGATGATATCTTGTAAAATTTAATATATTCTTATGACCCTAAAGGGCATAAAATAGAACACATTAGAAATGTGAATATATGTACACCAACAAAAATGTTTATAATTTATTTATAACACTCAAAGACTAGAAACAAGCAAATGCATATAAACATTAAAAAATACAAGTTTTTATATGTTCATAAAATGGAATGCTTTTCAGAAATTGAAATGAATAGATCACTTCTATAAGCAACAGTGTGGATAAATCTCACAAACCTAATGTTGAGTGAGGGGGGCTAGTCACAAAAGAATATATAGTATTTTGTTTCTATTTTATAAACTCAAAAACAGTCGAAACTATTGAACTATTAGGAATCAGGAAAATGATGCCTTATGGGAAGAAGGGGGTAGTAATTGGGAATGGGACTCAAAGAGGGCTTCTGAGACACAGATATCGTTTTATCTCTTATGTGATCATTTTGAGATAATTCATCAAGCTATAATTTGTCCACTTTTGGATTGCACATTATACTTAATTAAATTTTTTTACATAACATAACTGCATTGCATACTAACTGTTAAGAATCAGATTGGCATTAAAATTCTCACATCAGCAACCTTGAATCTTAAAAGATGGTATAATTATGCCTTCAAAATTATAAGAAGAAAAAAAAATAAGGAGCTAGAAT
The DNA here is from genome assembly GCA_028533885.1 of Nasua narica. Lineage (NCBI taxonomy): Eukaryota > Metazoa > Chordata > Mammalia > Carnivora > Procyonidae > Nasua > Nasua narica. The sequence goes on along the minus strand of CM052811.1, from coordinate 88,575,539 downwards.
TCTAGGAAATAAAAGATACATTCATTCGTGTAAGGACTCATTTAACTCACCTCTTATGCACCATTTTTAAAAGAATCCAGGAGAAATTCAAAGGCCTGAGGAAACAATAGAAGTAACCCAGGAGAACAATAAAAAGAAACAAGAAGACAGCTGTGCTTACGGCCTAGATGCATTTTATATCATCTAACAAGTAGCATGATAACGCAAGTTGATGCTTTAAAGACTGTGATAAAATACGAACACTTTCTCTCTGACGACAAGAAAAACAAAGAGAATGCAATAAAATTCTCCAACAGATTTATAAAAATTGTATAAGAAAATCATGTTGTAAATTTGAAGCACACTGAAGTGCGTCATTCTATCGAACAAGTGATGGAATGTTATAAAATACATTTGACCTTGGTGTTTGAAATATTCTCCTTCAAGTGTCTTAGGTTAAGAGACACAGGACTGCCTCTTTGTGAGTTCAATCACACCACTGATTTTTGCATAATCATCATATTTTTAATATTGTTTATTGGTTCATGATTTTCCGAATCAAACTGTGGATGCAGAATTTTATTATAAATAGAAGTCGGAATATAAATGCTACACAACATTGTCAAAGCAATGCGACGCCTGGCAGATTCTGACAAGTGGCAGAGGTGCAGACTGTGAAAGCCAAGTGGAAAGATGTCAGGACATTAAATACCTCATCTTGTATGGTGAGAAATTGAGAGCTACAGCTTGGAGCGGATGGGTCTAAAATAAGATCTTAGTGTACGATTTAAAAATTTTTTAAATGTAATCAACAAACATAGAAGCTTGTAGCTTCTATGTAGATGGAAGAGCTATAGAGAAAATAAACGAAATATTTCTTATGTCCACCTAGAGCCTGAACAGACACTGCTTAGTGTTGATAAATGGTGACATAAAGGCACATTTTATTCTGTATTACCTCCAAAGGCCTGAAGGAAGAACTACACAAAAATGGTCCATGAGGAGCGAGTGTGGAGGGCGGAGGGAATGAGAAAGGTTGAGGGAGAGTCTTTCTTTTCATTTTGTACCTCTTTCTTTTCCTTATATTTTCTTTCTATATGTTTGCATTGTGCCTATTAAAATAACAACTAATTCAATTAAGACAAAAAAAATTTGTTAAAGGAATTATCCAGAAGTAGCAGAAAAATTAAATAGTCATACAGGTACAGAACTCATGATTGGAAGTCCCATTCTAAAGACGTCATTTTAGTACCACTATGAAATCTTGCGTTTTGCTTTCTGTGGTCAATTGCAAAATTGACAACCCAATTAGAAAATGGGCCAAAGATGTAAATAGATATTTCTTTAAGATACAAATGGTCAATAATCACATGGAAAGATGCCCACCAGCATTAGCCATCAGGGAAACACGAGTGAAAACCACAATGACACTTCACATCCACTAGGGTGACAATTATCAAAAAGATAATGACAAATGTTGGTGAGGATGTAGAGAAATTGGAAACCTTGTGTATTGGTGCGAGGAATGTAAAATGGCACAGATGCTTTGGAAAACAATCTGGCAGTTTTCTAATGGTTAAGCAGCAATGCTATATGACCCAGCAATTCCACTCTTAGGTGTATACTCAAAAGAAATGAATACGTATGTCCTTACAAAAACTTGTATACAAATATTCAAAATAGCATTATTCATAGTAGCCAGAAAGTAGAAACAACCCCAAATATTCATCAAGTGATGAATGAATAAGTAAAATGTGACATATCCATACAATGTAGTATCATTTGGTTATAGGCAGGCGTAAAGTACTGATTTATAATATATGGAAGGAACTGGAAAACATGCCAAGTGAAAGAGGCCGGTCACAGAAGGCCCCATAATGCATGATTTCATTTATACGCAGTGTCCAGAAAAGGCAAATTTATCGTGACCGAAAAGAGATTTGTAGTTTGTCAGGCCAGGTAAAAAGAGGGAATGGGGAATGACTGCTAATGGGTGTGAGGTTTCTTTCTGGGGTGATGAAAAGGTTCTAACATTAGACTGTGGCGATGGTGGCACAACTCTGTGACTCTATTTAAGCCCACAGAATTTCGTTCTTTACATGTGTGAACTGCATGGTGTCTAAATTACATTTCGATGAAACCATTATGTTTTTAGAATTGTTAGGGGTCTCATTTGACTTAGGAAGGATAAATTACCCGAACTGTAATGTCATTTACTGAATAAAGCTGGATTCAAAGGGTTTTGATATTTTTTTAAAAAGATTTTATTTTATTTTTCTAAGTAATCTCCATACCCCGCCCCCGGACTTAGATTTTTTAAGGGGCCCTAAAGGAAGCCTTAGTTTTGAGTCTTGTTTTCAAAAAAGCTAGGTGTATGACACTCAGATCTGTGAACTCAGGCCAAACTTCCTGAATACCAAAAGAAGAAAGTATTTGGCATTCTTTTATTGATCAAAAATACCGTTACGGTGTTCTAAGTCTGATTTACGGAACATTCTGTATCTGGCTTGTCTAAGCTACTATTTAGGAGAGGAATCAAGATAAATTTCGAGGGTTTAAAAAATATCAGCTCTAAGTGAAAACAAAATAAAAAAAATTTTGTGAAGTTCCCCCCCTAACATATTCATGTGAAAACACATGCTAATATTTCATCTTTGTTTCATCATTCAGCTTGCCAAAGAAACAGGCAAGGTGTGATATTTTAATCATCTGTGTTTCTTTAATATTCTAGCAACATATTTTTTTGCTCTGAATTCCGCACAGAGTCATTTCTCAAGCAGACGCTATGAGAAGAAATGAGAAACTTTTATCTTGTTTTGCATAAGAAACTCATAAGACGAATTGATAAATACTTAATAAAAATAGTTTAGGAAAGGGGGTAGGGAGTGGGTGGTAAGGAGAGAGAATTGAAGTCAAATTACTCATAATTTTTAGAGTAAAATAAGATTGATTTAAAAACATAATCTGTTACCAGATTGGGCTAAATGACTATTATATATTTAGGTTAATTCCTAGGTGATGTTGGTTAATTCTTTTCGCCTCCTCTCTTGGAAACTTCTCAAAGTCAAGTAAGAAATAACTAGCAGCTGAACATTTTCCTGGAACTTTCCTTCTCCTAGATTCTGCTCCATCCATCTTTGCCCTATAGCCAGCCTGTCCTATTTCCCCAATAAAACACTCTGCTCTTTATGAACCCAAATTTCTGTTACTTCCACTCATAGCCCTCCCACACAACCTGCAGCACTACAAAGACCACATCCATTCCGTCCTTCTCATGAATAAATGTTCAAAGATAGCTTCTTTTGGGGGCTCTTTTAGATAAATCTTTTCTATATTAAACAGAATATTTTTTCAGGAAGTTTTGAGAAATTAGGCAATAAGTGAGGGCTGGGCACACATGTCGTGCATTCATTCCTCTTCCTGATGTGAGACCACATTGGGGCAACTCTTCTTGTTCAAGGTTCATCCTGTGTATTTGGGTTGTATCGACTCTACCACCAGATTCATCTTTCTCAGCCTGTCTGAAGCAGTGAATTCTTTCCTCTTAGCTGTAGGGGTAGATGTGCAACTCCAGTCAGGCCAATGCAGATCAGGCCAATGCAGATCAATTCTAGGAATCATGTTGCAACTTCTAGGAAAAAAAGAAACTTACTTACTACTGGTGTTGCCAAGCAAAGATCGTGAGATGTAATTTCAGACCTGCTAGGAATTAGCGCCTGCAGAGAGATTGCCAGAGAGTGAAACCCAAACGGAAGAAAGCTGTACGGTGAGACAGAGACAGAGAGAGATCAAGGACATCACATGAATCCCTAGATCATGACCTACCTAAGTCAGATACTCCTCAACTTTTCATATACACAAGCCAACAAAGTCTTTTTCTTAGAATGAAATAATTTTATTTGTATTCTGTGAACTACCTCCAAAATAATCCTTTCTAAAAGCCCAGATTTCTAGATTTGTAGCCATTTTTGTCCTTATTATAAATATCCTTGGCTAGGGCAATGTGAATGAACGATTCATTCATCTGATATCCACATTACTAGTGGCACCTGCGTGACTCAGTTGGTTAAACATCTGCCTTTGGCTCAGGTCATGATCTGGGGTCCCCACGTAGGGGCCCCCTGCTCAGTGGGGAGTCTGCTGCTCCCTCTCCCTCTGCCCCACCCCCCGCTCGTCCTCTCTCTCACAAATAAATAAAATCTTAAAAGAATATAAAAAATGATATCTACAGGGGCGCCTGGGTGGCTCAGTGGGTTAAAGCCTCTGCCTTCGGCTCAGGTCATGATCTCAGGGTCCTGGGATCCAGCCCCACATCGGGCTCTCTGCTCACCAGGGAGCCTGCTTCCCCCTCTCTCTCTGCCTGCCTCTCTGCCTACTTGTGATCTCTCTCTCTGTCAAATGAATAAATAAAATCTTTAAAAAAATGGTATCTACATTATCAGATAATAATATTAAGTGATTAGAAGGTAGGGATTTTTATAAGGAATGAGAATGGATAAGTATTTTGCAGGAGGTAGCCTTTGAAGACCTTGCTTGCCTTATAAAGATCTTAGGCTTTATTTTATACACAAAGGATCGCATTAAAGTTTTTTGAAAAGAGAATGACAGGATATAGCTTCTGCTTAAATCAAAGCCTCTGGAGGCAGAGGGAGAGCTATTTTGAAGAACAACAGGCTTGAAGTCAAAAGAGAAGTTACTCAGATAATCAGAGTTGCTGAGAGAAGATGAATTTGGTCTGTAGCACTTTAGAGGAAGAAACAATGGAAAGACTAGTAAAAGTTGCAGAATTTCACAACTGGGTAGTCATGGGAATAATCAAATAAAAAGTGTAGTTCTGAGCCAGAGTCTTTTTCAAAATTTCCTTTTGTTTGTATTACATTATTCTACTCACTGGTAACTCTCTAAAACTTCAGAGCTTATTCGTATTTGAGGAAACGATAGCACCCCGTCTCATGTTCTTCACGGAATCACTTCTCGGGGCACTATGGCTAAAGTGAGTTTAGATTTCATATTGTATCTGTGCTTTAGTTTTTAGTTCTACTTATGAGTAATCTGAATTTTTTTTAATTGAATTACCCAGTCATTTTCTTTTGGTCTGGTATTATGATGAATTGTTTCCTAGGAACTATTGCTAAATAAAAAGCTGCCCCATACAAGGGGTCATTCACCAACTACCATTTTATTATGTTCATGGATTTCCTCAGTCAGGAATTCAGACAGAGCATAGCAAGAATGGCTTGTCAATGCCTCATGGTGTCTGGGGCCTCGGCTAGGAAGACGAGGGCTGGGATGACTTGAATGTCTGGAGAGTTGTCATTATCTGGGGGCTTCTGGAGGTTCAGCAGGGACACCTTGAAGCTAGGATGGGGTGACTTGAAGGCTGGGATCAGCTTGGATTGTCAGCTTGCATGCTTACGCTAACCTCTCCAAATGGGTTGGACTGCTTCACAGCATGGCGGCTGGATTCTGAGATGGAATATCCAAATGGAAGCATATAGAGAGCGAGCATTCCCATAGACACAGGTGGAAGCTGCGTGGCATTTAATGGCCTACCATCAGCAATTACACAGCATCACTTCTGCTTACTCTGTTACTTAAAGCTGTCACAAGGCCACCCAGATTGAGTGGACACAGACTCTACCTCAATGTGAAGAGTATAAATGAATGTGTATCCATTTTTAAAAGCTGGAACAACATTCACAGACTTTCTTCAAATACATCTACAACCTCCGTTGTACAACTTCTTGCACTGATGTGCTCTGTATTTTCATCTGTAAGGTTAATAATGATAAAATAAGTCTACTATAGTTGTTATGATTTTATATATTATTTCATTTCATTCAATTCTTTTTTAATGGAATTTGTCACTTATCTTTGCTATTAAATATTCAGGTATAAATATTGACATCTTCACACTCATTCCCTCAATACCTACCACATGCCAAGCATTTTTGGAGAGCAGTGATCTGTGAACTGTGACCCAGGGGCCAAATTTGGCTTGCTCCCAGCTTCTGTATGGCTTGTGACCTAAAAAAGTTTTTTCTGTGCTTAAGAGCTTGAAAAAACAAACAAACAAACAAACCAAAGGAATGATATTCGTGATGCTTGAAAATTATGTGAAATGTAAAATTGTGCCAAAAAATATTTATTAGACTGCAGCCATCTCATTTATTTATGTATTATCCATGACTATTTTTGTACCTCAGTAACAAAACTGAGTCATTTTAACAGAGACCAGATGGCCCACAAAGCGTAAAGTATTTACTATTTGGCCCATTATGGAAAACATACACCAACACTTCTAGCATATACAGTTTTGATAAACCATACAGAAATTCTCACTTTTGGGGGTTTATTTTTTAGTGAGGAAATTGGACAATACACATATCGTATACAAATAAAATATATAGTATGCCAAGTAGGGCTAAGAAAAAAAGAAGGCGGGGAAGGGGGATATGTAACCTCAAGAAGAGAGGCTGAAATTTTGGCCAACACAGTGTCACTGTGATGGTGAATTTTCCATAAAGACTCGAAGGAGGTAATTTGAGAAAGAGCCTTGCAGGCAGATGGAACAGCAGGTGCAAGGGTTTCCTATGTGGCTGAAAGGGAAAGGAAGGGTAAGTTATAGAAGATGAGGTCAGACAGGTGAAGTCAGGTAAAGATGGGCCAGGAGATTTAGGCTCCTGTAGATCATAGATCCTGGACCTTTATTTTTGAGGTCCAGGGTGTTGAGCACAGACATGCTCTCATCTGAATGATGTTTTAAGGGGATCATTCTATGAACCAATGTGTTTCCTTTGCATTATGATGTATTGCTATCATCTCTTTGTTTCTTTGTTTTTCGATGTGGATTGATTCACATTTGCCTATGTCTTTATTTTATTTTTATTATTTGTTTAGAGAGAGCATGTGTACATTCATGTGCACAGGAAGGAGAGGGGCAGAGGGGGAGAAAGAGAAAGAATCTTAAGCAGGCCCCATGCTCCCTGTGGCGCCTGATGTGGGTTTTGATCTCATGACCCTGGATCATGACCAGAGCCAAAATCTAGAGTTGGATGCTTAAACCAGCTGAGCCACCCAGGTGTCCCAATATATGTCTCTATTTTTAGCATTACTTTATCATTTTGCATTAAGTCTATTGAAGTATGTCCCTTGTAAGCTACGTATTATTGTTTTTTAAATAAATTTGAGGCATGTTGGAGGTCAATCTAAACTTTACAAGTATTGTTATGTTTGTTTCAGGGGTACTGGTGTGTGATTCATCAGTCTTACACAATTCACAGCACTCACCATAGCACATACCCTCCCCAATATCCGTAACCCAGTCACCCTATCCCTACCCTCACCAGAAACCCTCAGTTTGTTTCCTGAGATTAAGAGTCTCTTATGGTTTGTCTCCTTCCTGATCCCATCTTGTTTCATTTTCCCCCCACACCCCCATGGCCCCCCACCTTGCCTCTCAAATTCCTCATATCAGAGAGATCATATGATAATTGTCTTTCTCTGATTGAGTTATTTCGCTTAGCATAATACCCTCTGGTTCCATCCACCTCATTGCAAATGGCAAGATTTCGTTTCTTTTGATGGCTGCATAGTATTCCATTGTATGTATATATACCACCTCTTCTTTATCCATTCATCTGCTGATGGACATCTAGGTTCTTTCCATAGTTTGGCTATTGTGGACATTGCTACTATAAACATTAGGGTACATGTGCCCCATCGGATCACTACATTTGTATCTTTAGGGTAAATACCCAGTAGTGCGATTGCTGGGTTGTAGGGTAGCTCTATTTTCAACTTTTTGAGGAATCTGCACACAGTTTTCCAGAGTGGCTGTACCGGCTTGCATTCCCACCAACAATGTAGGAGGGTTCCCTTTTCTCCACATCCTCATAACACACTAATGTCCTGGCTGGTTAATTTCAGCCATTCTGAAGGCTGTGAGGTGGTATCTCACTGTGGTTTTGATTTGTATTTCCCTGATGCTGAGTGATGTTGAGCACTTTTTCATGGGTGTGTTGGCCATCTGGATGTCTTCTTTGCAGAAATGTCTATTCATGTCTTTTGCCCATTTCTTGATTGGATCATAATTGTTCTTTGGGTGTTGAGTTTGATAAGTTCTTTATAGATTTTGGATACTAGCCTTTTATCTGATATGTCATTGGCAAATATCTTTTCATCATATTTTTTCTTTTTTTTTAAAAGATTATTTATTTATTTATTTGACAGAGAGAGAGAAAGAGATCACAAGTAGGCAGAGAAGCAGGCAGAGAGAGAGGGGGGAAGCAGGCTCCCCGCTGAGCAGAGAGCCCGATGCGGGGCTTGATCCCAGGACCCTGAGATCATGACCTGAGCTGAAGGCAGAGGCTTTAACCCACTGAGCCACCCAGGCACCCCACATCATATTTTTTCTTGAAAAATAATTATTTTATTTGTTATTTCTTTTTGAATTTATGTTTATCCAGTTAATGGAGAGGAAAAACATTGGCAGGTAAGGATTTTTTTTTCCCTTTTGGAGTGTTAAATACACCTGAATTCTCTCTTCGCCTCCATTGAAAATTACATTATTGTTACCAATTATTTGGTGCTCTTTCCAGAGAGAGTAGAGTGTTGTTCCATCCCCCGTTGTTTGTAAGATCAACGAGATAATGTTCACCAGTACTGAGTGGAAGATCTAAGAGCCTCTGTTATGCGGCTGGACATTCCAGATCATAAGTTCTGTTTTAGCTTCGATCTCAGAGTGAAGAACCAAGGTTTGACCCACAGTGCTCTTCCTCAGAGCCTCTAAAAAGGAACCAATATTATCAATTCCTTGATTTTGAACCTCTTGTCTCCAGAAGTGTGTGGTAACAAATTTTTATTGTTTTGGGACGTGGAATTTATTTTATTTTATGATAGCAGCCTTAGGAAACTCTTGTACTTGGGTATAATTTAGAGTGTTAAGATCAGAGATAGGTAAGTTGGTATTTAAAATTTTATAGACCATTTCCATCTCGAACATTAGATTTGAGAAATCTCTCATTTTCCAGATCATTTACAAAATCTGCTATTTAAAAGACAAAGATACTGAGGGACAAAAATTGGCTTGGGTTGTTTTAGATCCTGTGTATATAGAATCTGGTTCCACCTTCCCCAACACAGAGTCTTCTGCCCAGACAATGCTGAACAGATAGCAAGGTAGTGATAAGTATTACTACGCTATCAATTTTCACTTGTAAGTTTGACTTGATGAAATGGCATCAACTGAAGATTCACAATGAGTTCACATTTTAATGGAGACTGGCAGGTTACCAAATGCTGACATAAGGGGTGCCTGGGTGGCTCAGTCGTTAAGCGTCTGCCTTCAGCTTAGGTCTTGATTCCAGGGTCCTGGGATCAAGCCCTGCATTGGGCTTCCTACTCAGCAGGAAGCCTGCTTCTCCCTCTCTGACTCCTCCTACTTGTGTTCCCTCTCTCACTGTGTCTCCCTGTCAAATAAATAAAATCTTAAAAAAAAAACCAACAAAAAATCAACAAAAAACAAATGCTGACATAAATATATAAAGAAACACTGTGAGCATATAGAAGTGAGAATAACAAAAGTAATGACTAAGTAAAATCTGCTCCTATCCCATTTCTTCTGAAATTAAAAAGTTATTTATTATAATGTGTTAATGGATATGGTTCATTCATTTCTTCTTACATTGGAAATGACTTCTGAGAAAGACCAAAGTGTGAAAAATAGGAAAAGAATCTGGAAGAAACAAAATGAAGAATAAAAACAAACTTCACAAAGAAAAATCCTCTCCTAATTCATAATCTTGGAGAAATCAGACATTTTCATACATCAAAATCCAATTTCTCACCCATGCAACTATGTTTAGGAAGTTATCGCAGTATGTTCTCCTATGAAGAGGAAATGATATAGGCAAAGATATAGGACCTAAGAAGGAGGGGTCATGATACATGTGAGTAGTCAATGGAAGCTCCAGAGTTTAGGAAAGACCAGTCCTAGGATGACAGTCCTAGAGAATGGATATCTGGATTGGAGCAAGAAGATCATAGCCCTGGGACGAAGGTCTCCATGGGGAAAAATAAATAACAATTATTTACTATTGTAAATATTATTAAAAATGATCTATTATCATTATTAAACCTATTATGATCATTTATTAAATGTGGTCTATTAGAGTATTCCATTTAGAGTAAGGAAAACTTCTAAGAAATATATGATAAACCTGATAAAATATTTGGAAAAATAATGAGGACAGATATATAGAAAACAATGTATGACTGACAGAGTAAGGCCAATTATTAATTCTAGTAAAAACAGAATGTTGTAAAAGGAAGGACATGTAATTGTAATATAATAATGGGCTTAGTGAATAATACTCACTTAGATATAATGAAATAAACAGATGTCATTGATTAGTTGAAAATGCCAGGTCACTATATTAGGACTATGGGGAAAATGGTTTTAAAGTACTTTATCAGTCATCTATTGCTGCATAACGAATTACTCCCAAACTTTGTGGCTTTAAACAGTAAACATTTATTTGCCTCACACTTCTGTGGATCAGGAACTTGGAAGCAGCCATCTGTGGATGGCTCTGGCCCAGGGTCTCTCCTGAAGTTATAGTCCAGATGTTGGCTGGGTCTGCAGTCATCGGAAGACTTGGCTGGGGCACGAAGAACTGCTTCCAAACTCCCTCACATGGCAGCTGGCAGGAAGCCTCAGTTCCTCAATGGACGTTGGAGAGGTGCCTCAGTTCCTCACAAAATGGCAGCTAGCTTCTCACCCTGGAAGTGGCTTGTGAGAGAGAAAGAGAAGAGAAACCATGATGGAAACCATAGTGCTTGTCTATGACCTGATCTCCAAAGTCAAACACCGTCGCTTCTGCTTTGTTCCATTTGCCCGAGGCAAGTTACATATTTCAGCCCACACTCAAGAAGAGCAGGATTAAGCCAAGCAGAGAGTATCAGAAAATCTATGGACATATTTGAAATCTACATAAGAATTTTGATCAATGATCAGGACTATCAAAAGATAAATCTGATTAATCAAAAAAGTAGTATAAGCATTTTACTTTATTTTTTTTTAAGATTTTATTTATTTATTTGAGAGAGCGAGCGAGAGAGTCAGCATGAGAGGAGAGAAGGTCAGAGGCAGAAGCAAACTCCCTGTGGAGCTGGGAGCCCGATGTGGTACTCGATCCTGGAACTCTGGGATCATGACCTGAGCTAAAGGCAGTTGCTCAACCAACTGAGCCACCCAGGCGCCCAAGCATTTTTACTTTAAAATATGAAAGTAAGGGGGTGCCTGGGTGGCTCAGTTAGTTAAGCACCCAACTTGTGATTTCGGTTCAGGTCATGATCTCAGGGTTCTGAGATCGAGCCTGACTAGAGCTCCACATTGTGGGTGGAGCCTGCTTAAGATTCTCTCTCTCCCTCTTCCTCTGCCCCTCCCCCTCAGCTCATGCACATACACTCTCACTCTAAAAAAATAAAATAAATACTATTAAAAAACAAAAGGGGTTGTCTTTGGGGAGGAGAAGTGAAAAGGTGAGGAAACTATTTTTTGTATTGTTCTTACAGCACTTCCATAACTATTAAAACATTTTTTAAATTAAAGGCAAAGAAACAGAGAGAAAATGGAAAATAGAAAAAGCTTCTCACCATGTATTTAATCATTATTTACCGTCTGAGGCTTCTTCATAGAAGAAGGCTTCTTCATAGTGTCCCAGGCTTTGAGAATCACAGACCTGAAGAAAGAAAGAGAAGTGTTAATGAGATTCTTCTTATTTTCCTGAAAGGGAGGGACAGGGAATGGAAGGAAGCAAACAATAAGAGAAGAGGAGAAGGGAAGGGAAGAGGAAAGACGGTAGTTCTGTTCTCCTTCAAAGTCACATATCTGACAGCCCTTTAGTATCCTGTGAAGTATGGGAGAATTAATTCAATTTAAAAAGAATCATTAAAAATCAGTTATCAAGGAGGTTGATTAATATTTGTTTAATGAATTAATGATTTTCCAAAGACTTTACCACATAAATGCTGTCAGTTCTCCAATATATTGAGTTTCCTACAATGATACCAGATGAAAGCAATTCTTATATTCCCAGGGGAAAAAAAAATCTTATCTATGGGTTTTCTCATTTTTATTTCTATTTTGTGTACAATTTTTTCTTTGTCTCCATGGTACCAAGTATTGCTTTAGATATATAATTTTTGAGAATGTGTCTATCCAATGTTAGGCTCGCTCTAGAGCTGGCAGTCACCACTCCTGCTCTAAGGTGGATTCAGATGGGCTTATCTTCCCTAGCCTTGGGTCTGTGTTCTATTTAATATTCTCCCTTCTCTCAGGTAGGTCACCTTCTCTCAGGTCACCTATGGTGACCCAGGGAACCCACCTGGAAACATGTTTTCCTGTTTCTCTTTCCTAAATGGCTACACCATTGTAAATATGGTCATTGAATTTCCCACACTGTGACATGCCTATATATGTGTGTGTGTGAGAGAGAGAGAATGTACATTCAGCACTGAGTGACAGAAATGACCTACAGTGGTTAAACAAGTAAGGTGTTTTATTTTTTTTTTCATGTAAAAAGTATTCAGGGAATAGGCTTTATCTGTCTTCTTCTTTTTCCTTTCCATTCAGCCATTTTAGGATGTGGTTTCCCAGTTGATCATTATTGCCTCAAGGTTTCAGAATGGCTGCTCCACCTCCAGCATTGCTTCTGCATTCCTGCCAGGAAGAAGGAGATTCAAGGCAACAGCTGTAAGGCAGCTAAGTCTCTTTACCATTAAAGGAGCTTTCTCAGAAGTTTCACTTATCTCTCTTGACCATAACTGTGTCATCTGACCACCCCTCAATGTAAGGAAAGCTGGGAAACTTTTTTTTTCCCCAGTTGTTACTGTTTATTTTGATTTCAGACACATTAACTGCTATGGCAAATTGTTTGCAAAAGTGATGGCAATTAGGTCTCTCCTTTTCCCCCCGCTCATGCGATGTGACTTTGAACCTCCTCCCACAAAGAGTTGGAGTCTCTTTCCCTACTCCTTCAGTCTGGGCTTGCCTTAGAAGTTGTTTTGGCCAATAGAGCTAAGTGGAAGGGATATAGTGCCAGTTCCTAAACAGACAACGAAGGAATGCTTTGTCTTGCTCTTTCAGAACTGTCCTGATCTACTACGTGCAAAGCCATGGCTATCCTGCTGGATGGTGAGATCCACATGGTTCAATGACCTCTGTTACCCCAGCCAACAGCGAGTCAAGCCTTAGATCTCAGACGTATGAATGAAACTCACAGAGACTAAGAGAACCTTCAGCTGAACCAAGCCTATATCGTTGACTCTATCAAATGATGGTGGTTAGTTATAGCCATTAAATTTTGGGATGGATTATAATGCATCGAGAGCTAACTGATACAGTTGCCCTAAATAAAATTAGGGCTCTCTTGGTAAGGGAAAAGCCAAGAAAGGCTAATAATTAAGCAGCTAGCAACATCTGTCATAGAGTGGACCACTATTTCCTACCTCTACGGTATTCTGGCGGCTCAAAGAGACTGATGTCTCTTTTAATTTATTTTCCCGAAAATTCAATAAGTATATGCTTGCTTCAGCAGCACATATACAAAAATTCAATAAGTAGGATAATTATTTAACTATTATTTTTAAATAAGGCTGAGAGATTTAGGATGCATATTGAATGGGCACATACCATGATTACTTGACTGGAGATGAGCATGTGGGGGCTGAATGCCTCCCTCAGTTTCTTGCTCAGGTGAACTCTGCCAGCAATTATGGTGGTTTGGGCCATTGTCAAGTTTCGTTGTTTTCATTCTGAGTCATTTATTGTTTAGTTTATGCCAGGTGAGACTGATGGTTAGGTGGGAGGATAAAGAAGTGCTGATGTGGAAAACAAATTAAGAGACACATAAAAATCCCATTAAGATTGTCTTCACTAGATCCGTAGGCTCCAATGGTATTATCTATTTCTCCGATAGATTGGGAACTTTCCATGGCACTTCAGGAGCCAGTGATAAAAAGGGAAAATAGAACAATGATTGTTATCTCTGAGTTGGCATATTATTTATTGAAATAAGGATTAACCATATTACACAGTGATTTGCAAAGACATACTTCTAATTATGAGTCAGAAGCCTTCTCTTGCATTCACTCCTTTTGAAACACAATAGGAAAATCATAAAAATAAACCATTTTATGTTTTATGAGAAATGTAAGAATCCCCAGTAGCTGTTCATAAAATTTAGTATTTTGTGGTATTTACATTGAATACTGTGATATGAAATTATGTTTCAAACTATAGTTTGAAGCATACTAAAAAAAACCAAACCATTACCAAAAAACTAATAATGATATACCCTTTTTGTTTTTGTTTTATTTTTATTTTTTGACATATCTTTGATAACTTAAGTCAGCATATCTCTTTCTAAATGAGGATACTTAAAAATATAACTTTATATGTGGTCTATAATCATTAAATACTTTAGATTTTATTCTTTTAAGAGATTTCATTTATGTATTTGAGAGAGAATGAGAGAGAGAGAGCATGAGAGGGGGAAGGGCCAGAAGGAGAAGCAGACACCCCGCCGAGCAAGGAGCCTTGTGTGGGACTTGATCCCAGGACTCCAGGATCATGACCTGAGCTGAAGGCAGTCACCCAACCAACTGAGCCACCCAGGTGCCCAATCATTAAGTACTTTAAATGAAATATATGTGTATGTACATATGTTTATGTCATAGTTACTTAATTTGTATTTTTCTTTTTTTAAAAAAAATTTTTTAAAGATTTTATTTATTTATTTGACATAGAGAGAGATCACAAGTAGGCAGAGAGGCAGGCTGAGAGAGAGGGGGAAGCAGGCTCCCTGCTGAGCAGAGAGCCCGATGTGGGGCTCGATCCCAGGACCCTGAGATCATGACCTGAGCTGAAGGCAGAGGCTTAACCCACTGAGCCACCCAGGCAGCCATATTTTTCTTAATGTTGCTTCTTTAACACAAATATCTTAGGATAAATAATGGCTCGATAGGTGACAGAGGATATTGTTAATGGGATAGCAAAGATGTAACTAATGAAAAGAATCCTGCCATGGAGATATATTGCTTCAGGGTCATGGGTATTGTCCCTGATTCTGCACTACTTACCTCATTCATAACTTGTTTCTGCATCAGCCCCTTGCCCTTGACAGAGGGTGAGGCCTTTGCCAAGTTAAACATGGTGGCCTCACCCTCACATGTCTGGTTTTCTCCGTCTGGGAATCTTGCTTGTTCCCCATGTTTCACAGCAATGTGTTTCTTCTTTGTTTCCAAATGACCTTTCCTAAGCAAATCCTTTTCATATTAAGTCCTCTTTAGGAGTCGAGGCTGAAATTAATTTGGCAGGCATGATTCTTACTAGAATGTATTTGTGAAAAAGCAGCATCTGGTAAAGAGGGACCATTGCAGTGGGGAAGTGCTGAAATTTTCAGAGGCGAGACGGGACTAAAAGTAATGAAGGCCATCTTCTCGATTTTTTCCAGAGGGTTGATGGAAGTCTGGAGTGTCAATCTACATTGACATTCTCAGCCAAAGGGCCATTTAAAATAAATCAGTATAAAACAATGATGCTCTGTGCAGATGCAGAAGAGCCTTCAAATAAGGTAATCTATATGTTTTAGAACTCAGTGCTGTTCTAATTCATGATGGCTCTGCTCTGTAAATTTCCCCACGTATAGCAGGTCTGGTTTCCTTTTTTAGTACCAGAGACTAGAACAGAGAAGAGTCATGTGGTTTCCCCAGCTTCCCACAAAGTTGTAAAGAAAAATTAATGAAGGGCCAACATTGGAACTTATTTTTATCTCACTTGATGTAACTATGTTTTCTGGATACATAGCTGAGATTTTCTAAATAACAGTAAGTGTCCATTCTTCAAGTTCTTACTCTGAGCTAGTGTACTTGCTTTTTTTTTTTTTTTTAGGATTTTATTTATTTATTTGAAAGAGAGATAGCACAAGCAGGAGAAGGGGTAGGGAGAAAGGGAGAAGCAGACATCCTGCTGAGCATGAGACTCGATCCCAGGACTCTGAGATCATGACCTAAGCCAAAGGCCGACGCTTAACCAACTGAGCCACCCAGGAACCCCTGACCTAGTGTACATCCAAGAGTGAGTACAGGTAAGGCTCTTGTCAGGGAGGTCAGACTTTAACATACAAAAATAATGTTGTACAGTTCTTAATTTTTTAAAAAGGTTTTATTTATTTATTCAACAGAGTGAGAGACAGCGAAAGAGGGAACACAAGCAGGGGGAGTGGGTGAGGGAGAAGCTGGCTTCCCCCTGAGCAGGGAGCCTGTTGTGGGACTCGATCCCAGGACCCTGAAATCATGACCTGAGCCAGGCAGCCACTTAATGACTGAGCAACCCATGTGCCCCACAGTTCTTAATTTTTTATACAGTTCTTATTTCTAAATTGGATTTTATATCCAATTGTTGAGGGCTTTGCTATATTTTATTCTTCATTCTGACCCCAAATCTATATTGGGAGCACACATTTTATCTATATCAGGGCATACAAAATTTATTCATAGGAATATTGAAGGATTAAATTGGTACGTTCACAGTTAGAGGCCAGGGTTTCTGATACATGTGCCTTCCAGTCATCCGGTAAGAATTCCAGAAGAACTCAGACGATTGGTACAAAGCCCTGATGGGTGTAGGACTGAAGGTGTTTTAGGTGCTGGTCACAACGGAAGCAGACACTTTGGGTTATGGTGAAGATTAGTATGTGAGAAAATATGAGGGAGACAAGAAGGAATTGCCGAAGGGGTAGTGAATATTATAACATAAGCTGTAGGTGAGGTGAGGCACATTTATTGCAACGGCAGCTTTTGGGACATTGCATGATGCAATCCATGCAAAGCCCGTAGCACAATGCCCAATTGTGGGCGTTAGGAACTTTTGGGCACTTAGGAACATTTGTTGAGGGTGTCCTGTGAGGTAGGCTTTTTATGCAACTCATGTCCTTTTCAGAACAACTCCACAAGAGAGATGCTACCATTATCGTCATATTATAGATGAGGCAACTGAGAATGGAAAATTACTTGCCCAAGTAACTTACATAACCACTAGCCAGAAACCTGTCATTTAGCTGCTAGGCTATTCTGCCTCTTTGTTAGCCATTATCGTTAGTTAATGCTGATTGGCTGCTATTACTAGCTATTATTATTATTTGTTACTAATAATACTAATGCTACCAATACTCCACATTATTACTCTGTACCATCTCCAAATGCTCACTTTTATCATTAATAGTAGAGTCTTAGTATGATCGCATAGTTTTTAAGGGTCTAGGACCTGAGATTCGGGCTGCCAGGGTTCAGATTTTTTTTCCCCCATATCTTGTGAGTTTAAGCCAATTGCTAAAGCTTTCTCAACTGGTAGTACCCTCTAGAAAATGGGTATCACACTTGTATTTTGATCATGAGGGCGTATCATAGATGTTCTTTAAAAAGTCTTCTGAGGCACCCGGGTGGCTCAGTTGCTTGAGTGTCTGCCTTTCGCTCAGGTCATGATCTCAGGGTCCTGGGATCAAGCCCCACATCGGGCTCTCTGCTTAACAAAGAGCCTGCTTCTCACATACGCCCCCTGCTTGTGCATGCTCCCGCTCTGTCAAGTAAATAAATAAAAATCTTAAAAAAATAAAATAAAAGTCTTTTCTTTTGGGCATGCAGTAGGATTGCCCTGCCCCACCCCACCTGAAGGTAGTTATGACCACGTGACAGGCATTTCACCGAAGGAAATGTGAGTGGAAGTGACTATTATAACTTTGGGGCAAATGTTTTAAGAACCAATAAACAACTTACCATGTCCCCTGTTCCTTGCACTGCCAATCACAATGGAGGGCTGTCACCTGAGTCCCTGAGTGACTGTGTTAAGCAGTCTCCTTAAGTAACCCCTGATGGGTACATAGCATGAGTGACAAGTAAATCTTAGTTGGTTCAAGTGCTCAAGATTTTGAATTATTTGTTCTTACAACATAATCTAAGCTATCCCTGATCTTGTGGCACATAACTTGGTCAGTCAGTCAGGATCGGTGATGTTACGCTGCAGTAACACTCAGTCTCAAAAAGACATTATGTAACTTCTGCTGCGTGAACATCATGGGTTGATTGAGTGCTCTTCTCTATGCCGTCTTCATTCAGGGACCCAGGCTGACAGAGTAGCTGCTATCTGAAAACTTCTTGGTTGTCATGGCAGAAGGGAAAAGAGAGCATGTTAAACCATGTGTCGGCTCGTCAAACTTCTGCCTGCCAGTAATTCACAGCACTTACACTCACACTTTGAGGGCCCCAGCTAATTACAGCGGTGCAGAGAACAGCAATCCTACCTCTACTTTAGAGAACAAAGAATACTATAATATATTAGTGAATGACAGTAATCTTACATCATATAAATCTTCCATCTTTTCTCCGAATATATGTCATCTAACATATATATTACCTGTAATATTGCCAATTTCATTTCATTTATTTATTTATCTTTGCCAATTTTAAATTTTATGTTTTTATATATTAATTTTTATCCTAGGTATGGAAAGTGATGGTTAAGCAATTGACATCTTAGTTCCAGGCTTAAAAAAGATATTTGATCAAATCTCTGCAGATGGAATTTTCTTTCGGATCCACATAGCTTTTTTTTTTTTTTTTTTAAACTTGTATGGAATGTATTCCTTTGGAAAGAAGAAAAGATTGTGGCCTCTCTCTTCTGGAATACTTAGTTATCAGGGCCCTTTCGGAAAATATTAATCAGTGGGCCCCCTTTACTTCAGGTTCAAGGGCACTTAAAGGGTCTTCAATACAACTTCTCTCCAGTTTTCACTTTCTTTTATCCTTGTTTATCAAAAAACATGCTCATTGTGGCTTATGTTATGATGCAAATTATAATCACATGTATATTGCCTACCACATATATCTCCTTACCACTCTGCAAAAGAATGACTGTAAACATTATTAAATTTGTAAGATTGATTTAATTAAAGGTTGGTTTGATTTTAAATCTAAACCTTATTATTTCTGTGTGCCCACACTTATTCATTGGTGATACAAGCCACATTGGCTACAAATTTGATTTTTTAAAAGATAGAAGAAAAATTGAGGGAATGCTCATCTCTGATATTACGGCCATAATTTTTCTCATTTTGGTGATGAATCCATCCAGTGTTTGAATGAGGTCCCATAAGTAGCCATTCATCTGGAACTTTCAATAGTGTGACTGCGATGTCTACACACAGAACCCTAAACCAGCTGAAGGCCTACCAGCTTGCCCACATAGAAAATTGAATTCTGCTCCCTAGAAAATACCAGGGACAAGCAGAACGTGAGGATCAATGAAGATTAATGGGATATTGCTTGATGCAAATTAAAACAGACAGAGGAAATGTAGTCTCTTGGGGTTAATCAGGGGCT
The DNA here is from genome assembly GCA_028533885.1 of Nasua narica. Lineage (NCBI taxonomy): Eukaryota > Metazoa > Chordata > Mammalia > Carnivora > Procyonidae > Nasua > Nasua narica. Next base: position 88,556,120 of record CM052811.1, on the reverse strand, counting down.
TATCAGGGTCCAGACTTTTGTTCTAAAACCCAACTCCAGTACTTTTACTTTGAGATACGATTGCTGTTTCTGCAGCCCCTGTTGGCTGGCAGTCAGAGGGCCACATTTATGATGGAGTTTTGTGGCTCTGGAATTAGCAAAAGGGAAAAGAGTCTGTCATCATACTAGTATTTGTGAAGGTGTTGTGGTTTTCGTCACACATTACTGACAGGAAAACCTTTGAATATCTCCAAAAAATCTGGTGGCTAGCATTTCACAAATGGTCTCATATGTCTTGTCATTAAATGTGTTTCCTTCCTGGGGTGCCTGGGTTCCTCAGTCAGTTAAGTATCTGCCTTTGGCTCAGGTCATGATCCCAGGGTCCTAGAACTGATACCCAAATTGCATTGAGCTCCCTGCTCAGTGGAGAATCTAATTCTCCCTCTCCCTCTGTCCCTCTCCCCCCTCGTGCTCTCTCTCAAGTAAATAAATAAAAAAAATCTAAAAAAAAAATTGTGTTTCCTCTTTGACTTCGTTGCTGGGAAGCTCAGAATTAAATCTGTGACACAGTTTAAACATTGTTGCAGAGCAGAAAACATTTTGGGGTACTGCTCAGCCTTTGCTTTACATTATTTAACTGCATAGACATCTTTTTAAAATTATTTTGACTTTTGACAGAAGCATGCAGGGAATGAATGAATGCATACCTTAATTCATTGACATTTTTATGGCCAACTAATTGTCTTTCCAGTTACAGTGATGAGACAAAGACTTACCAGAGGCCCAAATATTTTATGAGTCAGAGGATACATAAACCTGTAGCTGTTGGGGAGATTGTTGAAATACAATGTATTTGGATTGACTGGTGGTCAATCTGGGTGCTGTTTTGAGCCAGAAATACTTTCGTTTCTCAAGGAAATAGTAGGAAGTATGGTCAAGCCCTAGCAAGAAAAGAAGAGGCCCGTTGGTTTAGGAAAGAAAACCAGGTTGGAATGTAAGTGGGAAAATTTCTTGAGCATCAGCGTTGGAAGTGGAAGCCAATGCTTCACTGTGAAGAGAAAGGGAGAGTAGTTAGCAGTATTAATGAACTCCTTGCATGTCTCGGGAAGCCCATGACTGCTGGGGTCCTGGTGCAGCACTACCAACTTGCTTAGTGAATTCACCGGGACAGAAGGCAGAGGTTGTGTTTTGGGTAGTGGGGTCTGTGGCTCATCTTGTGTAAACTGAGGTGAGGCAGAAAAACAGGCTGTTATCTGCAGCAATTATGGCAGTGGAGCTAAGCTCCTGGGGCTGGTGTTCCACTTGCCTATTAGTTCACTGGTGGCCAACAGTGAATCTGTAAAGGGATCCAAAGGCACTTTGGAGAGTGTTCCTTTGAGATAGGAAATAGGTGAGGATGTGCCTGGGGACCAGTTGCTGGGTAGTCTGTAGACAAGGAAAATATTTTTAATAGACTGAGTGGCCATGACTGCAACAAAGAAGGTGTGTGTGTGTGTGTGTGTGTTGGTAGAACTCCACACCAATGTGGATCGTCACTATAGCAGGTGGCCTGGGTTGTGACAGAAGCTCTCTGATGACATTCATGCATGTTTGGGTTTCTGGAGATGGCATAATAGCTCTTGGTCCAACTACTTGTTAAAGTGCTGTATGTATATCAACTAGCTTTGTTTTCGTAGCTCTATGATAGAGATGCTATTATTATACCCATTTTACAGAAGAAGAAATTGAGACATTAAACACTCAGATAACTTGCCCACAGTCACTCCACTTCTCAGCCCAGGAACTGGGATTCACACCCAGGCAATGAGTCTTCAGGCTTAGCCACCACCCCACCTGAGCTCTGCAGTTCTGAATCTCTGCTTGGGATGGCATTGGTGCCCCCACACAGCTGGAATCAGGGTGAACTCAGGAGTAGCAGATTAGGAGAATGCATCAGCAGCAGCCATGTGCCCTAATCAGCATCTCCTCCTCTTTCCATGGCCTAACATAACACCATGGCCTATTTTTTGAGCTTAACTCTCAAACATGAATGAATTCCCTTTTCTGAAAAAAAAAAAAAAAAAATCAATTGGTGAAGACTGATTGCCTTTACCTTCCAAAGAACTTGCCTATGTGGAACTGGGTCTTCTACTGTACCTCCGGGAACAGATTGGGTCTTGACCTTTTGTCTTTTTTTTTTTTTTTTTTATAATTTTTTTATTAACATATAATGTATTATTTACCCCAGGGTACAAGTCTGTGAATCATCAGGCTTAAACATTTCACAGCATTTGACCTTTTGTCTTAAGTCAACCCTTTTTCTCTGCAGTGATAATCTTGGCAAAAAGCCTTGCATCTTTTGCCATGCTTCTAAAAAAATAGTAAATTCCCTTTTGTCCTGCTTCCAGGAAAATGGGTCTTGTACTGGTCCTAGAAACGTACGATGCAGGGAAGAGCTCAAGTGATCCTCTGCAGCACGAAGTAAGTCTGTCTTTAAAATAAAATTCAACAAAAAGCTGTACCCACTTCATAGTTAAGCTGGCAGAAATTGGGCTCATTAGAGCCCCTAAGTACTGACACCACCACCAATTATCTCATGACTCTTAGAGCCTTGCTTTTGTCATAGATCATGACCAGACAACTGCCTCCTTGGCAGGGGGACAGCCCTCTGTGATAACTGGCCATAAAGACCATTAGTGGTGTCACTCCTTCTGTCTCCAATCTGCAACATACTCCAATTACCATTGACAAGATATCACAAGATAATCTACTGCAGGCAGGAATATTGAGTGCTCAGCTCTGCTGTTTGACAAGGGTAAAGGACAGGAGATGTTAATTTTACCCAATAAGATGTTTTTTACTTTAAATTAAACAATCGAGGTACAAGTGTGAGAAGAAAATAAAAAAGAAGAAAATAAGATGGCAATGCCCCCAATTATTTTCTCCCAGATTCTCTCTCTCTCTCTCTCTCTCAAACTGCTCTAGATCCGTCTCTTTCCTTATGTTTATTTTAAATAGTCTTTATCTTCCTTAGAATTCATGATAGCAATTAACACCTATAACAAAAATTTAAGGGATGCCAGTTACCTAGGAATTCTGATAGCAATTAAAATGTTATCAGGAAAAAAAAATTTAAATTCTGGCTGAAGAAAAAGAAAAACAATGTCATTAAAAATCTTCCGTGACATTTTAATGCTGGAAACAAAACTCTTCCCAGATCTCATGGGTAATACTTGGTGCATAGAGAGACCTTTAAAATAAGTGTCACATAGGGCAGGGAGGGCCCACCTGCTTAGAGGAGACCAAGAAGCTTTTTAAGAGGCTCTGGGCCACAGTGCTGGGCTCGCAGAAGGGTAAGCATTTACATCCAGCCCGAGCCTGGAGAACTGTATCAGTCAGAGTTTGGCCAGGAAAACAGACCTACTGTGAATAATATGACCTTGAGGGCACTATGGGAATTAGACCTCACACAACTGTGACAAGAGCTGGGGAAGGGCCGATCCAGAAGATTCTATGGGAAAGCTCTTGCTTCTGCGTAGGGCTTACTTACCTCCATGGGTCCACAGCCAAGCATGTGTTGATAGGACTGGGCTGCAATGAGGAAGAGGAGCAGGACAAGGGGCTGAGGAGATGGGGACAAGCAGGCCTGCCAGACGTATTCACTCCACCCACTGTCGCACCTCACCTCCATGACCTTTGGAGAAAAACGATTTCTGTTTCACTTCCTTCTTCCAAGTCCCGTGTAAGTTCTTCCTTTGGCTCTCTCTAACTGGGATCAGAGAAGGGATTCTTGGAAACATAATTCCCACAGTTAGCCTAGTTGACACATGTGGTCCAGCACTCTGATTATACGAAAGCTCCTTTACCTCAAGCTATCTGGCATTTTGCTATTTCAATAAACACTTACTGAGTACTCATCACTATTCTAAGCATTAACATTTCACCCAAAAAAGGGCTTTTTTTTTTTTACCTCTAAAGGAACTTATAGTCTAGTTAGCAGAGAGAGATGTGAATGAAAACAAAAATTTAATTGAATTCAATATGATACCTGCAGTATTTCAGATATGAACAAAGTTATTTTTTTTTTTTTAAGATTTTATCCATCCATCTGACAGAGAGAGAGATCACAAGTAGGCAGAGAGGCAGGCAGAGAGAGGGGGGGAAGCAGGCTCCCTGCTGAGCAGAAAGCCCGATGCGGGGCTCGATCCCAGGACCCCGAGACCATGACCTGAGCCGAAGGCAGAGGCTTTAACCCACCGAGCCATCCAGGCGCCCCGAACAAAGTTATTTTTTTAAAGATTATTTATTTATTTGACAGAGAGAGAAAGAGATCACAAGTAGGCAGAGAGGCAAGCAGAGAGAGAGGGGGAAGCAGGCTCCCCGCTGAGCAGAGAGCCCAATGTGGGGCTCAATCCCAGGACCCTGAGATCATGACCTGAGCAGAAGGCAGAGGCTTTAACCCACTGAGCCACCCAGGTGCCCCATGGACAAAGTTATTTTAAATGCAAAGGAAGGGATTCTTTCTTTCTTTTTTTTTTTTTTAAGATTTTATTTACTTATTTATTAGGAAAGAGAGAGAGAGAGAGCACGAGAAGGGAGAAGGTCAGAGTGAGAAGCGGACTCCCCATGGAGCTGGGAGCCCGATGTGGGACTCGATCCCGGGACTCTGGGATCATGACCTAAGCCGAAGGCAGTTGCTTAACCAACTTCGCCACCCAGGCGCCCAGGAAGGGATTCTTTCTAAGGGGATCAAAGAATACTCTTCTTGGGTATGAAATAGTAGTTAATACAACCCAACAATTCAGCTCCTACTGGAGAAAAATTAAAACATGTACACAAAATGATATATAACAACATCAAAAATAATAATTCTAAACTGAAAATAATTCAAAGCCCATCAACTGGTGAATAAATACACACAATTTCATACATACATATGGTGGAATACTATGCAGCCATCAAAAGAACGAACTACTAATAATGTAACAGGGGTGAATTTCAGAAACATTGTATTAAGTGATAAATGCCAGAAATACTAAAAGCAGATTTGTATTTGCTTGGCTCTGGATCTGGGAGCATGGACTGACTACATATAGGAATGAAAGAATTTGGGAATGTTCTACATAACTGTATGTTCACCAAAACCCATAGAACTCTACACTTACAATGAATGAATTGTATGATATGTGAGTTAAACTTCAATAAATCTGTTAGAAACATGGCTGCTTTCTCACTTAATGGGCCATGACAGTAACCCTAAGTTTGTAAATTCATCCCCAATACACTTTTGTGTGTGAATTCTTTGAAAGTCTGGTTTTGTTAGTTGGAGACCCACTATATTAGGTGAATGCTAGTGGCTATAACAGATGAATTTCATAATCTCAGCAGTGAGAAAGGAGAAATTTATGTTTTATTGCTGTTAAGTCCATAAAGGATGTTCCCAGTTGGCACACAGCTCTCCTTCTGATGTTTTTTCAAGGACCCCATACTTCCCATCTAGTGATTCTTCTATTTCCAATGTAGATTCTCAAATAGTGCTGTTCGTTGGCATCAAGTCAAGGGAAGATAAAGAGGGCTTGGGGGAACACATGCGGTGGTGGCGGCGGTGGTGGTGGTGATGGGGACGCATACCGGGCAGACCTGGATGGGATAGGCTTTACTTTCACTCACTTTCCAGAGGCTAGGACCGTCATGCAGCCACACCTAAAGGCAAGACGGTTGGAAAAGCAGTCTAGCTGTGTGCCCAGGACAAAGAGGAAAGAAGTTTGAGGAAATGTTGCTGAGTTCAACCACATCAGCGAGCCACGCTTTCCTTCTCATCTCTTTTCACTTGTCCATTTGAGGTTTGCAAGGGACGCAGAGACACATTTGGCAGACTCTCTCTGGAGAATGCTATCTCCAGTGATTGGATGATTCTGAACAGGGAGTACTTCCCGATCCTCCTGGCCATGATCATGGCAATGCTGACCAGACAGTACCTTTTTTCTGCATCGTTGTGCACAGCCCTTATCTTTATCTGGAATTAGCAAAAATCAAGGAGCGAGATTACACTGGTATCTGAACTGCTCTGTATCATAAAATAGACTGTGGCAGAAATTATGACCATCACCCCTCTAAACACTTGTCTTTTCTTTAGGGACTTGGGTTTTAGTGTGTCAGGCCTGGAACTCTAAAAACCAGGGGCAATGAGAAAGCTCAGCCTTCAAAGGAGCCTGTTTCCAGGGATGGAGCCGGCTTGAAGGGGTCAGAGCTCAGCAAAGTCCCTGTCTGAGCAAAGAGATAGCTGCTATTTAGAGAACAGATCGATGCAACCACATACGTTATCAATATTTCAGCTAATTAGAGTTTTCCACCCAGGGACCACTGGTAGAAGTCATAAAAACGATGGTGCCCTCTGTTTACAGACCCTAACCTACTTCGTGCTCAGCTCTACTAATTACCTACCTCATAAAGAAATTATCTAAGAGGGTTTATTAAAGCTTTCAGGACCCTCATAAAATAATCTTTGTATGGCAGGAAGAGGATATTGATGGATTGTCCATTATCAGCTGTGCTTAGGATCTTGAAAAAGAACTGGATGCTTGTTGCCTCTCCATGATGGAAAAGCAGAGGTGCTTAATTACACCAAAGCACTATTATCCCAGCAGCACTTCTGCTATCACCATAAACACTTGAAATCTTTAGGATGAAGTGCTCTGGCTTGATAGTGGTAATTGAGTGGAAAGGAACATTTAAAACTGGCTCTGCTTATATATTTGCATTTGTCTTAGGACCTTAAGAGTTCCTGCCTAAAACCTTCCAAGGCTGTCCCTCCGCACTGGAAATAACATCCTTCCCCAATCCTGCGTGATCCAGCCTCTCCTACTTCCCCAGCCTCACCCCCAACCCCCGTCCCGCCCCTCACTTACCACATCCCCGCTGCCGCCTAGGTCTTTGCTTTTCTTTCTCAAACAAAAACCAAGGGTACTCTGCCTCAGGGAAGTCTGTACTTGGTCTGTCCTTTAACCTGGTGTCTCTTTCCCAGCAATTCACAAGCCTGGCTTCTCTATTCAGTATAACAAGTAGCCTTGTCCCCAAGACATCATCTGTCTTATTTCCTCCAAAATTGCTTAGCATCACAATGCTTGCTTAATTTCTCTCCTGGCTTGTTGTTTGGCTCTTCCAAAGGAATGTTAGTCCCATGAGGGCAGAGATCTTTTCCTGATGGGTTCACTGTTGTTTCCAGCACCCAAAGCAGTGTTGGGTGCATAGAAATATGGGGGGAGGAAAGATATCTCTTCCTTCCCAAATGAGAATAAAGAAAGGCTATTTATTCAGAGTTTGTTATAACAAGGGAGTCAGGCTCCATTGCTTGTATTGGCAGAGACTCAAAGCTGGGCAGAGGAGTGGGAAAGCTTTATCATGGAAAAAAGCAGGAAGGCTTCCCAGATGCCCTCATTGGCCCGGGAAGCTGGAGGTGGGCTACTGAGAAGCTGGGCATCCTATGTGATTGGTTAGCTGCCCGTATTTGGCTTTCTCCACTTGGTCCCAAGGTGGAAGTAGGGGCAAAAATTAGAGAAGCTATCAGTTACTGATCATGTCCTAGTTATTTAGGGCCAATTGCTATAGACGCTGTGATTTGGCTTCGTGAGCTGGTTGCTGTGGGTTATGGGTCAGAGTTCTAATTTTATATATGATCTGGTCATCGTCCCTTTGTTTATTCTGTCTCTCAGAAGCAACTCAGTGCATATTTATTACTTTGGGGTCTTTCCCTGCATCTTCTGCAGCTTTGATTTTCCATCTAGCATTTGTTTTCTTACTTATTCTCACACCTTCCTTCTTTCTTTTTAATTTTTTCAGAGATTTTATTTATTTATTTGTTTGTTTGTTTGTTTGTTTTGAGCAAGCAGAGGAGAGAGAGAATCTCAATCAGACTCTGCTGAGCGCAGAACCTAACACAGGGCTCAATCTCACGACACTGAGATCATGTCATGACTTGAGCCAAAACCAAGAGTCAGATGCTCAACCACCTGAGCCACACAGGTGCCCCTCCCTTCCTTTTCCAGAAAGGCCTCGTCCTGTCCTATCTTACCATCTCAATGTCAGACTGTTTGTTTATCTCAAATGGCTACGTATTCTTTGGGCTCCAGCAACCACTATGCTTATCCTTCCTGCCAGGATCATCCCATTGTTCTCTGAATGGCGGTGAGAATATCCAGGCACTAGCCCATCCCCAGACCGTATAACCAGTCCTTCCTGATTGCAAATCCAGGATTTTCTTTTCTTTTCTTCTTTTTTTTTTTTAAAGATTTTATTTATTTATTTGACAGAGAGAGAGAGAGAGATCACAAGCAGGCAGAGGTAAGCAGGCTCCCTGCTGAGCAGAGAGCCCGATGCGGGACTCAATCCCAGGACCCTGAGATCATGACCTGAGCCGAAGGCAGAGGCTTTAACCCACTGAGCCACCCAGGTGCCCCCAGGATTTTCTTTTCGACATCTACCCTCTTCTATTGCTTTTCCATTTTCCATCACCCTCTCTTGCATGGAACTTCCTTACTTTCTTTCTTTGTGGGGACTACACCGGCTTTAGGGTATTTTCTGTAATGTCCAGACCACGCTACCACATTTAGTCTCGCCTCTAATGCCTTCCCTTGACTCTTGCTTCCATCTTGGCAGTCATGACCGAGAATCTCTGGATCAGGGGTAACTCCCAGGGCCCATGTGTTTCCTTACCTGGTCCTCTGTTACCATCCAGAATAAAACTGTCTCATAAGGGGTAGAAATGGAAGTCAGCACACTTCCCACTAAATTTCTTTTAATTCTTGAGATTCTGTGATTGATTCTCCATCAGATATTAGCACAGCAAGAGGCCTTTTTGTCACTCATCAAAGACTTACTGACTCTGAGATCTTCCTTTTCACAGCTGAGTTGAAGCAGACCCGATCTCTCTATACTGTGAGAAGCTAAAAGCTTTAAAAAAGAAAAAAAAAAAAAAAGGAGAAAGAGAAAAAAAAAACTTCAAGGAGATTAAGGGTTCCTCATAGTACTGCCAACCTCCCAGGTTTGAATGGCTATTTTTTTTTTTCTTGTGGTTGGCCAAATAGCTAGGCTTCACTTAGTCATAATTAGCCTGATGAAAACTGTATAGATGCTCCTTCTTTTCCTTTTTGGGGTCTGAGAATTTGGAGGACAGGAATGAAGTCTGACATCCTTTATTTATAGAGCCAAGTTGGGACTGGCTCACCATGGGCACTTAAATACTATTGATAAATAATGCACACAATGGAGCTCTGGTTTGGAATTGAATTAAACCTTGAGTTCAAACACGTTCTCCCTCCGGTTATATCTGCTTCGTATCTAGCAAAATGCTACAGTGAAGTTCGATGTAAGTGACTAGAGGAAAGTGAAACAAGCCCCAGAGAAATAAAGTTTGTGCATTCTGAGCTATTGAGAGTCTTTGCCCTAGAAACATAAGTTTTTCAGCTTGATACAAGGTTTTTTGCCAGGTGCAACATTTGTCTTCTTCCAGATGATTTGAAAATGCAAGGAAGGCTTCATAGAATTATTGCACTGAAGCACTGCGTGTGCAATTTTCTAGCTGGCAATTCAAATAGATGTGTTAGATGGACCCTATAGATGACACGGTGATCCCCACTGTCAATGAGTTTAGAGTTTATTACATGTCAAGTTCCAAGAACCTTAAAAAAGAACCCCCCACCCCCCACGGCCTGCTTTGAGGTGCCTTTTACTACATTATCCCTCACCACTCCCTAGCTTACCATATATGGTCTAGCAATGTCATCACATATAAAATACTACTTCTTGCCTCCCTGTCTTTGTTTATATTGTCATATTTACCAGGCCTTTTTCTCCGAGTGATTGCTGCTCAGACTTCAAGATTCAGCTTGGGTATAGCATCCCCCAGGAAGACCTAGACTAAGTCAGGTGCATCTTTTTATGTTTCTGTATCATTTTGTGAATGGGACCAATGTGATCCTTAGTTCGTTATACTGCATTAAAGAATTTCAATCTGAAATGGGACTGGAGGATATAAGATGGAAAGTCTCATGCCCGTATCCTCAGGAAAACAAAGCTTCAGGACTGAGGGGCTGTTGTCTCATAAATGCCTGATTTACAGAAAACTAAAACTTTAGTTTTAGTGCCTATCACTAAAACTTAAGTGATAGGCAGTTGGTCAGGCATTACCTCGTATCGATCTGGGAAATTTTTGCTTATGGTTTCCAGAGATATGAGCAAGAAATGACCCGGGATGGGTTGGTCTCAGAAAATAAGCTGAATTGAACTTAATTTGTTTGACTGCAACGGTTTTATCGGCTTGGGGAATTTTCAAAGCTGGTCTCTGTTTGCTTTTGATTTTAACAACTTTTAATTGAACTCCCCCTTTCTTTGTCTTCCCTGCCCAGAAATAAAGCCCACCCCAAATCCTTAGTGGACTCACCTGTAGCTTATTGCAGTTTGCATGTCCTGAATTGCAATTCTCTGCTCTTCCCAAATAAACTCATCTTTTTGACACTTTTGAGCTTGTCCTTGTTTACCTGTTGTTTTAGGTCAACATCCTCTACCATTATCTATTATGTTTGTCTTCTCTGGCCTATGAGATACTCAGGGCACGGACTTTGTGATTTTCATCTTTTGGCACCCAGAACCTGATGCAGTATCTATAGTCATTGGAGACTTAACAAAAATTTGATGAATGAGTGAATGGATTACTATTTCTGGTGGTTGCTTCTATAAGGGTCCACATACTGATGAGGTGTTTTACTTTAATGTCAGAATTGCCTGGGCTAAAACTACATTCACTGTCAATTTGGTTACTCTTGGGAGTCCTTAGTCACTGATAGTATTTGAGAAGGCAATTAAAATTTTGCTTTTAGACAATCTTGTGTAATATAACATTGATCTAGGTGAGGAAAGACTGGAGTTGGGAGAATCAATGAGAGATGATAGGATTTTTAGGAATCACTGTGACCATAGGATTACACAAATAAGAGAGAGTAAAATAAAAAAGTAGATACATAAAAAATTATAACATTATATATATAACAAATAATGTAAACAGAAGTAGAATATAAAAGGATAAAATATTTTATCTTCTTTATCATTTGTTTATATGTTTTGCTCACTGTCCTACAGATATTTTGTTTCTCTATGTAAAGTATAAGTACTTTCAGCATATTAGGGATACTCTCCCTCTCATATGTATACAAATATTTCCTAGGTCATCTGCTTTTTAATTTTGTTTCTGATTTTAAAATATGCATTCAGATATATAAAGTGGAGCACTTTGTGTTTAATAGCCATCATGCACGAAACTTTAAGATGAGTTCCTCAGTGTCGCATGGTTTGAGTTAAAACTTCGGCTTTAACTCAAGAAAAGGGAAACCAGGACAGGCAAGAGAGGAGAAAGTTTGTAAGATGCCTATGATTGTTGATTATAAGATCGATATTTTCTCACATTAGGAAAAGTTTGTTCTAACAATCCCCAAGGAGGGCTAAATTTTATTAATTTTTTCCCTAGCGTATGTTAAACTGATCATATGTGTATATTTTACTTCTCTGACCTATTCATGTATTTTATCAGTAGATTTTCTAATGACGAATCATCCTTGTATTCTTGGGATAAACTCTTCTTCATTAACGTAGGGGATTTTAAAAATATAACATTGAATTTAATTGGCTAATATTTGGATACTCTGCATCAATATTCATGGATAAAATTAGTTAATGAGTCTTTCTTAAGCTGGTATTACATGGCAACAATGTTTCTGTGGTCAAGTAAGCATAAGAAATGTATATTTTGTGTAAGAGAATCGAAATGAATAATTTTTTAGACAAGAGTTCTGTTTAATGTTTTTGGAACTTGGAGTTTTTCTTTGTTAATAGAGGATATATACTTTTTTTCCTGTAGTAGCTTCATTCAAACTGCAAGTATTAATAGAGGTAAGGCTACAATGACAAAAAGACAAGGCATTGACCCAAGTAATGCAGAATCAATTGGCTTGGGGATATGGACAATAGGCAAATTGGTTCACATTTTAATAAATGTGATATAATAAAGTAATAAAATAATATAATAAGGGAGACCAGGATTTTGTAGGAGCACAGAATTTCCCAAATATGTACGGTGTATGCGAGTGTGTGTATTTAGGGATGTCTTGGGGGAGTTTATATAGCATTCTCAAAAACAATGAAGCTGAAACTTATTCATATCCATGGTTCTAGTACAACCAGGAAACATGTTTTTGAAATGCATTGTCCTGGGGCGCCTGGGTAGCTTAGTGGTTAAGCATCTGCTTTTGGCTCAGGTCATGATCCTGGAGTCTTGGGATTGAGACCTACATTGAGCCCCACTTAGGGCTGGCTCCCTGCTCAGTGGGAAGCCTGCTTTTCCTCTCCCACTCCCCCCTGCTTGTGTTCCTGTTCTCGCTCTCTTTCTCTGTCAGATAAATAAATAAAATGTTAAAAAAAAAAATACATTGCCCCATCGTGTTGTCTGTGTCAGGTTTTGATACAAAAGTTACTTATACCTGTTCATTGAAAGGGTCTGTGTAACTTTTTATTTTTTTGTGTCATTATAAAAAAATAACTGTTTCCTTAAAGTATGAATATATTTGATCACTTTTCTGGTCAACTCTGGCAATTGATATTTAATTGTTAGTTTTCTGAGGACATCTCTATTAGCATGCCCATTACACGATGTTATCTTGTAGGTTTTAATATCACTCTATTACAATGAACATTATAAGAGCATTACAATGTTCTTTTTCTTGTATTTTTTTCTTGTGTTTATTAAGAATCCTAGTAAATAAGTGAAAAAAAAAGAATACTAGTAAATGGAATAACCATTATATATTGACAACTTATAGTATGTCAGGCATAAGGTGCTAAGTAAATTTCACACAATTCCTCTTACTATGAAAGAGGTATCATTATTGCCATTTTTAAGATAAAGAATCTGAGGATTGGCAAAGTTAAGCAACTTGTGTAATGTCACACAGCTTTGTAAATGATGGAACCAGCATTCACACCCAGAAATGTGAGAACCTAGGGATGGTTCTACTGAATCTCAGAGTTGTAAAGTTTCTCTGTACTTTTCACTTCTGGTGGAGGTCATGGAAAGGACGTGACTGCCGATTGACCCGTAAGCTGGATCGGGGCAGTTGAAGTTCCTCGCCCCCTCCCCTGTCCTGGACTGCAGGTTCCACTCACCATCCCACGGAGGGAGCCATTTTCAAGGACACAGCTTTGAGAGTAAGGAGTTGTTGGGGACACAGGGACCTTAAACGTGACTGAACTCAGGTAAGACCTCCGTATCACTTTTAAGATTCTGGCGGGTGAATGCAGACACCTACCGGTCCTGCAGCCGCTCAGAACAAGTCCTGCAAGTTAGTTGCCTTGCTTTTTAAACGATCACCTACGGATCCCGAGGCTCCGCTCCTTTCTTAGGTCTCTCCTTGCCGTCCGTGTACTGGGGTCAGTTTGCAAACGAATGCGAGCGCGCGCGTGCACACACAGACACAAACCTAGACACGCACACACATAACCTAGCTCTAGAATGTATCTATAAATTCTCTATTTCTCTTTTCAAATCCACTAATTTGCTCTTTTTAGTTCCTTTTTCTTGTTTTATATCATACTTTAATTTTTTAATTAATTATTTCACGTATTTTACTCGTCCACTTTTAATATCAAATCCATAAAAGGGTTTGACTGTATAACTGAGTGCAAATTTGCGGTATGCCATATATTTACATATAAAATAGCCTCAGTTTTGTTATACTCTGAGTGTTTACTTGAAATGTTTATTTTCTTTGTGACACAATAATTGTTTAGAAGCATACGGAGACTGGATTTTTTGCCTAACAACTTATAGTTTTATTGAATAATCTTAAGAGGATGTGGTCTGTATTTTTCTGTTCTTTTGAATGCGTTGAGCATGAGTATCTGTTGTTTTTCATTTGTTTAAATATTTGTCGTCGTCTTAGATACGGTCTTGGGTATGGTCAAAGTTTTCACTTAATCTAAAAAAAAATTCTCTTTCAATGGGGAAATTTAACTTCTTTATATTACTGATAAAAAACAAATACTTGGCCCAAATCTTTCCTGTGTTAAACTTTCCCTGTTTTCTTTTGATTGTCCTTTTTTCTATGTATAGACTGTATTTTACCTATGCTTACATTCAGTGGTTATTTTTAAAGTGTACTTGTGGATGACTTTGACCTTATCATATTTCTTCTCATCAATAAAACTGACTCTTTATTTCCATGTGGGGAAAGGAAAATGATACATGTTTCATTTTTCTTCCCTCCACACACCATATGACATTTTAAAATTGTTAAAAACTGTTACTAATTACCTTTTTGGCAAAAAAAAAAAAAAAGATTATAACATTTGTTTGGATGCTCTGTTTTCTGTCTTAGGAGCATCTATAATTTTTTACTTGAATCTGTTTTCTCTATATGCCTTCATTCCCACCCATATTTTTGTTTCTATTAATTTTTCTTCTTCCTTCTTTTTAACTTGATCCATTAAAAGTGCTTTAATTTTTTTGCCATGACCATTATATTCTTTTTTATTGCTTTCCATTTTACATCTGTGAATTTTCTATTTCCATTTGTTTTTAAATTTTATTTTAGTCAGCTTTTCTTAAATCTGTTTTGATCTTCTTTTTTGTACTTATTTTCCTAGCTTCGTTGTATTGATACTTGCCTTTTCTGTGAAAAGAAACGAAGATATATATACTCTAGATTTTACTGTAAATTATAAAAAATTTGTTTCAGATGTATACTTTTCTGAAACGTTTTATATCCTATATGTTAAAGGGAAAAAAGCTTACATTGGTGCTTTCAGATGAATTGTTCTTGAATGAAAAGTTCAAGTGTTTATTAATTAAAATGAGACTGTCTTTATGGCCTACCCTCCGTCTCCCATAGAATATAGCCACGGAATTCTTCTCCCCTTTCCGACTTACCTCTCCCTACCCCCCACAACCAACCTGGCTAACTGAAGGTCCTTGTGTTTCCACCCTGTCTTACAAAGCCTATCCTTGTGTAAGGAAACATTTCAGGACTCAACCATCTTTAAGCCTCCAGCTTCCTGTGCACTCCCAGTGCATGCTGGGAGTTGTAGTCTCCTAAGAGTGCAACTAAGGGAAGGGGAGGATGGTTCAGGAAATGACTTCTTAACCTGTGGGACATTGCTGGGTATTTTTCTCGATGGTGCAGCTCCATCCAGGTTGTAGTGGATAGAGTAAGAGAAAAATCTTTTTCTTATCTTCTGTCTTGTTAGGGCTTGTTTTGAGTTTGTTCTGAGGATTAAATATGGTGTGTAGTCTGAGAAGAAAGTCTCTAACTCTACCCTCTGTCACTGTAGTTAGTAGAAATTCCTCTCCCACCTGGCGTCTCATCTTAACTTTCCTTTGCATTGTTACTATCAGTTTTTTGTCTTACCCTTTAACTTGTCTGTATCCTTGGATATGTTTATGAAGGTAGAGAGAATGTGTGGCAGAGTCAGTTACTTTGTTACCACTGAACCTAGAAGTCATGTGTATATATATTCTAAGGACAAACTTCACAGAGACAAAATTTTGATGAAATGCAAACGGTAGCATTCGGACGGGCTCTTCCTTGGTTACATTTCAACTCTCACTAAATGCTGAGGGGGCCATTTTTACTGTCCTGTCAAAGACCCATGCTTTCGCTCTTACCTTATGTACAAGGTATCATTCTGCTCCTAGTTTACTTCCACTCGTCAGTGTCTGGAGATTTGGGTACTGGTCTTGGTGGACAGAAATCTTTTCTTTGGCACCATGGAGAGGCAGTGCTGTGTGGTACTTGGGCCGACAGATTCCAGAGTCAGCGTGGGTTCTGATCCTTGCTCCTTCCCACACCGCGTGTGTTTCTGCTGCAGTGTTCTGACCATTCTGTGTCTTGTTTCCCCAACTATAAAATGGGGCCACTAAATAAAGTACCTCCAGTGTATGGCTCTTGTGAAGATTTAATATGTTGTAAGTAATCAAAATCATAAAATATGGACAGGAGTACCTGTCACATTGTAGACATTCAACACATGTTCCCTGCTCTCATTAAGACTACCAGACTCTTTTCTTGAGTATTTGAGAAATTATATACAACTTAAAAACCTTAAAACCCAAGTCAATGATTTTTGTTTAGAATACCTTCTTCAGGTATTACTCTGATTTCTTTGCCTACTTCCAGCAAAGTTGTTGCACAAGGAACTTTAGGTCTTTCTTACCATTTGTTATTTGTAGGGTTGGATTTCCCTCCAACTCAAGTGACAGTGAGCTGTTCAACTCTCCCTTCCTCCCCTCCCTGCCATGCCGTGGGAGTACTGTTACCGACTATAAAGTTGTCATAAAGTTGCTCACTGTCATTCCTGAGACACCCACGGCAAAGATTAACCCAGCATGACTGTTGCATTGCCAGATACCCTGATGAGATGTAGGCAAAACTTTTAAAATAACTCCCTTCCTCTTCTCCAACCAATGCTTGCATTAGGCAAAGAAGAGCCTAGACCTTGCTGAGGAGGGAGCAGGAGTTGGAAGCTGCTCTGATGTTTTAAAGAGCTGATTGCCTCTCCTCAGGTTTGTATTTCAAAGCCTGGCCGTCCAACCATGTGGCATTATAATATACACAGCTGCTGGAGGCTGATGGGGGTGATGAGGGTGGTGACTCATTCTAGAGCTCTACGATGCAGGTCAATGAGAATGACTTGCCCGAGGGCCGTGAAAAGGAACAAACTGGAGTCCTGCTCTAGCTGTCATTGGGTGGCGAGCATGCTAGACATCATGTTAAATGGACCTGGCATTAGCACTAACCACGTCGCTTGGTTTTATTGGGACCGTTCTGGTCTCAGCACAGAGAATCACACTCCCTGGGAGCCCTTTCAGTCCTGAGAAAACCAGTGCAGTTGGTCACTGTTCCTGGAACTGAGCTATAGCTTGGCATTTAGAACAAGCTGTGTGACCTTGTCTGGGTCATATGGCCTCCGAAGGCTGGATTCCTCTTTTATAAGGTAGAACTAGCAGTATCTACCTGGTAATGTAAGAATCACAGGCAAGCAGTGTCCGCTAACATACTTCGTATCTTGTGAGGTCCTATGCCGGTGTCAGAAAACGTGGTCATTGAAGGAATTGTTTCTTTGAGCCATGAGGACCTACCAGAGGATTCCTGAATGGGGGTGGTTATACCAAGTGGAAAGCCTGTGTTCTGAAGACTTTGCCAAAGCAGTGGTGCACGTGACTCCAAAACTGATTGTCTGGGTTGACAGAAAGATTTGAGTGTGGGGGAAAAGTGAGGGGTCACAAAGATCCCTGGCATGGGATCCCAACGAACTGATTTTTGATATTTTGCAACAGGCCTACTTTATATACAATAAAATATTTTATGTAAAATAAAAGATCATTTTATATAGACTATAATTTCTCTACTCCCTTTCGGCTGTAAAGCCGTATCACATCACATCACTGCCTTTCAGACGTTAGCCACTGTGGGAGATGGAAGTGGTCTCCAGACCTCAATCCCTCGTAGGCCTTTTACAGTTATATTTTGTACTTCATCACCCATTTATTTCCTTTACTTGCGACACTGTCTGATTATCTCCTTGTACATTGATTTGCTTTTGTTTCCCTCTTTGCCCCTAGAATATTAAGTTCATGAGCAATGTAGGATTTCCCTGTCTTGTTGACTGCCATCTACTGGGCCCAGCATGACAGGGGTCTGGCCAGTATGTGTGGAATGAATGAGTGGACTAAACATTCCTGGTTATCTTCTATTGATCATAAGCATACCAGCTTGATATATTTTGGGTGAAAAAATAAATGATGGGAAAAATGAAATGCCTGAAGCATGAAAAGAAATAACACACACTTTATGTTTGCAATATTTTAATTTCTTTAAAATCAGTATTGTTGATAACGAGGGGAGCAAAAGTTGTGAACTATATATTTCTTAAAGCTACCTTTAATACAGGTTGGTGCAGACTTTCAGATATGAGGCCCTAGGGTTGGAGTTCAAGCAAGAGATGGCTTATTGGAAATTTGAAGTCTTCTGAAATACTTAGTAAACATTTACTTCAACCGCTACATAGCATACCCCCAAATTCCTTTTTTTTTTTTATATCACAAGATGTTAATACAGTCTTAGGTTCAAGATGGTAATTAATTCAGAGTAGGAATGTGGTGGAGTTTAGCTCTTCGGTGCCAGCAAATTGTCTGCTATGACTCTCCTTTCCTCTCCTCTATCCCAGTGGGCTGACATTAAACTTGGAGGAACAACATGGCAGCCACCAGCATGGTAAGGCAGGGAAGAGAGGGTGTGTATACCTCTCAGATTAGGCCTGCTCCCTCTTGATTCCCAGCACATGTTATCTGCTAAACTCAAACAGCTGATCCTTGCTTTAAATATAATTTGTTTATTATTATGCTAAACAGAGCCCGTAAATCTCGATTATAGCCTGATGAGAACCAAGGAAAATATTATATGCTGAAAGCAACAACAGCTTCCATTTTCCTAGCTTCATTCTCCCGCCCCCCGCCCCGTAATCTGAAGCACCGATAAGAAATACTGACATTTTCAGAGAGACTTATAAGCAGAGGAGTAAACAATCCATGTTTTGTTGTGTGTTAAATACGTCTTGAGTTATCGTTCCAAGTGGAAATCAGGCTCGATTTGGGTAATCTAGCAAGCATTGTGTTTTGGTGCTGGCTGAATCTTGTCCTGAAGGTCTGCGTTCTTTCAAGCTTCTTGACTGTAGCCAAATCCACCGGGTTTATATTCTCAGAGAGGACCCTGGTTGCACAAAGAGCAGAGGTTGCACAATGCCCCTCGAAGCCCCATTACAGCTATTTGCACAGCTGTAATCATTATAAATAAATTACTTCATAAATTTCAACAAATGAAATCATGTTATTTTATTTTGTCTGCTCTATCTCTTCATTGTGCTGCTGAGTCGCCAGTGTGTCATTTATTTTGGCTCTTTTTGGGGAAATGAGATTTAAAGAAGAAGAGCCAATTACAGCATCTGAGAGCACTATTCTCCCCTACCCCAACCTTGTTTTTTTTTTTTTTTTGGTCCTGTCTCTCAGAGGAAGAAAAGTAGCTGAAAATAAGAATAGTTAATGGACTGAACTAAGAACAAGGATGTGTTAAGTTCCTGGAGCACATTTCTTTACTTCTGGCAGGTATATTGAGGTATAATTTACATGTAGTAAAATTCACATGTTATAAGAATAGAGTTCTTGGAGTTTTGACAAATATGTTGACTCCTTTTTTTTTTTTTTTTAAAGATTTAACAGAAGGAGAGAGCCAGTGAGAGAGGGGACACAAGCGGGGGGAGTGGGAGAAGAAGTAGGCTTCCCGCTGAGCAGAGAGCCCAATGTGGGGCTCGATCCCAGGACCCTGGGATCATGACCTGAGCCACAGGCAGACACTTAACGACTGAGCCACCCAGGCGCCCCAATAAATACATTGACTCTTGAATATGGGTTTGAACTGCATGGGTCCACTTATATGCAGATTTTTCTCACTAAATATATGTATAGTACTATAAATGTATTTTTTCTTCCTTCCGATTTTTTACTAAGACTTTTCTCTAGCTTATTCTATAAGTGTATAAGAATACAGCATATGATACATAAAACATACGAATTATGTGTTAATCAACTGTTTATGTTATTGGTAAAGCTTCTGGTCAACAGTAGACCGTTAGTAGTTAAATTTTAGGGGTGTCAAACTGTATGTGGGTTTTCAGCTGTGTGGGGGTCAGCACCTCTTACCTCTTATTGTTCAAGGGTCAGTGGTAGTCATAGGACCACCAGTAATCACAATATAGAATATTTCCATCACCTTCACCATAAAGAGTCTTATAATTTGCAGTCAACCCCGCTCTCAATTATTGCTGTATTTTCTGGCCCTATAGATTTGCCTTTCCTGGAATGATATATAAATGAAATCATACAGTATTTAGCCCTTGAGTCTGGCTTCTTCTACTGAGCTTGCTGTTTTTGAGATCATCTGTGTTGATGTATCCATGTTTTATTCCTTCTTACTGCTGAGTAGTATCACTGTTTCACTTCCATTCTCAAGCAAGGGTCATTGGGGTGATTTCAGTTTTGTATTATGAATAAAGCTGCTTGAAACATTCTTGTACATATCTTTCTGTGGACATGTTTTCATTACTCTTGAGGACATACTTGGGAGTGAAGTTGCTGGCTCATACGGCAAGTATATGTTTATGAGAAATGTCAGACTGTTTCCAAAGTGTCTGTTGCATGTTCCATTCCCACCAGCAATGGATGAGAGATTCAGTTGCCTCTGCCTTCTTTTCAGCATTTGATGTTGTCAGGCTTCTTTTCTTAAATCCATTCTGATTAGAATGAAGTGCCACCTGTAGTTTTAATTTACATTTTCCTACTGACTCATGATGCTGAGGACTTTTTGTGCACTTATTGGCCATTTGTATATCTTCTTTGGAGAAATGTCAATTCAAATACATTGCCCAGGTTCCTCAAAAACTTAAACATGGAATCACCATATGATCTAGTAGTTTCATTCCTATGTATATATTCGGGAAAATTGAAATCAAGGACACAAACAGATAATTGTACACCAATGTTCGTAGTGACATTATTCACAATAACGAAAAGATGGAAACAACCCAACTATCTACTGACGAATGGATAAACAAAATGCAGTATATAAATACAATGGGATATTATTCAACCTGTAAAAGAAATGCAATTCTGATACATGTTAGAGCATAGATGAGCCTTGAAAACATTATGTTAACTGAAATAAGCCAGACACGAGGATGCATATTATATGATTCCACTTAGCTAAAGTGCCCAGAAGAGGCTAATTCATAGAGATGGAAAATACAAGAAGTTACTAGAGATGGGGGAGAGGAGAGAATGAGAGTTACTGTTTAATGGGTACAGAGTTCCTATTTGGGTTGATGAAAAATCCTGGAAATGGATAGTGGTTAGGATTGTACGACATTATAAATGTACTGATTGCCACTGAATTGTGCACTTAAAAATGGTTAAAATGGTGAATTTCATGTTATGTGTATTTTACTACACATAAGGAATTCTTTGCCCGTTTTATAAATGGGATTCTTTGCCCATTTTATAAATGGATTGTCTTTTTATTTTTGAGTTGCTAGAGTTCTTTATATATTCTGGATAGTAAATCCTTATCAGATAAATGATTTGCAAATATTTGCTACCATTCTTCGAGGGTGTCTTTTGATGCACAAATTTTTTTAATTTTGGTGATGTCCACTTTACTTTTTCCTTGGTTGGTTGTACTTTGGGTTTCATATCTACAGAATGATGCCTCATCCAAGGTCATGAAGATTAATACTTATGTTTTCCTCTAAGGGGTTTTAGTCTGTGTTGGTGGTATAGTGGTGATCATAGCTGCCTTCTCTCTAAGGAGTTTTAGTTCTTACATTTAGATTTATGATTCATTTTGAGCTGACTTTTGTTTATAGTGTAAAGTAGAAGTCCAAATTCGTGTTTTGCATATGGCTATCCAGTTGTTGCAGCACCATTTGTTGGAAAGGCTATTTTTTCCCTATTTAATTTCCTTAGTACCCTGTTTAACTATAATTTACCATAAGAGTGTGGAATTATTTTTAGACCCTCAATTCCATTCTTTTGACCTATTTGCATACCCATATGCCGGTATCACATAATCTTGATTACTATAGCTTTTTGGTAGGTTTTGAAATTGGAAAGAGTGAGTCCTACAACCTTGTTTTTTTCTATATGGTTTTGGCTATTCTGGATCCATTGCATTTCCATATGACTGTTAAGATCAGGTTGTCCATTTCTGTAAAAATGGCAGTTGGAATTTAGATATGGATTGACTGAATCTATGTATCAATACAGAGTATTGTAATCTTAACAACATCAAGTCTTCCAATTTCAGAACGTGGATGTTATTCCCTTTGTTTGGGAGTTCTTTTATTTCTTTTAGTGATGATATATAGTTTTGATGAATAAACTTTTACCTCACTGATTAACTTTATTCCTAAGTATTTTATTCTTTTGATGTTATTTTGAATGGAATTGCTTTCTGAATTTTATTTTTGGGTTATAGAAATACAACTGATTATGTATATAGATCCTGCATCCTGCAAACTTATTAAATTTACCTATTTGCTATAATTCTGTATTTGTGAATTACTTAGGGTTTTCTATATTTACATGAAGTCATGTCATCCACAAATAGAAGTTTTATTTCTTCCTTTCCAATATTAATGCCTTTTGATTCTTTTTCTAGCCTAATTGCCCAGGCTAGTACCTCCAGTTCAATACTGAATAGAAGTGGTGAGATCTAAGGGGGAAGCATTCACTTCTATCACCATTAAGTATGACGTTGGCTTTAGATTTTTTGTAAATGTCCTTTATCAGTTGAGAAAGTTTTCCCCTATTCCTAGTATATTGAATGTTTTTATTGTAAAAGTGTGTTAGATTTTGTCAATCTTTTTTTCATGTCTATTTTGTGTAGTTTTTATTCTTTATTCTATTAATATGATTTATTACATTGATTGTATTTTTGTATGTTGAACCAGTCTTGCATTCCTAAGATAAATCCCATCTTATCATGGTGTATAATTCTTTTTACGTGTTGTTGCATTCAGTTTGTTAGTATTTTGTTGAAGATTTTTATGTCTATTGTTATAAGGAATATTGTTCTATAGTTGTCTTTTCGTAAGAGGTCTTTGTTCATTTTGGTATAAAGGTAATATTGATTTCATGGAATGAGGTAGGAAATGCTCCCTCCTCTTATGTTTTTACAAGAGTTTGTGATGGGTTGATGTTAATTCTTATTTAAAAGCTTGGTAGATATCATTGAAGTACTCTGGTCTTAGCTTAAGCTGTTTCTTTGTGGATTTTCTTTATTACTAATGACATTTTTAATGTGTTATGGACCTATTCATACTTTCTATTTTTTCTTGAGCTGGTTTTGGGAATTCGTGTTTTTTCTAGGAATTTGATCATTTTATTTGGTTATCTAATTTGTTGGCGTACAATTGTCCTTAGTATTCTCTTTTATATTTTTTATTTCTGTAAGTTGGTAGTAATGCCCCATCTTTCATTTCCTGATTTTAGTCATTTTAATCTTCTCTCTTTTATTCTTTTAATTATTTAACTATATTTAAATAATCTGGCTAACTGTTATTAATTTTGTTGATCTTTTAAAAGGACCAACTTTTTGGCATCTTTGATTTTCTTTATTGTTTTTCTAATTTCTATTTCATTTATTTCTACCCATAATCTATATTATTTCCCTTTCTTTACTAGTTTTGAATTTGGTTTACTCTTCTTTTTTTCTAGTTTGTTAAGATGTAAGTTTAGGCTCCTGATTGGAGATCATTCTTTTTAATGTGAGCATTTAAAAGTATAAATTTTCCTCTGAGCTCTTATGCTGCATCTCATAAGTTTTGATATGTTGTGTTTTCATTTTCATCCATCTCGAAGTATTTTTTAATTTCCTTTGAGATTTCTCCTTTGGCGTATTGTTTATTTAGGAGTGCATTCTGTAATTTATGCATAATTGGGAATTTCCTGAATTTCCTTCTGTATTGATTTTAATTTATTTTCACTGTGGATGGATGATTTCAATCCTTTTAAATTAAGTGAGACTTGGTTTATAGCCTAACACATGGTTTGGCCTAAAGAATGTTCCACATACATTTGAGAAGAATATTGGGTTGCAGTTGCTGGGTGAAGTATTCTATAGTTGTTTGCTAGGACTAGTTAGTTTATTACATTACTCCAGTCTTCTGTTTCCTTGTTGATCTTCTGTATAGTTTTTCTATCCATTATTGAAAGTGGCATTTTGAAATATTCATCTTTTATTGTTGAATTATCTATTATTCCTTCAAGTCAGTCAGTTTTTACCTAATGTATCTTTGGACTTTGTTGTTAGGTGCCCATTATTGCTTCAAATATTTTTTCTGCCTCTTTTCTTTATTTTGGGCTTTTCAATATGCATGTGTTGATATACTCAACAGTTAATACAGGTCTCTGAGGCTCTACTCGTTTCTTCATCTTCTCTTTCCACTCCTATTCTTCAGAGAGATTCATTCCCTTAGCCTATCTTTAAGCGCACTGATTTCTTTCTTTTTCCCCTGCTAAAATCTTCTAGTGAAGAAGACCGTTGGATAAATTTTTGAATTTTAATTCTTGTAGTTTTCAACTCCGCATTTTTTATTTGGGGTTTATGGAATTATTATGTCTTTATTGACATTCTCTAGTTAGTGAGCCAACTTTCTCAGACTATAGTTTTTTAGACATGTTTTCCTTGAACTCTTTTGACGTATTTAAAATAGCTGGTTTAAAATAACTGTCTAGTAAGTCCAACTTCTGGATTTCCTCTGGGAGGTTTTTTTTTTTTTAAGATTTTATTTAGTTGAGAGGAGTGAGAGAGCATATTGAGGCAGAGGGAGAAGCAGGCTTCCTGCTGAGCAGAGAGCCCGATGCAGGGTTAGATCCCAGGACCCTGCGATCATGACCTGAGCTGAAGGCAGATGCTTAACTAACTGAGCCACCCAGGCACCCCTATCAGAGAGTTTCTGTTGTTTGCTTATTTTTATTGTGCACAAGCCATAGTTTCCTTTCTCTTTGCATGTCTCCTAATTTTGGAGAGGACACTAGATATTTTAAATAACATGTAATAACTTTGGAAATTATACTTTGCCCCCTCCCCAGTGTTTGTTGTCATTGCTGCTTGTTGTAGTTATTCTTTGTTGAGTGACTTTTCTGAACTGATTCTGTAAAGCTTGTGTTTTTTTGTTGTGTGTGTCCACTGAAGGCTCTACTGAGTTAGCTAGTGGTTGGCTAGTGTTTCAACATAGATTTCCTTAAATACCTGGAACAAATAAGTCTCCTGGTCTTTGATTGGTGGCATGCCGTCAGCACCCATCCAGGTAATTGATAACTCTTCCTAAGCTTTACTTCCTGCTTGTGCAGAGTCTCCAAATCAGTCAGAGTAGGCATATAGCCTTGTGCATGCGTGTGACTTTTTATTTTCATGGAATGTGATGGAGCTTTCAAAAGTCCCCACGGACTTCTTCATCCTCATATTTTCTTTTTAAGCTTTCTTGTTAGTCTATTGTTTCCCTTAATTGTATCTATCATCTGAGGCAGTTACAACTTTATGACTGTAGCTTTTTATTGTTTTTGGTAAATGCCCCACAAGGAGAGGCTTTATGCACCGTTAGCTCCAACTTAGGTCAAATAAAAACAAGCTTTTCAAGTGGGATCTTCCAGGGACCCAACAGACAGGCTAAATAATGACCCAGTAATGTGAGTGAGGCTTTGAGAGAGCTTCATCTTTGTTCTGTGCCTTCCACATGGGATGTTGCCTATTATTTTCAAGGGTGCTGCAGAGTTGGAATGGGGAGCCACAAAGCTCATGTTCTTACTGAGATTTAAATGGATTACCCTACCAAACGCTCCCCATATTATTGAGAGCCT
This sequence comes from Nasua narica, assembly GCA_028533885.1. NCBI lineage: Eukaryota > Metazoa > Chordata > Mammalia > Carnivora > Procyonidae > Nasua > Nasua narica. The sequence goes on along the minus strand of CM052811.1, from coordinate 88,530,652 downwards.
TAGGTTAATTGCTGGAGGTCTAAAAAAGTTGATTCTGACAATTTTTGTGTTTTCTCTTTTTTATAGTATTTTTTTATTCAAATATTTTTATTCAAGTATAATTAACATACAGTGTTATATTAGTTTCAGGTGCACGATATAATGATCCAATAATTTTGTATATTACCCAGTGCTCATCAAGATAAGTGTACTCTTAATCCCCTTTACCCTTTTTCACCCATCCCTCCTCTCACCTCCCCTCTGGTAACTATGAGTTTGTTCTCAATAGTTAAGAGTCTGGTTTTTTTGTTTGTCTCTTTTTTCTTTGTTTTGTTAAATTCCACATATGAGTGAAATCATATGGTATTTGTCTTTCTCTGACTGACTTACCTTATTTAGCATTAAATCCTCTAGATCCATCTATGTTGTTGCAAATGGCAAGATTTTATTCTTTTTTTTATGGCCGAGTAATATACCATTCATATATATCTCTCTCACATCTTTATGCATTCATCCATTCATCTGTGGTTGGGCACTTTGGTTGCTTCCATATCTTGGAATATTGTACATAATCCTGCAATACACATAGGGGTGCATATATCTTTCTGAATTAGTTTTTATTTTCTTTGGGTCAACTTTTCCAAAGAAGATATACAGATGGCCAACAGACACATCAAAAGGTGCTCAACATTTTTTCCATCGTAGGGAAAAGCAAATAAAAACAACAGTGAGATACCTTCTCACACTTTTCAGAATGGCTAACATAAAAAACACAAGAAATAATAAGTTTTGGTGAGGATGTAGAGAAAAAGGAGCACTTGTGCACAGTTGGTGGGAATGTAAACTGGTGGAGCCATTGTGGAAAGCAGTGTGGAGGAGGGTCCTCAAAAAATTAAAAATAGAAATACAATATGATCCAGTAATTTTTGTAAGTTTTCATTGATTTTAAAGAGGGGTAAAATTTGGGGTGCCTGGGTGCCTCAGTGGGTTAAAGCCTCTGCCTTTGGTTCAGGTCATGATCTCAGGATCCTGGGATGGAGCCCCGCATTGGGCTCTCTGCTCAGCAGGGAGCCTGCTTCCCCCTCTCCCTCTGCCTCCTTGTGCTCTCTCTCTCTCTCTCTGTCAAATAAATAACTAAAAAAAAAAGAGGGGTAAAATTTTAGAGGTCCTTACTCTGCCATTTTTGCTTACATCTAAGATTTTATGTATGTATGTTATTCTTATATGCTAAAGTATGTGTATTGAGTACCATATCCTTTTCTCAAATGTAGTAGAAGTTAGGATTTGCTTTTGAGTACTACGCAGTATAAAAGGAGACCCCATTTTACCCACTGGCCATGTATAGAATTGGAAAAGCTATGAGGTGAATAATTCATTGTTATTTCATAGGCTCCTGGCCCAATCCTCTTGTAGGACATGAGCTTCCCCAAGTAATTCATGCTTTGTCATAAGTATCACTATGGTATTAAATTAAATTAAATTAGGTAAAGCTTATAGGCCTCAGAAATAAAGCTTTCTAATTCAACTTGATTATGATGCAGCCATTTGAATTTAAGTACAAATGCAAAGTTGAGACCTAAGAGAGTGATTGGACTTCATCAGTTAATTTTAGATGGGAGGATTACTCTTACCTGGGTGGGACACTCTCCAAGGCCTGACCACTCTCACTAAGACTGAGAACTCAGTTGGCTCCTAAAAGAAAGACAGTCCCATGGTCATTTCTTCAGGAAGGACAAGCTTTACAGGCACCTCACCTGCTGAGACCCTTTGGCTAAAGTTCTTTTCTGTTTCCAAATTCTGAAGAAGAATTCAGTTTTGTTCCGTTCTTTCCATCATCTCACCTCCTCCTTAGATCCTTCTCGTTTCTTTCTCCATTCCATGCTTTACCCATTGTGGTGAGAAACTGTATCCTTTTCTTTGTTGTATGCTTTCCTTTTCTTCCGTGCTGGGTCTAGGTGAGGTGGGATGTAGCATGGAAGCTTGTTTTTAATCATATTTTTAAGTATGTATTTTTGTGTAAAGTCCTATCAATTTGGAGGAGGGGGAAAAAACCTGCTTCTGGTTCCACCTACATAACTAGGATTTTATTCCTAAGTCAGACTGTCTTAGCAAGGATGACTTATGTCACGATGTTTAGCAAATACGTAAAAATCCTGCAAGCATTGGAGGCTCTACTCTAGACATAAGTGGAGCTAAGCATAAACTACATGTGCTAATAGCTCTGCGTCTGACTTGGCCCACATTTATGAAATGATGACTCTTCGTATCTGGTAGGTCAATTGACTGAGTTTAAACTCTGATTAACCCAGACATGGATAAATTACATTCATCTTGAATCCAGATGGCAAATGTGCTTATGACTTCTGGTACTTGACTGCACTGCCATTCTCGTAAAGTTGTATATGGCTGTTAACTGAATACTGTTGAGTTGCATCTGTGGGAGAGAGGCAATATGGGGAATGTGAAGAATTTATTTGGAGTGTAAGTTCTTTGTATGCCATTGTCATATCTAGCCCACAAGACACTATAGCCATGATGTATTTGGTCCAGTAATTGTCCCCATCTCAAAAATTAAATCACATCAGTGCATAATTTATATGAATTATTATTTCACGGTTGGTAACTTGCATTGAAGAATGCTCTGAATTAAGAGCCAGGTCAAAACATGGTTTATGTGGCAAACTCAGCTTAGCTGGGCGCAGCACACACCATTCAGTCATTTATTTACATAAGCGAAATGTTTATTAAAAGCATACTGTGTGCCAGTAATTCTGTCCAGCGCTGAAAGATAGCAGCAAGGATAGCGCTCCTTGAAGAAACAAAGCTTTGCCTTGACTTTGGATGAGAAGCTGTTAGAGAACCATCAGTGCGGATTTGGTAAAAAACAGTTACCGCCAGACAAAAAAATTAAACTGCTTTCTTTTGACCCAGAATTTTTATATATTATGTAGAGCTGCTTCGCCCAGTATGGTAGCCACAGGCCGTTGTTAATATTTTAAATTTAAGTGAATTAAAATTGAATACATTTTATCTTCTATTGTTACTTATCTATTTATTTTAAGTAGGCTCCTTGCCGAGCATGGAGCCCAATGCCGGCTTCAACTCAGGACCATGAGATCAAGATTTGAGCTGCGATCAAGAGTCAGGCACTTAAGTGACTGAGCCACCGAGGTGCCCCATAAAATTGAATATTTTGAATTTTAGTTTGTCAGTCATCCTAGCCTCATTTTTCCTATTTTAATAGTCCCCTGTGTCTAGTTTTACTGCACTGGACAGCACAACTATAGAACACTTCTGTTCTATAACAAAAAATTCTGTTGAGCAGTTCCGATATAGAAGATGGAATGAAAAAAACCCCGGTGACTTCATTTACAACTTCATGATTAATATCAGGCACAATTTATGAGTTCACACTATTTCTTACATCAGACACATTTATGAGGACAAGAAATTTTCTAACGCAGGTTTTACAAGCTTTGAAGTTACAAAATGACAGGCGTGGCAGTTAATTTAAAGAGCGGTTACCTCACGTGTTTTTATTTTCTTTATGTCAAATGTTAGAAAAAATAGCATGAGCCAACACAAAACTGATATTAAGGATGATGGCAGGGATTTCTGACTCTTCACCAAAATCCATTCTCCTCTCTTTTTTTCTGCAACAGTGTAATGCTACTTGGCTGACCACGTACACTCCAGTGTAGGTCCCACCCCCACATACAGCGTGGTGTGGTGACTTCGTTCTTACCAGTGGAATCGGAACAGAGGTGACATCCCTTCTGAACAGAGCCTTTAAGCGGGCCGATGTGCTTCCTTCATACTCTTACTTACTTAATTGCTGCAGGCCAGCTTCTGTGCCATAGCTCCCAATAGGCAGAAAAGAACACCCCCCACCTCAGTATGGCATGGTGGAAAAACACGAGAAGCAGCCTGACTCTTTAAGACTATGTAGCATCAAGTGGCCCAATAACCAGAAAGTCCAACTGATACATAAGGAGAAAAGAACTTCCGTCTTACTTGACACACTGCATTTTGAGGTCCATTTGTCACAGCAGCAAATATTACCCTAGCATACCTAAGAGCAGGTACTGTTTTAATTTTAATTTTGAACAGTAATATTTCTTCAGCCTTAGATGCCAGAAACAATCACATTATCTTGAAAAAATAAATTTATAGCACTTTCCCGGAAGAAACCCCTCTTTCATCTATGATGGAATAGCTTCCTATCTTTATAAGGCTCTTGTTTTAGGTTGTTTTAGGTTGGATTCCCTAGAAACAGAGCCTGCAATGGGGATTCTCTTGCATTTATTGAATGAGGACTCTCATGAGAAACAGGCAAAACAGTGAGGGGAGCAAAATGAGGAAGGGGAAAGACATGGATTTAGCTGGTGACTAGCTTCCGCTTAATTCCCCAGAGAGCTCTAGAGTATGAATCTCACAACAGAGTTGTTTCTGCCTGAGGGTTTGGAACCTCCATATTAGTCAGTCTTTCCCTGGTGGACCCTCCCCGGGATTTTCGGGAGGACAGTCTCTTATTGAATGAAGGAAATCCTGAGAAGAAGAGGGGGGCCATGAACTGCTTCCAACCAACGCTCCCATAGCTGGGGCATGGGTGCGCCAGCCAGTAATAGCATCTTTGCTTCCACCCCTGGTGTTATAGCTTATCTTTAAATATGTGAATGTGTGATCTATGATTCCCTATTAGATGAACCTGATGGGAAGATTCTCCTACCACAGGGAAACCTATATTTTTTTATGACTCTAAATCTGGTCCTTATTTTGGTAAAGCAAATTTTTTCTTAGGAAGTGGACAGGCAGAGTTAAGTTTTGGCTTAAATACAGAAGTTGGGACAGTGGTCTGCATATGAAGGTGTGGGGAACCAAGAGGAGGAAGGAACAGTTCTCCCCAGGGGTGCCACAAGTGCCCATCTCTGATGTGAGCAGGTCTGTGGGAGCAGTAGTGAGTGGTGCTACAGAACCTGAACTCCAGAGCCAGATGGCCTCTGCTTGAATCAACTTTCTGTCACTAACATGCTGTGTGACACTGAGTAAGTAACTTGACCTGTCTGCCTCAGTTTCTTCCTCTGTAAAATAGGGATAATGATGGATACTAATAATACAGGCCGTTGAGTGAATTAACACTCAAGAATGCAAAGGCCTTAGAATGTTGCCCAGAGCACAGCGAGTGGCACTGAAGATAGTTCTTTTGGGGAAGCTAGGTCTTGAAATGAGAAGCTAAGTGTGTCAGATTATTCTGAAAGACTGAGAGATTCTTCAGTCACAGAATAGGAGAGGGCAATGGTTAAAAAAAGCCCTTGGCCTCTGGAACCAGTTATTCTAGGACTGAATCTCTACTCTACTACTGCATGACCTTGGGCAAATTATTTAAATTGTTTATGTCTTGGTTTCCTCATATTTAAACTTGGAATAATGGTCGCAACTTTTCTCAGTATAGTGAAAATTAATGAAATAATAATTGTAATATTCTTAAACAGTAGTACATAATACACATCTTAATTAAAAGTTGTCCTTATTGTACAAGGAAAGGCAGGGAGACTCTTGCAGAGTTCATTGCTGAGGGAAAGTTCATTGCTTATTATACAGGGATTTATGAGATGAGTGTGATATCATAAAGTTAAATAGAAATTGAACAGGAAAATCCCACTGTACAAAGCAGAGGTGCTTGGTCCTTTGGGCACCATAAACCTATTGAATGCCAAATATGTTTTCTCAAGCTTCTTTCAGAGGAAGGAAGTGGTATGAGTTAGCAATTGGTGATCTCATAATTTAGTGTCTTAAGACAACTCCTCATTTAACTCAGGATTGTGTAGGTTGGCAGTTTGGACTGGGATCAATTTGGACTGAGAGATTCTTTAGGTCTCAGGTAGGTTTCTTTGCGATTCTGTGTTTGTTTTCTGGTTAGATAGTCTTCTCTGGTTCAGGGATTGGCCAGGGGTTGATTAGGGGCACCTTGGTTCTCCTCCACATGATCTCTCCTTGACAGACCTGGTTCTCATGTCAGAGGCAGGGTGTTCTCATGTTCTCATGTCATGTAAAGAATGCATAATAGCTCTTAAGGCCTAGACTCTCAGTTGTGCAACACCACTGGTGATGAATTTTCTTGGCTAAAGTGAATCATAAGGTGGAGCCCAGGGTCGGAGTAGTTGGGCTTACAAAGTTATAGGAAAATGAGCATGGATACAGGAAAGTCATTAATTGGGGCCAACCGTGAAAACAATCTAGCACATTCTCCAAGGATCGCTTCTTTAATTCATGAGCATAGGCAGAGGCAGTGGCTATAGCACTGTGATCCTCTTCAGTGTGGTCTACAAAGTGATGTTCGTAAGGTCCTGAGAAGGGATAGCTTTAAACATGCCAAAAAGGTGAGTCATCTTGGTTTTGGCATCTTTCCTTTTGTGCCCTAGCCTCTCTATTCTATTCTATACATTTCAAAGGTTGGTAGATGTTGCCAGGAGGAGATCTGGTTGGGAAGACACCTGCATCATGGAGGGTAGAGAAACCTCCCAAACATATGACGTAAAAAGAGGCACATGATATCCATCGAGGCCAAGAGAATCCATTGTTGAAAAGAAAGGGATATTTTAATATATAAAAGCAGAACTTTTTGAAAAAGCATTTAGTCCTTCCTACTCCACATTTCTCTCTTTATTCAGGAAGTTAGACAATTAATAAAATCTGCCAATTTATAGAACTAAAGACAAATTTATAGAACTAAAGACAAAGTAGACAATGTTGACTCAATGTCAGAAAAGTACAGAGTTATAATATTTGAACTGTGTATTAGTCCACATATGTTTGGTATAATTTATACACATTGTTAATCTTCATTGAACCTCTTGAGTAGATATAGGGAATATATATTTTATTGAGGACTGCTACTGTGTGAGAAAAGAATCATTGAAGATCACAGATTAATAAAAAAGACTAAAGGCTATGTTGTATGATATCGAATCGGGGAACCAAAATTAAGCTTGGCACCCAGGTCATCCAAGTCTTGCCTGGTTTCCTTGAGTCACTCACCTAAACTCTTTGAATAATAATTTGCACTCTTATTACATGGAGCAGTTTCTATCACCAGATTGTTGCTTTTAGCACATTGCCCGGAGTTTCCTATGCCCCCACCAGGAAGTCATTCCTCCATCATTGAATCATTCAAAATCATTTAGTTTAATTTTCTCTTTAAGGGAAGGAAAAATGTAAAATTTACAAGAAAACAGGGGTAACACTTTTTCTTTTGAATATCCAGCTTACATTTGTGCACTGAACAGAACTGGGCCATGTTTTTGTTTGGGTTGCCCCAGAAGTGGGGCCCCGACATAAGGATTTGAATGCAAGTAGTTTATCTAGGAAGGGAGCCCAGGAAACGTTTGTGGGGAAGTGAGGCAGGGAAGGGAAAGCAGCTAATAAATTACCACTGTGGGCGCCAGGGACTAAATGCCTTTGGGGAAGCCTGGGACACAGAGTAGACCATGTGCCTGAAAGTTGTCTCGCTGGAGAAGTGAGGGAGCTGGGGCGTTTATACACCCACTGCCATCAGTCTGTGGCTGAGGGCTGCTCCCAGGGGGTATCATTTTCCTGCCTGTCCAGCCGGCTCCTGCCACCAGAGAAGGTCTTCAGATAAAGATACACAAGTGATGTGCGTGAAAGGATAAGCGCTGAGGGAATATGGATCGTGACCTAAAGTCTGTTCCGGACTAAACCCCGGTTCCTTTGTTTCCTAACTAGCTTCTCAAATCCTTTCATGGAATATAAAACAGCACATAAAACTGTTTTTAAAAAAAGCAAACAAACAACGGAGCGATTTCTGTGGTGGCGAGTGGGTGCTTGGCTCCCGTGTTCTCTCTTTCCCTGTGGCTCTGAAAACCAACCCAGAGCCACCTCTGAGGAGTGCAAGGGCTCCTCGGACAATAGTTTGGAAACACATGGTTGAGATCTCTAAGGACAGTTCCAGTTCTGGCTCTTCGGTTGATATCTTTGCACTGAACCGCCTTCTGCTAATACTTTCTCTGCCTCCTCTCCTCCTTAAGACAAAACCAACACAACAAGATCTTTCCAACTGGATATTGTGGTGATAACAGCCAAAAAAAAAAAAAAAAGAAGACTCAAGGGGGGGGGGAACACAACAAAATGTAAAAATGCAGCTCATTGGATGGTTATTTAAAACCCCCAGAAACTACAGAAACTAGGGTAGCCATAGTAACACACCCAGGCATATCCCCTCCTGGGAGTGACTGCAAGCTGGAGGAGGGATGCGGGTGTGGAGGGATGCGGGTGTGGAGGGATGCGGGTGTGGAGGGCAGGGGCCTGATGGGCAGGGGGCTCTCCTGGCAGATTCACCACTGAGACTGGAAAGGAACAGCCTTAATAGAAGCTGTGAATCTCCTCAACGAACGTAGAGGTTTATCTATATTTTTGGCAACTTCCCTTTGGAATCAAAAGTTGGCTTCTTTAGAGATAACTTAAATGAAAGCATATTAAAAAAAAAAATCTTCGATGAAACTCAGACGATGGGGGCGGGGGGGGGGGGAGAAAAAACCACCACAACCCAGGAGACCAAATGGAAAGTGTGGGCGGTAGTTGTGATTATGGCTTTCAAGCAGTTCCTCAGGCACAGCTCTGGGTTTGGGCTCTTATTGTGTTGATGGTCACATTAAGTGACTGAAACTGCAAAGGAGCCCTTGGGCTTGTTGTAGTCCAAGTTACCGGTGCCTGCC
>CM052811.1:88506029-88521441 GCA_028533885.1 Nasua narica | reverse complement strand
CCGGGATCATGACCTGAGCCAAAGGCAGTCGCTCAACCAACTGCGCCACCCAGGGGCCCTAAAACCAGAGCATTTTTATGTTAGGTTTGATGAAGAGTAGACAGTCCTGTAGAAATAGCATAAGAAACTGGGGGAGGTTTAGTAAAGCAGGTTTTTTCAGATTCTTCTTAGTTTCTTTGTTTAGGAGATAAGGATGTTCCTTTCCTCTGGGTGTAGGAAGGGCACCTCTCATGAAGGTTTTATGACCAGTTTCAGGACAGAACTTGGGAAAAGGTCAGAGTGACCTTCCTGCTTCTGCTGTTTTCTCAAACTCCTTCAGCTAAAAATATTCAGTATGCCAAGGTGTCGTATTTTGGGGTAACATGTCCCAAACCCCACCAGTATCATGCTCACCTCCCATGCCTTTGCTAAATTAGAATAATTTTGCTCCCTGATTTGGTAAAAAAGAACAAGAATTGGTAACAACTCTCTCCTAACTATTAATTCAATGCTGTTATTTTTTTCTTTTCTTTTTCTTTTTTTTTTTTTACTGGTGGCAAAGCAGAAATTCCCACAGGCCTTGAATGCTAATGAGGTGCCAAGAAGTGCTGACAGGAACTATGCATAGTGAGAAGAGTTCACATCAAACTTCTGGGCAGACTTTCCTTAAAAAAATACTTTACCGTTCCGTAAGAAATAAGGAAGAGGAAATCCTTGGACAGAACCTGGTTGTTGGTCTCTGTTTATCGCCCTCCTACATTCCTCCATTTCCTGATCTCTTCTGTTTTCTCTCCCTAGCTCAGCTTGCTGTCTACTCTCCTATTTAAAAATCTATCTTCCTCAGCTGCCCTGACCAAACTATCCTTTAGTCAAGATCTTTAAGATATTCTATAGGCATCAACTATAGGCTTCCAAAAGAATGAAATGCAATGTGAATAAGTGAATGAGTGAATGAATGAACGGATGGATGAGTGAGTGAGTCAGTGGGTGAATGCCTGACCAAAGTGAGCTCCACTCTCTGTAGCCAACTCCCAACAGAATAAAAGGAATAAAGAAACTTCTGTTTATTCTCAGTATGATGGCATTCCAAGGTCAACTTAGGTTCAGGCTTCTCACAGAATCATGGGAACCACGATCATGTCATTCAGCGGGCCCGTAAGCTTTCAGATGATCGGCATCCCAGGAAAGCTCAGAACTGACTTTCCTCCAAAGCCTCCCTGTGCACCGCCCCCCCCCCCCCCCGACTGGGGTCAGTATTAATTCTGGAGCACTGTTGTCCACTAGAAAAATAATGGGGGCTGCATATGTAATTTTATGTTTTGTCATAACCACTTTTTACCAAAAGGAAGAACAAGCAGTATTTTATGGGTTGAATTGTGTCTTCTCCAAAAAAAGACGTAGGAATCCTAACCCCAGTACCTCACAATGTGGCCTGATTTGGAGATAGGGTATTTAAAAGAGTTTATCAAGTTAAAATGAGGTATTAGACTTGGGCAGTAATCCAATATGCCAGTTGTCCTTATAAAAATTACAAATTTGGACACAGTCATAGAAGGAAGATGATGTGAAGGGACCTCAGTGAGAAGCCATCCATCTGCAAGCCAAGGAAGTAGGCCTGGACAGACCTTTCTTCCTTCATAGCCCCTGATCCTTCAGGGAGGATCTAATATCTAATCTAGCCAACACCTTGATCTTGGATTTCTAGCCTCTAGGACGGTGAAACACTGAATCTCTGTTGTTTAAACCACTCAGTGAGTGGTACATTATTACCAGCAGCTCTAGCAAACTAATACTCAGTGAAAAGATATTTAAAAATTACGTATTTTACTCAACCCCAAATATCAAAAACATTCTTTCTAATTTAGTGTATATTTGACACAGCGCCTCTCTGCCTAGACTCGCCATACTCTAAGGTTCAGTAACCATGTGTGGCTTGTGGGTCCCATAGTGGAGAGCATGGGTCTAAGGTCAATTGAATCCTAAGGAGAAGGATCTTGTTCCCTACCTCCCCAAGCTGAGTGCACACTGACCCACCACTCCAGGGAGCTATACAGTTGGGAGGCAAGTGGAATTTTGGGACTTTAACTTCATGTGTGAAGATGGTAATTTAAAAAAAAAAAAAAGGCCTTCCATTTTGTTCCATTAGTGTAGTTCTGCATATAAAGGTTGTATGTATTTTAAATCCTGGCAATTCGGTGCATTTCCTACTTGGGCAAATTGGCCAATTCAACATTATTACTTTAATCATACAAATGCAGACTTTACGAGTGATTTACCATAGAAACTGAGAAAAAACCCACCTCTCTCCAACTAAAAATATAACAGTGCCTCTATAAATATGCACAACCATATGACAGACAATTTCTGGGGCACAGTGCTACATTTTATTTCCTTTAAAGAAGTCAATATGGTGGATCTTGAGCACCATTTGCAAGTGTGAATTCTCCATTTGCATGCCTACTTTGGGCCTGCTGGACAGAGTCTTCATCCTTGGGTCAGCCCATCAGCTGTCACTTTTCCATTTGTTTAATGATGCTAGAGGGAAGGAGTGAAGGGAGAAGCCATTTCTGATATTTGTCATCTGCTTTCTTTCCAGATCTTAAAAACAAACACTGACAAATTAATATGGTTAGTTATGTCAAGTTCTTCCTCCAAGAAAAAGAAAGACGAGATGGGATGTGATATTATGAGTTATAAGAAGAAATATATGGTCTCTGTTCCCATTTTTGGCACAGAGCTCCTAAAACCCTTGGAATCTCCTATATGAGGAGAGCAATAGATGTGTCTGTTGTCCTCTTAATAAAGTGACTTTTGGAGAGCACCTAAGGATAGGGGCTGATTGTCAGTGGAGCCAACCATGTGGTGAGAGGGTTGGAACTTTCAGTGCCATCCCCTGACCTCTGAGGAAGGGAGAGAGGCTGGAGGTTGAATCTTCAGCAGTGGTCAAGGATTTAATCATCTTTTCTATGTAATGAAGCCTGTATAAAAACCCAAAAGGAGGGGGTTTGGAGAACTTCCAGACTGGGGAACCAGAAAATTGCCATGTGCCACTGAGCCAGGCCCCAAACTCCACAAGGACAGAAGTTCCTTTGTTTGGGGACCTTGCCCTTTGCTATTGCTTCTTCTAGCTAGTGACCTATCCTTCCATATCCTTCCTATCCTTCCATATCCTCTGCAGTAACCTGGTAATCTTGTGAGTCAACAGGTTTGCTGAACTCTGTGAGCTGCTCTAGCATGTTGATCAAACCCAAGAAGGGGTTCATGGGAACCTCTGATTTATAGCCAGTTGGTCCGAAGTCCGTCAGAAGTCCAGATAACACCCTGGACTTACAACTGGTTTCTGAAGTTAGAGGAGGTGACAGTCTTCTGGGACTGAGCCCTTACCCTGTGGAATCTGATGCTTTCTCTGGGTGGTCAAACGGAGCTGAATGGGAGGACATGCAGCTGGTGGAGATTTGGTTGGTGGTGTGGGAACCCGCCACCCTGTGCCCACGAGCACACACATTGTGAATTGGTATCGAAATCAATATGGGGCAACTGGCAAAACTACTAATGAACGGCAATGTTGTCCAGTTGTAGTCTAGTGGTGGAAAGACAGTTGAGTCCCATGTAATTGTGAGAGGAATGTGAGCATTATCAGACTGTTGAGGAAGGACTGAAACAAGCACTGCTGGGGCCCCTGGAAGGCTGGCGATTTGCATCAATCCTCTGTCTACCTCCTTTCCTCAGGCTTCCATCCACCCTCTTGTTTTCTTCTTACTCTGTGTCCTCTCTCTGACAGTCTTATTCATTTCCAAGGTTTCGCTTGCAATGTGTACTTATTTCACCTGAAGAGTCCTAAACTTTTCTCTGTCCTGGACCAGACTTTGACATTCTAGAACCCTCTGTCCAGTTGCATACTGGACATCCTCACTCCAGGTCTCTCCAACAGACTTGCACTCCATATGACAAGAGCTTCAGCTTTCCCTCTCAAGCTTTTTCTCCTTCCTGCTTTCCTTTCGCAGTAACGGGGTCCCATTGACTCCTGGGAAGCCAGGGAGCATGAGGGACTCCCTCCTCTTCCTCATGGCCCACCTCAGTCAGCCGGTGTGTCCTGTGCATGCTGTTGCCTAAATACCACTTGCATCTGCTTCTCTCTAGTCATCAGCTGCACACCCTGCCTCCATCCAGGCCCCCATCATTTCTCACCAGGATCATGCAAGAGCTTCCTCATACGCCTTCTGCCCTGACTCTAACCCCTTCCAGTTTGTTCTCCAAGCTTCAGACAGAGGGATTTTCCAAAGAGGCAGGTGTGATTAGGTGTCTTCCTGTTTCCATCCTTCGTCAGTGCCTGACGTCAAAGTGTAAATCCTATAGTCCTTCATGTTGTGGCCTCTGCGTCATTCTCTGGCAGGCCTATCACTTGCCCCTCCCTGTCCAGGTCTCTATTAGTGGTTCTGAAGCATCAGCACCAGCATCCCCGAGAAACTTAGAAATGCAGATTCTAGGGCCCCTCCCAAGACCTACCGAATCAGAATGGCCCAGCATCCTGGGTCATAAGAAGGCTTGCTTCCAGAGGATTCTGACTGAGCTCAAGTTTAAGAATTGCTGTCAATATTAAGAACCACTAGCACAGATGCTTACTCCTGTCAAATAGAAAACAAGTCAGAGCGCCTGGGTGACTCAGTTGGTTGAGCAACTGCCTTCAGCTCAGGTCATGATCCTTGAGTTCCAGGATCAAGTCCCACATCGGGCTCCCAGCTCCATGGGGAGTCTGCTTCTTCCTTCTCTCCTCTCATGCTCTCTCTTACTTTCTCTGTCTCTCAAATAAATAAAATCTCAAAAAAAAATAGAAAACAAGTCAGGACTTAGTAAACGGAGGCTTTATTCTAAAGGATTATTGCAAGGGAGGGGGGGAAGAAGGGCTGTTGCAATGGAGGGAGTGACGGGGGGAGGTTCTGTCCATAAGGTCCGCCAGCATCTCCAAGGTGAAGCAAAAAGGACTTTTCTTTTATAGAGAAGAGCGAACAAAGGCAGGAAGAGCTGGATGTGGGGAAATGGGATGAAGGGTAGGGGCATGACAGCACAATAGAACTGAGGGTGTGTTTTACCTTGAAGGTAAGGAAATTTGGAGGGTCTCTGTCAGGCCTTGTCTAGATAAACAAGGAGGTCATCTCAAGTTTTCTCTAAGTTTTATGGAGGGGTTGCTTCTTTGTACTAGGTCATTCTGAAAGACAAAAGTGTGTGTGTGTGTGTGTGTGTGTGTGTTGGGGGGGGATTGCTTCCTGTTTTCCAGGAGCTCATTCCAGCTGTGTCCAGTCTGAACGTAGCCCTTTACCCTTGTTCTTCCCGCCACCCAGAGCCCACCCGCTCGGTTCCTGTACCCACTCTCTTCCTCCCCTTCCACCGAACATTCTTCACCGAACATTCTCTCCTGTGCTGGGCTCCATATATGTCATCTGCCCTCGGCGTCTCCAGTCCTAACTCAGTGCCTGGCCCCTGGCTGGAGTCAATGCATATACGGAACAAATGAAGGAAAGTAGAGAAGTTTCTTGGAAGATATGTTCATTTAAAAGCTCTCTTAGTGCTTGGTAATAATCCCTTGAGGACTTTCTTTTTTTCCTTCTCACAGTTAGAAGGCAGTCAGAAGTGTCACATTCCCTCCTGAGAGCTCTTTGAAACTGCTCCTAAAATGGCTGCCATTTTATTGACCTCACTGGAGCTGCTTTTTCCAAGCTCAGCTGCTTAGTGTTTTCATTTTTTTTTTTTTAACATTTCTATTGTGTTCTTCTTCAGGGCAAGATAGAGGTGTTACAGCATTCTAATATGCTACCAGGCTACAGATAGGATTTAACAGCCCGTGGGAGGGCCAATTAAAGTCAATTATAATATAATTGAACTGCCTTGTATTCCTTGTTGGTGTAGAACTTCTTTTTGGGAAGATTAGGCTTCCCTTTGCACCGTGATTGGGGGCTGTACAGATTCACAGGAAATGGTTCTGACTCTAGATCCTGGAGTAGAGTTTCATGGAGGCTAAAATGTCCTGGAAGATGAGGGCCAGAGAAGCTCAGCTCAGTTCTGTTATTTTGAAAAGCCAAGGGAAATGCTGACTTCCCTGATTCTTTGCCTTTTCTTTCTTTTTTAAGATAAGAGCACTGCTGAAGTCTTCGAAAGAATTAGGGCACAGATGAAGCCATAGTCACTTCCCACAGTAACTGTGGGAACTTAGGACACTCAATCTGCTGAAAAAGGCAGAAAGGAGAAAGAGTGAGGGTCCCATTCTCTCCAGTGTCTCCATCGTTGGGTGTTGGAAGTGGTGCCCCCATGGGAGGACTCACGCTATCCTTCCCCACCAACCTTCCCCTGGAAACTGGCCTTCGGACCATTGGAGAGGGGAGCCACTGGTAACATGATTTCTCCCTTCTCACTGCACCCAGCCACCATCACATCCCAGTTTTGGGAGGTAACTGATGGATTCCCAAAGGTTCCCATCCATGATTGGTTATGTAGTTTCCCTAATGGCAGTGAACTCCTATCTGCTCTCCTTCCTTCCCTTCTTGACTCTTGCTGCTTCCCTGGTGTTACATATCCTAATAAAATAATGTAGTACAGGGGCACCTGGGTGGCTCAGTGGGCTAAAGCCTCTGCCTTCGGCTCGGGTCATGATCTCAGGGTCCTGGGATCAAGCCCCACATCCAGCTCTCTGCTCAGCGGGGAACCTGCTTCCCCCTCTCTCTCTGCCTACCTCTCTGCCTTCTCGTGATCTCTTTCTCTATGTCAAATAAGTAAATAAAATCTTTAAAAAAAATAATAATGTAGCACACACCCTCAGCCTTACCCTCAGCCTTTGAATGAACCTGGGTAACATGGATTACGTGTGGGGAAAATGGCAAAAGAAAGCAGGTTTTGATTGATTTGCATATTTTCCCATTTTCTAGGAAGTAACTTAGTGGTCTGAAAGCCCAGTCCATGGCAGAGGGCTTCCAAACTGATAGAAGGAGAGTTATCTGCTGGTCCCAGGTATAAAGCTCTTGGAATACTCAGTTCCCTCGACTAGTGACAAGTCTGCTGCTTCTATTGTCTTCTAGAATGTAAGAGGAAGTAGCTTATGTGACAGACTCAGCTTCCATTTTCAGGGCTGTGATTAATTCAAACTCACCTGATTAATTAAGGCCCATCCTGGAAAACTTCTCTTAACTCAGAATCAATGGGCTTGCAACTTTAATTACACCTGCAGAATCACTTCAGCTTTACGATATTCTATTGGCTACAGGAAAGGCATGGGTTCCACCCACACTCAAGGGGAGGGAATTAGGCAAAGACAAGGATACTAGAAGGTGGCAGTCATTAGGGATGATTCTAGGGGCTGTGCCTCACACTGAGGCAATCCAAAAGAGAGGCCTGAACACAACATCAAGATCAGTTCAAGACACTGGTAAAAATGATGTCCTGGTGGGCCAAAAGCCTGGCCTTTTTTCTGTTTCCTGGCTTCTAAAAGACCTACGATTTTTGCACAAGCCCATCAGTAGGGAGAGAGAGAGACTCAGTAACGATGATTATTGATAAAAATTACTCAAAATTTGGATGTAAAGTGAGAAGTAGGTGGCTTGCTTTCTCAGTGTCATAGGGAGGTACAGGCCCATCGAGGGATTAGCAAATGCGTGTTCTTTAACTCACAGTTGGCTACTGATTAGAGGTCCCGGGCTCAGTGAAGCTACAGTGCTATCATGCAGACTTTTTTTCAGTAGAAATGCAAATTACTTCCAATCAGTGGAACAGATCATCTCAAAGGTTATGGCTTATCACCCTTTTGGATATTAAGCCATGTTTGTAGGCAGCCTATCCTAACCGGCCTTTATTAACTTGGCTATGAATACCTATCCTTTCAAATGTTCTTTGGGCCGGTGTTAACACCTTAGTTTCTCTCAGTAATTAATGAGTTGAATAAATCTTTGACATCTGTTCATTTTATATTTGCCTACGCATTATTATGTCATTTTTGGGAAATAATACGTTAACAATGGGGTGGAATTTTTCATCAGCTAGGCAGGAGAATGGGGTTTATTTAATTGTGATAAATAAAGAAAAGCGAATTTTTTTTTAACCCAGTATCGTGAGGTAGAGTTCACAGCCTCGGCAGTCCTCTCAAATTCTAAGAAGAAATAAATTTCCTTGCCATGTTCTTTTGGGGGAAGGAAAGAAATAAAACCTATAGCCACCCAGCTTCTTTCTGTGTACTTATAAATGCCTGATCTGTAGTCTACAGGTCTGAGAGCATAGTACTTAACTACCGGATACCGTAATGATGGTAGCAAGGAATCAAAGATCCATTGTGAGGCAATGCACACAGGTCAGAGCCCCCATCACAAATCCTCTGCTGAGAAGTGTCTCAGATTGGGCACTTGGGTATGACAGAATTCCAGCAAAATCCTCCAGTATTTCTCAAGCGTGATTTAATCTGGTTCTTGATAGATAGAGTGTAATCCAATTAAATGTAAATTTAATCTAGTAAGTTATTTTATTTATGAATATATATGTACCCTTTATTACGCATAGTTAATATTTTACCCATTATATATAAATGCATAGACACACGTAGGGGTGTGTGTGTATGTGTGTGTGTGTACATATACATATGCATATATTATGGTAAGTTGGACTTCATGCTATTTGCATATTCCACATTTACTTTAGAACATAATGCTTGGATGAGGTATGGCACCACTGCTCCTGGTGCCGCGGCTGGCGTTAGATGGCTACTTCACAAATGCTTGGTCTGTGTGGCATGAGGTGTTTCACATGCAAGTTATGGAAAGAAGTGTTGTTTCAGGCTGAGCTGTGCTCAGGCTTCTCAGTAAACAGTGTGGTGCCCCACCCAGGAAATTTTCTGCATAACTCAAGGCTCAGCTACTACAGGTGTTGATCAATAAGAGCACAGAGCTGCCGCCAGGCTTCTTGTCAAGAGAATCAGCTCAAACAACAGGAGCTGCTTTGCCCAGAAATGCTTGGAGATTTTCCCCTCTCCCTCCAGTGTGGGGGCAGCCCAGAGCCAATGACCGGCTGCTAGCAGGGCACAAAGCTGGTTCCCCTTGCCTCAATGGGGGATGGGTAACTCCATGGTGCCATTTTTGCTCCCGACTGCTAGAAGGATCGAGCTGAGGCCAGATGCCTGTTGACATCACATCCTTTCTCGGCTCCTTCCCTGACTTTATCCCTCTCTAGTCTTCTCCTGTGAGGTCACCCCCAATAAGTCACTTGCATAAGAATCCCCATCTTGGGCTCTGTATTCAAGGAACCCAACTGAAGACTTTCTGAGCCTGTTTTCCTACTGTGAGTCATCCCTGAATGTTGCCTACCTACCAAAGACAGTGCAGCCTCTCAAAAACATTCCCTAGGAGTGCTGCTTCTATTACCCACTGAGAAGGGGAAATGATGCATTCCATGTAACTGAATTTCTACCACTTTAAGCCCTGAAACTTTAATCAATAGAGTTTTGTGGAAAATAATTTTGTGACATCGGTAAAATGGGGAATTCCCTGGACTTCTAATCAGAGGACCTCATTTTTCAGCCAGGCTCCACATTTACCTTGCCGCGTAGATGCAGCAAAAGGTTATTCACAGGCGGTACCGTTTCAATAAAATGGGGATCATCTAACTGCCAGATCACTCTGCAGATTACCATGAGGGACCAATGGGTAATGAATGTGAAAACATTTTAGAAACTGTCAAATGGGTTTATTATTCCAGAGTCTCTTGTATGCAAGAGAAAATTGCAATCGACTTAAGCTCATTTCTCTGGGAAGTTCACAGCATGAAGCTGCAGTTAGATTTAGGAGCTCAGTCATCACTAAAATTTTGTCTGTCCTCTAATTTCTTGGCAATTCTTCTTTTTAGCTTTGTTCTGAGAAAGGCTCGCTGCATGTGGAAGGGAGTTGGCTTCAGTTAGCATACCTCCATTCCTCCTACCTATCCATACTCCATTCCTACTACCAGTATACTGGGCCTTAGGGCGTCCTGAGAGCTTATGGTCCAGGGGAAAAGAGGACAGTATTCTACATAATTCTGGAAAAAATCATGGGGAAAACTAAAGGAGCAGGCTTGGGCACATGACCGTCCTGAACTAATTGCTGTAGCCAATGGAAAGAAATATATTTGGACAGAAATGGGTTTTATGACTTTTTTTTTTTTTTTGAGAGTCATAGAGTTCATCTCCACCAGAACCATATGGGACAAATAGGAATGCTGTGGGATCTGGAAGTGATAATTTTCCCAAAAGACAGATGGCAGATTGACAACCATATGTACACTGCAGTATTGTGTAAGTTAGAAGGTATAGTAATTATCAAGCAGAATATATTAAACTTTTATTGATATCTCAAGACCATTGATAACTAATCAGTCCTTCTGGTATATTGTGATTAATTCATATGGTGAACAGTGTTCTTAATATCTACACCAAATTGCCACAGACTCTTAAAATATTGTTGAATACTAATGTCTGTATTTTTATGTAGTTTTCCTATTTTCTTCTTGCCTGTTACTGAAGTTTTAATACACTTACTTCAAGTGCCCCTTCCATACAATCTACTATGGGCCAACAATTCAGAAAACCATGTTAAAATAGAACTTGGTCTAAAATAAGAGCATGTAAGTTTTGAGAGAGACTCTCTCCTCTGAGAAAAGTCCATGGACATTGTGATACCCTATTTCATTGCTTAGAGGTCTCTTGTTCTTAGCTGCTCTGAAATGAGATTTCTGGTCTTAGGGACCAAACAGCCTTTTCTACCTCAAAATATAGTAAATGTTAAGGAATCTAGATTGGGTATGTATAGAGTTTAGGGGTTGTATTCCACTGATACCGGATCAGGTGACTTAGGACACGCACTGAATTCAGAATGAGAAGACTTTGATTATATTTCTGGGTCTTCCACTTACTGGTTAATCAGGTCAGTTCGGTACTTATTATTAAAGCACTTTCTAAATGCAAGGCACAGGGATAGATGTTACAGATATAATAGGTTCCCTTGCAAATCACTTTTCAGTTACCTGTTGCTAGGTAATCATTCACCCCAGAACTTAGTAGCTAAAAGCTGTTGTATTTTATTTCCTTGTGATTCTGTAATCTGGGCTGGGCCTGATGGTTCTTCTACTGGTCTCACTTAGAGTCTCTCGTGAGGCTGAAGTTGCTTAGAGGTTACCCTGGGGCTGCAGAATCCGGAGAACTTCACGCACAAATCTGGTTAATGCTCTTCTTCATGGTCTCTCTTTTCACATAGTCTCATCATACAGCAGCCTAGCCCAAGCTTTATTATAGCATGATAGCTGGTTCAGCAAATGAGGTCGCCATAAAGCAGGAGGTGTATCTGCTTGCATCATGCTTACTTAATGTCTCAGTGGCCATGGCTAGTGACATGGCCAAGTCCATAGTGCTAGAGAGGGCACAACAGCCAAGGCACCTGGAGGTGAGTTTCATTGCATGCCACTGAATTAACAGTATACCAGTGGTGGTTCTATCTCAAAGTGCAATCATTAGAACTCCAAACAGCCTTTTCAGGGTGAAGTAGGTAAAGCCTCACTTTCACAAAAATTTCACCCACAAATATTGGGCACTGACGATTAAGATTTCTATTGAGGAAAGTGTTCCACTGTTAAGAGTATATATATTTTAAAGCCACTGGACTATATAATCTCTTGCAAGTTAAACATTTTATGATTTTACGACTCCAGGAGTTCGTGGGCCACTTAGATGATCTGTCCTTGGATGATAGCACATATTCTTATCTACTCTACTGGATACCTGCCAAGATGGATACAATAATGTCTCCATATCGCTTAGAGGTCTTCAACAGACCCACTGAATGCATCCACTGAATTTCAATTCCCTTTCTGCATCACATCCCGCATAGGAAATACCTCCTCCATTTAAAACACTAATATCCATAATTATGAGCACTTATGGATTTAAATGCAGGTGTTAACATTAAATAAATCCATTGTGTGAACATATATTCATTTGAAATGTGCTATCCTGTATAGGTGACTGTGGTATTACTGTCCCCCAGTCAATAGCACATGCTTTTCATTTTATTTCTAAAATTTCAGGTGGTTAGCATATAATAACTACAACAGGCGTTAGTTATTGAACCCTTTTCATGTTGTAGGCATCATGCTAGCGCTTTTCATCTCAGCCCTTTAATCGTTACAAAATCCTTACAAAACTGATATGATTATTATTCCCATTGAATGGACAAAGAAGGATACCGGGGCTTGATAAATGATCCAAATCCATGCAGCTGAGTTAGTGACAGAGCTGGGATATGAACCCAGAACCTTCAGGCCACAAAGGTTCTACCATCCTCCCATACCTCACCCATTCCTCTCGCAATCAAGGACCTAATCTAAGATGCGGGGTTTTAGTACACAGAAAGCGACACATCTATCTGGCAGAGCCAGACTCTATAGCCCTAGCCTACTGCATGGGATCTCAACCTTGGCTGCATATTGAAATAAACCAGGGAGCTTTTAACAAATGCTAATGCCTGGCTCTCACCCTCTTTATTCCTGATTGAAATTGGCTTTGGTGAAACCCGGGCACTGGGATGTCTGAAAGCTTCCCAGGTAGTTTTAACTACGCAGCCAAGATGGGGAACCACCAACTTGGACGGACCACTTCCATGTCTGTGCCTCCAGGAGCCACTTGCAGGACCCTGACTGTTCCACGGGGTTGCAGATAATCCTTCTGTATGGAATGCTCTTACTCCCTTAAAAACTCCAAATCATGCTTCAGAATCCAAATCCAGTGAACAAAAGGAAGTAACCAAGGAGAAGAAAAATGATGCAAATGTTCAGACCACCCTTATACAAGTATGTGGGCTTGTGATCACGAACTGCCTCTCAGGGTTTCCCGGTACATCCCCTCCACACCCTGACAGCTGATGCCTGAAAAATTCTCCCTTCTTAATTCTTCCCCTCTACTGTCTGCCCCAGCCCTTCTGGATGGAGCCTCTCAATTTTAGAGGAGATGTTCCAATCACACCAGTTTCTGGAGATCCACTGGCAGGTGATTGGGGAGGAGGGGATGATACTGGTGTTACAGCCTCACTCTCTTTTCTGATGGTCCGATCAGAAAGGAGTTCAGTGGGAACGTGCGGTGGGTCACAGTGTTGGTGGCAGTGGTGAGGTTCACGTGTGGCTCCTCTCCCAGGAGGGCACAGTTGGTTTATTTATTAGGATAAGGGCAGTTTACTGTCACCCTGTATTCTAAAAACCATTTGGATTTTAGGGGACGTGAAGAAGACTGAGAAAAAAGTTGACAAATGGAAAACCACTGCAGGTTAAAATAACATATATAAATATACATATTTATATATGTCTCAAACATCAGACTCAAATGAATTACAATTCAAGTTCTACCTTGTTTGTTAAAACCTGTTATGATTTTTTTAAGAATTAAAATAATTAGATTAGCACTTAAAGGTTATACTCGTTTCATCTCGCCAAGTAAATAACAAGCTTCTTGGGAAGTATATTTCCTGTTGTATAATTATGTCAGCCTCAGCATCCCCATTTTCATAGCTAACATAGGTATATAGAACTTATCATTTGGGGCGCCTGGGTGGCTCAGTTGGTTGAGCAACTGCCTTCGTCTCAGGTCATGATCCTTGAGTTCCGGGATCGAGTCCCACATTGGGCTCCCAGCTCCGCGGGGAGTCTGCTTCTTCCTCTAACCTTCTCTCCTCTCATGCTCTCTCTCACTTTCTCTGTCTCTCAAATAAATAAATAAAATCTTTAAAAAAAAAAGAACTTATCATTTGGTGGACACTCTTCAAACAATGTTAAACGTGCATGATCATTTATGTATTGCATACTTTACAGTAACCCTATGAGGACAGTTATTGTAACTGTCCCCATTTTACAGATCAGAAAACCCAGACATGGAAATGTTAATTGATTTCATTTACTGGAGGGTACTAGCTAATAAGTCGGGGGATGGGGATTCCAAGGAGTCTAGCTCTGAGATCTAAGCTCTTAACTTGCACATTCAACCATTTGCATAGTTGTGAAAGGCAAAGACGTTATAGTTGTTATCAATAGACGATTTGTGATTTCTTTGTATGTATTGTACTCAAGAATCATATGACAGAGGAAAATCATTGCTAAGATTTCAAAAACACCATCTGGAGAAAGTATCTTCCTTAAATATACTACATGCAACATGGAATCTCTAGATGAAGGTGAAGTATCAGTGGTGTGTAGCAAAATGGTGACAGAGGTCATTCAGGGTGGTGGGATTAAGGATGACTGTTGTTTCCTTTTTTGTGCTGTTTTGAGTTTTTAAAAATACTTGTGGCATTTAATATTGCATATTTCTTTTTCTTTTTGGGGGGCCAAGGGGGAGATGGGTAGAGGTAGAGGAAGAGAGAGAATCTTAAGCAGGCTCCAAACTCAGCATGGAGTCCGATGCAGGGCTCGGTCTCACAACCCTGAGATCGTGACCTGAACCCAAATCAAGAGTCAGATGCTTAACTGACTGAGCCACCTAGGCACCCCAATATTACATATTTTATATTTTGTATTGCTATTTATACAATATAATAATGCCTATTTTATATAATATATACAGTATGCATTGCTTTTGTTATCAGAGTACAGAGGTAGCTTATAAGAGTTTCAGTCTAGTATAAACTTCCCTGTAAACCCCTTACCATGTCTCAATCCTAGAAAAGTCAGAAACCAAACTTAGAGAGCTATGGAAGGAGGAGCTGGAGAGGAAAAGAAATTTCTGAATATCTCCCCTCCTTTTTACATGATAGACCTTAGCAAGGCCGTTGACAGATACAAGGATTAAACATGTTAGTTCTGATTTAAAGTAATGGGGAATTTTGATGATTTGTGACCAGATAAGTCATAGGGCCTGCTAAGTTTTTATCCAGTGGCAAAGGAAGAATTACTACAGAATAGATGGGGGTTGAGGAGATAGGAACTATGTGATGAATTTAAGATATTTGGCATTTCCATTAGGTTTAATGAATGCAACCCACGTTTTGTATTTTTTTTTAAGAGCCATCAAAAAGGGTTTGGCTTATTTTCTATAATTTCTGGATATGGGACTGATGTTTGATCTGATTTTGGTACTATGTTGAGATAGGCCTTGAGACTCATATTTACTTAGTTTTATGTGATAAAAATGTGATAGGGAGGTGGAAAAACTCAGCTTTGTTGCCACCAAGAAAGGCTCTTCATAAAGAGTAAGATTTGAACTTGGCCTTGAAGGATGAACACACAGGTAATATATCCGACTAGTTAGATGCAAGAACCTAAAAAAGTTAGAAAAGCCTAGAGTTAAAGATAGTACTTACTACTAATTAGCTAAAGGACCCAGGATGATCTTTCCAACCTAAGTTGAAGTTGCAAAATAGGGATTCTTTTTTCTTTAAGAGAGTGAGAGGGGAAG
>CM052811.1:88481478-88505529 GCA_028533885.1 Nasua narica | reverse complement strand
GGGTTCCCCTTTTTCCACATCCTCTCCAGCATTTGTTGTTTACTGTCTTATTGATTTTGGCCATTCTAACTGGTGTAAGGTGGTATCTCAGTGTGGTTTTGATTTGAATCTCTCTGATGGCTAAAGGTGATGAACATTTTTTCATGTGTCTGTTCAGGCTTCAGTATTTTTAAAAGCACCCCATGTAATTCCAATGTGTGTCCCAAGCTGAGAACCACTGCATTCAATTTAGCCTTCCACTGCTAGGCTAACCTGTCTTTTCTTCCTTTACTCTTTCCCGATTTTAAAAATTTATTTTTATTTATTTTTTTACCAAAGTATAGTTGACGTACAATGCTACATTTAGTTTCAGGTGTACAACATAGGGATTCGACAAGTCTAGATGTTATGCTGTGCTCATCGCGAGTGTAGCTAAGGTCTGTCACCCTACAACGCTATCACAATACTGTTAACTATAGTCCCTGTGCTATAGCTTTCATATTCATGACTTATTCATTCCGTATATGAATTCATCCCATTCATCCCACTCCCCTTTACCCATTTTGCTCCTTATTTCTTATTCTAGCCTGTTTTTCTAGTGATCCGCAAGTTTGTCTCTCTCCCTTATTGGTCTGTATTATTTTGATGGCATCGTATCCAATAAGGAAAGACCTGTAGCTACGCTCAAAACAATCAGTATGATGTGGCTTAGTGTGGACAGTGCTGTTCTGGGAACGAAAAGGTGTTCTGCTTTATTTACCCCAAGGAGCAAATTCTTCACCTCTGACCTGCAGTTTTCTTGTCTGTAGAATGGGGAGTTTGGAATAAACTTTCTATGGTCTTTTCTAATTTATAGACTTCACAATTCTAAATATAGAAAAAGAGCTAGGTCTTATGGACGGAGTTCTGGAATCCAAACCTGAAGATTAGATCTGATTTAATTGAAGACAAACAGTTTCACTCTATGCATCACTGCTTGTCTTGGTTTGTTTCCCCCGGAAGCAGAATATGAGATGAGGATTTGAGTGTCAGGGGTTTAGTTAGGAGGCAACCCCAGGAAGAACCAGGATAGCCGGGCAGATGATTCAGGCTGGCTTCTCAGTTTGTCTCTGTGGGTAACTGGAGCTCCATCCCACTCGGGAACCCTGGAGCCAGTGTAGAACATGGGGCTCAGAGTTACTCCACCAGAAGGAGGAGGCGCTGCATACCGATTTTTAATTTTTGTCAGTCGCTGGTTGATGGCTGCTCCTGGGGACTGTTAATTCTCCAGTCATTTCGCTTTGCTGTGCATAAAGGCAGAGAAATGTGATGGCAAGAGAATCCCTTGGCCAAAGAGATGCAAACGGTCACATTTGGATGTCAGGTCAATGCGCACCACAGGGTAGGGCCGATGGGGATATGGACAGATGCTATTGTGACTCTTTAAAAAAAAAGGCATTAAATTCTTGCTCTTTATATATGAATTAAGCATATTTGAGGAGTAAATGAATTCACATTTCTGAAGTACTTTGAGAACTTTCCCCACCCTTTGGGAAAGCCGCTGTAGGCAGAGTATTACACCAAATGTATTCTCCCGGTAGAAAAAGGCTCTCTTGGATATTTTTAGAATGCAGATGACAATTTTCAGTCTGTTTGGGGACCATTTAGTTAGATTCTGTTTCAGGCCACTAAATAACATTTTTCCTCTCAAATATCAGAAGGTTAAGGAGGTAGATTTTCAATACTAAGAGCAAATGAAAATATATTACTTGCAGGTATGACAAATCTCTATGTAGGTGTTAAGGAGGAAAGGTGTTGCTAGTATGCTATGTGTCTTCTATTTTAGCCCAAAGGGAGAAAGATGTCCTTTCTATATCTATGCCAGAGCCTGCAGACATATACTAGGAACACACAGATTTACCTTCTCTCCACTGAGTGGAGAATGTCACCACTATTGCTCACACTCATCACGCTGTGTTCTCCTGAGACCATAAACTCCTTCCATGTCTTATTATAGAGCACTGAACAAGATGAGTTGGCCATCTCACAAGCTAACCATTTCAGAAAGTTCATGGTACTTCGTGATTTTTTTTTTTTAGTTGGATAAATAGCATAGATTTATCTCCAAATTTGAAATCTTGCTAGAATTTCTTCTCTATAGTAAAAGAATGGTAAGTGTTTTGGTTTTAGATCCATAACCCTTAGCTCTCTCAGTATTACTTATTAGAATCTTCATTATAACACTGATGGAACTGCAGAGTCCATGAGCCATGAGATTCCACCTAATGCAGAGTTAGGGGGATAGAGAGAATGTGGTGATGGAGCATATTCCCTCAACATTAATGAACCCATCGTTTTAGATTGTCTCCAAATAAGGAGCATATATTCAAAGCCATCAAGACCGCCTAACCCCACCTGAGCTGTCAGAATGGCAAAAAATGCATGAATGACATCAGAATAGACCAAGAGAAGACCATTTACTTGAGCCCAGCCCCAAATTCTTATCCACTGAATTATAAGTAAACAAAATGGTTGTTGTCTTAAATCAACAAACCATTGCAGTGGTTTGTTATACAAAAATAGATTAATCATATAATTTTTTAAGCAACGATCAATGGGTGTTTAATAAGGGAAGTCTTTGACATTTCAAAAATATTTGAAGGGGATTTAGTCCTGGTTCAGATCTCTCAAATTTTTGTTATGAACTCTTTTTTGCATGTAGATCCCTTGTTGTCAGATATGTGTCCTAAATTTTCCCTGCCACACTTTTGCTTATGTAGACCCTGAACATGGAACATGGGATTCCCTTTCTGGTCCTCTTAGCTTGCTCAGAACAAGCTGCTGTTCAAAATCAACCTGCCTCACAATGTTTGCCTTGATAAACCTGATTTTTTTCATCCACTAAACCCATGCAATCATGAGTAGAACCTACGTATTTCATGCTATATTAATCAATTCAAAAGTCTTAACCTCCAGTATAGACTGGAGTGAAGAGAAAGACAGAAGACCTTCAATACATTTGTGGTACTAAATTAGCCTCATCTCCACTTTCTTGTTTTTCTTTCTTTCTTCCTTATTACAACACACTTGGTGAGCAGATTGAAACTCTGGTCCTCATTATAGTCAATAAGCTCAACCCTACATAGAAGGGTTTCTTTTCAATTTAGTGATACTATTTTGAACTTCAAGAAGGTCCTATTTCAGGGATATTACATTTCTGGTGGATGAGACTTTATTGTCAGTGATAATTTTAAACCTCACTCCCTGGTGGAGAGTCACTGGCAGCTAGCACTGGGACTCGATGGGGTCTCTAGGAAGATCGAAGTAACAAGCATAAAAATGCAAGTGAAATGTCAGTCTACACTTTCTTCCATGGAATATGATGCAAAATCCAGAAACATTCACAAAGCTGACCTAGCAGAGAATCTGAAAACAAAGACAGAATCTCTTTGGACAATTAATCCAGAGATTGAAATGGATGCCTCTTGGAATAAGAACTAAAGGATCTTCTTTCACACTTTCTTCATTTCAAGTTTAAGGGTTCAAAGGTGGTGACTGGTTAAGAGTCTAGGCTTTATTGTCAAACAGTTTGAATCAAGATGTCATTAACTAGCTGTGTCATTATGAATAGCTTACTTAACTTTTTTAGTATTTATTTTATAATTCATTCTTTATCTGTAAACTTAGCCCATATACACTGTAACCTATAGATTGCTTTACACTTTCCTGATAACTAGTAGTCATGCAAAAAAATGTATTTTTATTATGCAGTATTGCTAGCTTGCTTTGTTCTTACACTTACTAAGAAAATCCTTTTTTATTAGCATCTTAGGTCAGGACTTGCAGAAGTTGACCTTTAGATAAAGATTCACTTAGAAGTGATTTATCATGAAATTGCTCCTGGAAAAGACTGGTGAAGGAGTGAGGGAAGCTTAATAGGGAACTCAAAGCAACTAAAAGAGGATGGAGAAATTTCACGTAAATTTCCAGCTCAGCCCAACCCCAAGGAGAGCTCCATAGTTTGTCCTACCTCATGATGAGGAAATTAGGATTTCACAGTTCAGCACCAAGCAGTCATCAGTAAAGGTTCGCTCTGGCATATATAGACTCTCAGCTCTTCTGGTTATAGTGTGCAGGCAAAATGGCTTGAGTAGCTTAAGAATATTATTCCAACAAGAGGTACCTGGGTGCTTCTTTGTCAGAAGCAAGATATTTATTAGAAGCAAAGTATACATAATGAGGATGAAGAATGATGGAAAAGTGCTGACTAGTTCAGGAAAGAATATGGAATTATTCACATAATATACTAGGTGTGTTTTAGAGACTTAATGAGAGATGACAAGGCTCGACTTTCAAATGAAAATATGACACTGGTCAGTGTGAAATGTTTCCAACTCAGCTTTGTTTCCCTGTGAATACACCCACATGGATGAATACCTTTTGAACTGTCTGACCTTTTCTGTTCAGATTTCCAGAACAACACTAACAAACACATGACAGAAGCACTTTCATTCTAACTCTTCACTTCAATTCTAATTGACTTTAGAATAGAACCACCCAGAAGAAGACACTTGGATACCAAATGACCCAGGGTGTAGGCATGTAGCTTAGAAAGCTAATGCTTCTCAGGGAGTCAGAGAGAGAGAGAACCAAGCACAGGTCCTCTTTTAGGGCTCTGCTCTGGCTACATGGTGTGATGTCTAAGCAACTTGCTCAATTTCTTCAATAGTAATGACAATCATTATTAGAAACATCCTACCATATGTGCCTCAGTAGCTCAGTTAGTTGGGCATCAGCTCCTGATTTCAGCTCAGGTCATGATCTCAGGGGCGTGGGATTGAGCCCCGTGTCAGGGGCTGAGGTTAGAGTCTTGATATTCTCTCCCTCTCCTTCTGCCTCTCCCCCACCCCACCCCTATACTCTGCTCATGATCTCTCTGTCAAATAAATAAATCTTTAAAAAAACTGCTTGTATATGAATTCTCATCTCAGGGGTACCTTGCCTACCAGTCTAAGAGGATGTTATTACCAATTAGAAGACACAAAAAGGTCAATAACACAACTTGTTTAACCCTGCCACAAGGTTGGTGAGGATGAAAACACACATTTGAACCCAGATTTGGCTCCTTTTCAAAGTCACATTCTAAACACCATCTTTTAGTTTCTCAGTAAACTGAGGAGGTCATGCCGACTAAAGTATAACTTAACAGATAACTTTACAGTATCATGACTCTGATCACATGTGACCCCACCCCACCCCCTTCAACTTAAGAACTAGCTCTTCTCAGATATTCAAGATATTGAGACTCTCTGAATATCTCTTTAAGAATCTGTAGAATCTGGGGATAGTGACAGGAGGGAGCAAACATCTCTCCAGTATTAGTTCATTTCTGTAGTCTGAGAAGATTTGCTTTTCTTATTTTCTATCTCTCCTTGTAGGGAAATGCTTTAGACATTCTGTCACAATGTAGGGAAGGGAGGAATATCGATTAAGGGAAAGTATGGAAGGAGAATAACTGGGTCCTATTTGGGAAATGCAGACTCTTATAAAGCCCTTGGTTTTCTGGATTCTGAGCTTTGTGTGTGTGTAGTGCACAACTTTGCTGGCCTGTCATTTCACTCATTCGACCCATCCGTCCTTCTCTGCAAAACATTTTCAGCTGCATGACTCACATCCAACTCAAAATCAGTACTGACTGTGGCACTAAAGCAGTTTTTTCCCCTCCCAATCCCTACCTGAATGCCTGCTTTCCAGGCTGTTACATAGCAACCTTATTACTTTACCACAAAAGGGATCTGAGTTCTCCTCATTAGCGGACTGAATACACATGTTACTTGTATAGAAGTTATTCCTATAAGCTTTAATCATTAGACAAATATTGGTACATTATTATTTATCTTTAACTCATTTATAAGTTACATATAATATATGCACAAGATATATAATAAATGCACTTATCTTAGCCAGAGTTACCTGGAAACAGAGCCTGAGGCAAGGATTAGTGCTGAAGCTTTATTTGGGAGATACAGACCCAGGGCATTAAGAGTGAAGACAAAAGAAAGTGAGGCAGGGAAGGAAAGGTGGAAAACAAGGTAAAGGGGATACTTTACTAGTCACTGCTTCATGATGATCTGTGAATAGATACAGTATGTTGCCTGGCAGATATATTTGCTCAGCCTCACATAATGTCTCTGGACAGGAGTTACAAAGATTCTGCTCATGGAACAGTCCATGAGAAATTAAGGAGAAGACATGTGACCAGTGAGCCCATCAGGAGAAAAGTGGTTCTCTAGGTAGCTTGAGTCTGTGGCATGTATTTGAGGTTCAGGATTTTACATCTCCTTTCTAGAGTTAAATAATAAAAATCAATTTCAAAGATCTAATCGGCTTTATTGAATGATTGACAAATTGGGCAGCATCCCATCTAGCAAATAGAAGGGAGTTCCAAAGAGCTACAAAAAGGGAGAGGTTTTTAAAGGCAGAGAGAGAGTAGAGCATGGTAATTATTAGTAAAGAATGCTTTGTTTTTAGCAAGGTCGCCCTCCTACAGGGAATGAAAGGGGTCTATCAGTGGATTACCTCTTAGTGTTGGCAAAGAAATTCCAGGATGGCTGGTTGAAGGTCACATTGCTGGGAGTAGCTGAAGCTGCAGTCAGGTTAAGTATTAAGTCTTGGTGGGGTTTAGCATAAGTGACTCCATTTTGGCCCTGCTGTCTCTGTCTCCTTTCTAACACTAGGAAGACAGATATCCTTAATTTGCTTTGTCTGTTCTTAGAAAAGTGGGACCATAAACAGGTTAGACTGATGTTCATGTGGTTTATGGAATCGGTCTCATGTATTCATTTGAAGCCACACCACAGAGACTGCCCGCTGCCAGGGTGAGGACCTGGTATCTATATTCAATCAAGGGCCTCTTCCATATTTATCCAGCTGGCTTTGAAAACAAAGGAAACTACATGCAAGGGTGAGGTCAGCCATCAAGCCAGGGCCTCCTGAGGCGCCAGGCTTGAGATATCTGTCCAGTCAGTGTGGCGGGGAGACGCGGGCCTCATTCCCATTAGTGTTAATGGAGCCAATTGTATGAATCCACCACATATCAATGTGTATTCTCTCATGTTTTGATATCTTAATGCATGAAATTACATCTCTAGGGAAAGGCTTGCCTCCTCTTAAGTGCTCCCAGTTCCCATTAATGATAATGGAAAAGACACACACACACACACACACACACCACACACACACACACAGTTGCTCAGAAAAGTAGGCAAACTAGGGAAGATGATTAGGTTTCAGGATTGTTACAGCAGACTTGAAGAAGCTGCGGGAAGGGCCAAACGTGATCCTTCTTTGTGGGCTTATTGAAGCAGTTTTATCATATATAGACAGTTTTCTCAGAACTGTTAACAGATAATTGGCTACAGTCTCCTCTCCAGGAGGAAGATGCTGAGATCTCTATACATATTCGGGAATACCCTTTGGGACGTGGGATATGTTTTTGAAGAAAGGGAGTGGAAAGGGTGCTGGAGGAGCCGCAGGTATTCCCATGAGAATGTCAGGGTGGGTAAGCAGGAGGACAGTGTGGGGGTGTCTTCCTTTCCTCAGATGCAGGGAGGCTAAAGGCTGCTCTGGGCTGGGGAAATGCAGTGTGAGGGAGGAAAGCGCCCACCACTCCCCTGCCTGCACTTCCTTTTGGATGATGCTTTTCTGCTTCAGGATGATTCTTCGGGAAAAGCAAGATAAGCAATTCTGGCCACACTCTGCCCTTTTCTCTTTGTAGAGAGGGCACCGATAACGGATTCTTCAACAGTCTGAGGTTGCTAAAGAGGTATAATTGTACAACTTAGAGAGAAGGCGACGTGATCAGATTACAAATTAATATGAAAATCAGCCAACGCTTATTTACTCCCTCGGGAGTTTTGGTTGCTGTTTCTTCGTTTGAACTAGAATGTGTCCTCTTGGTGACTTCCTGTACTTTAAGGAAATGGCTTGTTTGGAATCACGCACACTTGTAGGTGGCACAGTATTGTCACTTGCTGGTGGGAGGGGAAAGGTCCTGGGAGGGGCACGTAAGTAATTTCAAACTAGGGACCAGAGTGTCTGAAATTCTATCGCATTCGTTTGGTCTAAGCTCTCACTTTGTTTTAAAATGTGGAGCCAAAGAACACTGGAAGAGATCATATATTCTGCAGTTAACACCCATGAGGGAATAATGTCATCAGAGACCACTCAGACGTGATTCATAGGGGAGGATGCTTCAAGTGGGAGAAGAGAGTGAAGAAAAGAGATGAAATGGAAGGGAACCTGGAATGGGACTGGGATGAACCTGCTTCCTCACAGAGTCTTTGAGAGGACAGAAAGGGAAAATGTGTTGTATCCATTCAAGGAGATAACTGGTTAGAAAATTAAATTCACCCTCGCCACATCTAGTAGTTTATCAGTCACTCTCTCCTTGGTTGGCTTCAGATGTGGAAAAATGACAGGTGATACATAATAAACCATAGGATTTGAGTGGCCTGTCGAGGTAGGTTATGAACAACTAGATGTGGCTTTATAAACATCTGTTAGCACAGTGTCACAGTGTCATCTGTTAGCTTCCATCATATCTCCCTCAGGCACTACCTGTCCACTTTGTTCTTCATGAACAACGTTCCAGTGTGCAGGAGAAAATGGCAATCCAAGATCTATAGTTCTGTACACCTACCATTATTAATTGCAGATAGAATTAACCTTAGAAAGGAGTCATCAAGAGATCGTGGCCAATACAAGTGAAGCTTGCAGTACTAGACAGGGCTGTGTATGTCCACATTTGTGACATAGTGAATTTGCTTCTGTAAATCACACTGTTCTTTGGGAATAAGAAGCTGATGCCTTTTAGCCCCTTACACGTTGTAAGTCTACACTCAGATCCAATGCTGTGGGCCAGTGGTAAGGAGCCCGAGTTTATGTTCAAGCTAATGAGCTTGCACTGGCTTTTTTTCACTAGCACCATAGTCCGGATATTCCCCCATCATATCCTCTTTAGGTGATGTTTGGCATCACAGGTGGTGGGTCACAGAGGAGGCATTAAGCAATCATTGCCAAGATATGGACTAAGTGGCATTTCAGAAAGTCACGGGAAACATAAATTAACCTAATTCAGGGCTGAGAATGCAGCAAAAGCACCCAAGCTGATGAACTATGTCTCTGTTGCCATAAGGGTGTCTCCGAACACTCTCCTTTCTAACTTTCTGCTTTAAACTAGAAAGGAAAAGAGAAGCTGTGTTAGAATTGTGTGTAAACTAAGAACTGTTAGATTCTAAATGAGATTGCAAGGGATTCACCTATGAGTAAAACCCACGCTGGAGCTTAGGGGGTACTTTATGCTGCTCAGACATCTCTGCACAGGGCTCTATTTTGTCCAGTCTTAACTACTTAACTACCGTAGCCTAAATAAAGTTTACTGTCTTTCAGAGCCTTGTAGATAACAGGTTAGCATTGTTACACGGCACAGGTACATCAAACTATGATAACAATTCTGGAATTTTAGCGGCTGATTATAGCAAAGGTATCTTTCTTGCTTAGTCAATGTCCTCCAAGTGTCCAGGAAATGCTTCAGGATAGTTGTCTTTATACAATATCTTGGCGATCCGGGCTGATGGGGCACCACTCTTTGCTGCACCAACAGGAACCAACAGCCTCCTTGTTCAACAGGCAGAAGAGGCACTGGAGAAATGTGAGTGGATCTTTCCCAGCTTCATCCATGTCTCAGTCCATTGGCCAGAACCAGTCAAAGATCACCAGCCCGCAGCAACACAGTAGGGATACTTACTCTTCCTATGTTCCTAGAACCGAATCTGGACAAGCACTAGAAGTCTCTGTGATGACATTTTGCATTTCCTTTTGTTGGTGATGAGCAGGAGGGCCCAATGGCTGCTGTGTTCAGGTCATGATTTATTGGTTCAGCCGGATCTTTGGCAATGCTGCATTCTTCCAAGATGCTCAGCAACACAGCAGACCTTTTAAAGAATCTCAACTGGCTCTCACGCTGAATAGGAGAGAAGGGAAAAGTATCATCCCAGCTAGGTCTGGTTGAAATGGAAATCTGCTCAAACTGAAAATAGAAAGTCTCATGGGGGTTGTCTTTAAAAAAGAACGGCAGGGCCCAGTAGTTCTGGGTGACATATGTTGAATCATTTAAATTTCGTTTCTTTCCACACAGTTTAGTCAGAAAGTAGAGGGGTTTGAAGCTGTAAAAAAATAAAAAATAACACAGAAAATAGAACTTGAAGTCAAAAAGACAGTTCAGAAGTTTCTCTCAGACCAGGGCAGCCAAGGTATTTGACGGTTCAGACCAATTTCCTTTATCCCTCTCTTGCTCCTGGAATATGATTTTCTAAAACTCTATTAAATGACAACCCTATAATATCCCACACTGTTATTGTCCCCCCGTCTCTCCTGACTCATCTGGTTATCCTCTCTGCAAATGCGTATCTAACATTTCTATCTGCTCCTTCTATCTATAGGACATTCAAGGTCTTCTTTCAAAGCTCTCAACTCCCCAAGGCTTTCTCTGCATGTGCTTCCTGCTGTGCAATTATCACTTTATAAAATACCATCCTTTTCTCTAGGAGCTCCTCTGTGTGGTTGAGAACTTAATCACACACTGGCTTGTTCAGGAAGTATCGCAAGTGTTTTAGTCCTATCTTCCCAGAGAGGTCAATTGGTCCTTGACATACCATTTCTCTTTGGGACTCAACGACACCAAGTCGGGGTTGTACTTCTATGCTCCGTAGCTATTTGTCTGTTGATCGCCTCACCATACCCCACTTAATCAGATTGGGGGAACGTGACTTTTCTGAGGTAGGTACATCATATACGAGTATGCTCTCTGGCCATTCTTTATGATGTGGTCTTATCCATCCTCTTCCAGATGACAGCTGGGGCTGAGTCCAATTGGAGCCCAAGGGTAAGCCAAGCTTCGTGCTGTTCCTGCTGCTATTTGTGTTAGGAGCCCCTGCCTTGCTGTCTCTGGGACATTGGAGTGTTCTGTAGATGGGATTACCATTCCCACTTTTCCACTCCTTCCTAATATATAGTTTTAGTTCCATGCTCTTTTGTCATGTGATTTTCCCTCTCAGTAGAGTAGGCAGAGTATGAAACCCTATCCTTGTTCATCATAGGTTCAAACAACTTTCTCTGGCCAATGGCGATTAGCAGATGCATCATGGGCAGATGACTTAAATACACTCTATAGCTGAGTGTAACCTCTTTTGCTCTACTGTTTGTTTTATGAAGTACTTGTCTTTGGCATTTATCTGGTTTCAAAATTATGAAAACACATGGAATAGAGGTGAATGTTATCTGAAGCTGAGTCCAGCCCTAACCAATGGAAGCCCGACCAAGAGTAGCCAAACCACAGCTGATCTTTAGAGAAAAATAAGAAAAGTAGGCATTTGTTGTTGTAAGCCACTGAGATTTGGGGACTTGTTATATAGCATCACCATGGTAAAAATCTAATAAGGGAGGAGGCTAGGTGGTAAGGTATCCAGGATACAGAGCCCCCAAACATAAACTGGTAGTCAAGCAGTAGCTGCTGACTTGGAGGAAGGAAGAAGGAAGACACTGGAAGAAAGAAGAGTGTTCTTGCTGGAAAGACACTGAATAAAAAAATGTAACCTCCTGAGAGTGACCAGGTGGGAATGGCTGCCCTATGGCACTGATATTTCTAGTGACAGTCTTCCCTATTGGGGACATTCTCCTTGTTGTCACAGTGGCAGCCTACTGTCCTTCAGATGTAAAGATCCCAATATAGTCTGAAGCTAAGTGGTGCAGAGTAATGGTTCAGAGAGTGAGTTTTGGAGCCCAACTCTCTAGGCTTCATTCCTGGCTCTGCTGCTTTCCAGACTTTGGTGGATTATTTAGCCTCTTTGTGTCTCAGTTTCCCTACAGGGAAAGTAGGACTAGTAATAAAGTGTATGTACCTCATGAAATAATTGTGAGGATTAAATGTTTTGATATGTATAAAGTACCTAGAACAGGACCAGGAATATAGTAAATGCTCAGTAAGCATTAGTTATGTTATATTATTAGTTATTGTTATGGTTACTATAATTTCACCAAAATTGAGGGCACAGAACCCACTGCACTCTGCTGTGTGTCCTGTGGGGAATGCAGAGGGATACATGAAGACAATGGCCACCACCCTAAATGAATGTGTAATCCAAAATGGGAGATGATACTGTACAGGTACTTGTTATAGAATAGTAAGTACTATCCCCCAGTGTTCCACAGGAGGAGGGCCCATGTGTTTTGAACCCACACTTACTGAGAGCTCATTTGGTCCAATACTGAGATGAAGATGGAGAATAAAACATGAATTCATAGTAGAGATCTGACCAAAGGGCTATGAGAGTGTGGAAGGGAGAGCAACCACAAATGTGTGGGGAAGATGGAAGTTCTCCACAAAAGATACAAGACTGAGGTTGAATCAAAGAATGCTCTCACAGAGAGAAACAGTCATGGATGAGGGAATGTCAGTTAGAAGAAGCTTCTGTAGAGAACTTATGAATGGCAGTTATTACAGACTTGGGGAACTGATGAACCGGGGTGCTGGTTGTTCTGCGTGTGTGTGTGTGTGTGTGTGTGTGTGTGTGTGTGTGAAATGAAGAACTTGCACATGAGAGAGGTTGAGGAATCTGCCTTATCTCACAGATAGTTTGGAGTTAGGTGAGAACTTGAGGTCTTTCTGACCCCTAAACCTCATATTTAATACACCACATTTTGTCACAGATATTAGTAGGAAGTAGAAAGGGAACCAATTTGGGGTCATATTTGGAGAGTCTTGAAGGCAAGCAAATGAATTTGATCTGTAATTGGTAGTCAACAAGGGACCTTAAAACAGGGAGGGCACACCATACTAACTGTGCTTCTATTAGGGATATCATTTTATGTCCGGAGGGCCAAGTGATCAGAGGGGGAGCATTTGAGAGCTGAGAAGTCACAGTAGAAGCGTCAGCAGTGGTGTGGGGGGCAGGTCATTCATGGTTGTTGGAGTCAAGTTACAAGGAATGGTCTCCATTTTGTTCAGCTTGCAGGGACTCATTTTGAGATAACAGTGTTTGTATACTTGTACTGAGTTGCCCCCATTTTTTTTTTAAAGCATCTTAACCGTAAATATATTTCTATCTAGAAACTTACAGAAAAGCTGCAGGAATACCCAGATTTATCTTTTGTTAACATTTTTTTTAAAGATTTTATTTATTTATTTGAGATAGAGCACAAGCAGTGGGAGCAAAGGAGAGGGAAAAGCAAGCTCCCTGCCCAGCAGGGAGATCCCAGGACCCTGAGGTCATGACGTGAGCTGAAGGCAGACACTTAACCGATTGAGCCCCCCAGGAGTCCCCTTTTGTTAACATTTTGACTTAATTTGTTTATTTAACTTCTCTCCTCTCTCTTTCTTTCTAAATATCCATATGCATACACACATACATGTACAAACTGATTTTTGTAAACCATTAGAGAGTAGGTTGCATACATTATGACTCTTCACCCCCTAGATTCTTTTTTTTTTCACCCCCTAGATTCTTAAGTATATATTTCCTAAGGATAAGGACATTCTTTAAATAACCACAGTCACTTGTGAATTTCAGGACGTGTATAGCATTATTTTCCTTCTAGTACAGTCTAGTATCACACATTTCACTTAATTGTCGTATCTCTTTAGTTTTCTTTCCTCTGGAACTTTTCCTCAGCCTATCTTTTTAGTTGTGACATTGACAATTTTGAATAACACAGCTGCCTCCTTTTAATGGAATAGCCCTCATTTGGGGATTTCTGAGTCCCTCATCCCTAGACTGAGGTTGTCCGTTCTCAGCTGGAATACTGTATTGGGGATACTGGGCCCTTGTCATGATATCACATTAGGATGCATACTTTGTCCATTGGCTCCTCATTGATCATGTTGATTTTGATCAACCAAAGTATTGTCCAAGTTTTTCCCCATTAAGGGGTTGTTCAGTTTCCTTACAGTATGTTAATATACTTCCTTTGCATCTAATAAAACAGTTTGTCAAAGACGTCTAAGACCATGCAACTATCTTGCTCTTCATCAAAATTTCCCCATGAATTTAATGTCTTTTGATAATTCTTGCCTGATCCTATCTATGCTATGATGGTTGCAAAATAATGATTTTCAGGGGTGCCTGTGTGGCTCAGTTGGTTAATCATCTGACCCTTGATTTTGGCTCAGGTCATGATCTCATGGGTGTGAGATTGAGCCCCACATTGGTCTCCCCACTCAGAGCCTGCTTAAAGATCCTCTCTCTCTGCTTTTCCCTCTGCTCATGCATGTGCATGCTCTCTGTCTCTCTCATACACACACACACACACACACACACACGCACATCAATCAATCTTTTAAAAAAATGATGATTTTCCAACTACAGTTCATCTGCTGCATCTACCAGCCAGTAATCAGCATTCTTTTTGAACAAGAGCCTTCCTTTCCTCCTGTTTATTTATTAATTTGTCTAGCTCTTTTTGGTACAGACTTGAAGATTACCTTTCTTAAATATTTTGGTGCTCAAATTGTCTTAGATTTGGCCATCAGGCCAAACACTACTTCCTGTGTCCCTGTGTTATAATCCCATTTTTTTTTCTTTTGAGTAGTTTTTAAAACTTTCTCCCTTAATCAGCAACCGTTGAACAGACTATTTTCTATGATCATGTTTCAGAAACTCACAAGCTCATAAAATAATTAAATCCAGCTACTGCCTTTATTGATTCTTGGTTAGAAGCAACTAAGCTATGACCCCAACTTTTCTTGCAAATCATTCACTCTTGCTTATCAACTACACAGAGCTCATCTAAAAGTTCTTCTTCTTACAGATGGTCTTGGTCGATTCAGAATTTCAGCACCAAAGCCTGGGCACTTATTCAGTGCTCATTCTACTTCTGGGCTGAGATGTTTCCTGTAATTTGAACTCAATGGATGGGTAAGCTAAAATGTTACCAGGCAACAAAGATCATGACCCATAAATTCAGGCAAGCATATGTTCTGACCATGATACTCTTTGGGGAAGACAGAAGCTGGGGTTAAAAATGGAAGAAGTTTCAAAGAACTCAACACTCTTTTGGCAGTATTCTTGCTCTCAAAGGCCTTGGTCCAAAGTGCCCCATTTAGAGATGTGAGTTGGAATATATTCTCTTCCAGCTCATCCTCAGTTGGGGAGACAAGGGGCAATTAAGGAAATAAAAAGTTACCCAAATATCCTTTATTTGTAAGACCCTGGGATATATATGCTTATCCAAGGTGAATACCCAAACTCCTATATAGGTAGTGGGCAGTAATGGTGCCCCACATAGGTTCCTTGTGTTAGGATGGTACACCCATGCCTAGCTGCCACAAATGTTGGCCACTAAAGGCTCACACCTGCTCCCTTCTTCAGAGAATTGCCTTCGTGGGAACCTTCAAACCCAAGTAATTAGGCTTATCTCCTTGGCCCCAGGACAGCCTGAAGCCAAGGACTGATGGATTCAGGGGTACAAAAAGTCAGTCCTTTTACCTCAAATTGAGACCAACTCTGTGATGCAGTTCGTGTTCAAGACATTCCCATGGGATCAGGGCTGAGGCTGGATTTGCTTAACTAGTTTCCTTATCCCACCTGTTTCTTTTCTTCCCTTACAAATTTCTCCCAAGAGCACTCTTAATACATCATGTGTCTTGGGACTCAAATTCTTATCTCAGGCTCATCTTCTATTCAACCTAAAGAACCCAACTGAATTAATATCAGAGATGTCTAAAAGTTATAAATAATTTCATATGTGATTTTCAGAGTCATTAGAAGTGTCTATTTTTGATATGAATCATTTGACATAAAGGAAAACTATTTAAAACCATCTCATAATATCTAAGTACTAAACTTTTCGAACAGCACCACCATCTTCCAGTGATATTACTTGGAAATCTCAAAAATATCTTTGGCTTTTTTTCCCACTGACTTGCCTCCAGTCACCCACTTTCATGATCCCTCTTTGACACGTTCTCCTCACTGACATTTTTGCCTCCATTCTTCTTCTCCTCTGTTCCCCGTAGTATCTACCACACAGGTCATTTCCCTAGCAGGCAAGGCCCACATGGCCTAGCTTCTTTCCAGGCCCACTGACCCGTGAGGCCAGTTGCTCTCCTTATATTCAAATAATACTTTGCAAGGATTCTCCAGATAGTCTTACCTTTCTTGCTTTCGAACGCGCATTTCTTTCTCTTAGAATTTGTCTTCCCACATCTTTGCTTCTTAAAATGCTACCTATAAAAATCCAGTTTAAATGCTTCTTCCCCAGCAAAGCCTTCTAAGATTCCCTAAATCAAAAACAACTTTTCTTTTTCCCATATTACCTCGGGGCCATTGTTTGTTTCTTTAGGAAGGCATTTCCCTACACCTGTATGCTTGTGTTAAGTACCAGTGGATGCATCTAGCTTTTCCACTGTACTATAAGGTGCTTGAGGAAAATAACTACATTCTCCTTTACTCACATCTTTTCAGTTTGCCCACCTTCTGATCTTTTTGCTCATCCAGCTTGCCTACATTCTGCATGGCCCACAAAAAATGGCAGCAGAAAACCGTCTGCCCTAGGGAGTACCCTAGTCATTCCTCATGGACTACACTTTGCTGCTTGAATTCAGGGCTGTGTGCCCCACTCTTGCTTTTTTTTCCTGTTTCCTACCCCCTTCTAATTTAGTGACATTACCCCTTGTCCTTTGGAACATTTGTATTTGGGTTCTAGTTTGGCTCTGGATTCAACCCATTTCAATATCCATTGCAGCCTTGGATAAGAGTCACTTTTCCCAAAGCACATACCTACTGAGGATTCAATAAATACATGTATTCTGGACCCCATGGAACTATTCTGCCCTGTTTGCTTTCCATAAGCACTCAGTTTATCAACTAGAAGTCACAAGGAACCAAGAAGCCGGTCAATGGGTAGGTTTTACGATCAGTAAGTGGGAGGCCCTCCCTCACTGGGTGGACTCTGGCTCACCCAAATACAAGCCATTAGCTTTTACAATTGTTTGGTAGATTCAAGTCCTGGTTCATACTTTTAACTTTCTTTCCCTCAAGCTCAAGACACATACAAGTTCTCTTAGAGAGTGATGGTGGCCATAAATAGGAATTCAAAGACGTCAACACAAGAGATTGTGGCAAAGGATGGGGTGTCTTGGTTTTCCTTGGAGTCCGTGGACAAATGTCCATGTAATTCTCTGTTAAAAAGCTTTTAACACCATTTTCAGTACCGAGTCGACCCCTAAATGGACCTTTCTAAGTCAAAGTGTGTTATCGGTTGCAAAGCACTATGAAAATGTTCGTTGCAGCTGTGTTAGCAACTGGTATTTAAAGGCAGGAAAAGGAGTTCATTTTGGCTCTTCCTCTCTTCTTAAAATTGAGAAGCTCTGAACTCTGACACTTAACTGTTGTCATAATTACAGCAAGAGAGAGGGAGAATTAAAACTAAAATTCAGGCAATCACACGTGCAAGGGCAAAAGTGGCGATTATGTTAAAATGCATGGCCCGTTTTCATGTTAGTTAAGACGGCTGTTGAGAAAAAAATCTGTGATGCAGGAGGTGGGGGCAGGGCCTGTAACATGAAGATCTTGACCTGATAGGCCCATGAATGTGTTTTTAATTCTTTCAGCCCCAAATAAATGTCTTAGATCAAAGTATTATGTGTGAGACATGATGTATTTTTGCACCTTTACAGAAAGACAAGATTTATCCTTAAGAAATGTTTCTAGATCTTTGACATTTGATTTATTATATAGTCTTATCTTACATACAGTTATCAGAAGCCTAAAATGTCTCCTCATTATCCAAATGCCAAGACTACATCCAGAACCAGCCAAATTAGAGGACAGAGTTATAACCAATGGAATCTTAGTAACAGTTTGTAATAAAAAATAGAGAAATCACATTCTCAGTTGAAAGGGATCTGCCTCTCTCCCTCCTGTTGTGGTGGATAATGTGCTGTTTGTTGATTTGCTCATTCATTCATCCATATGTTAATGCGTCTTGGAAACTTTCTTTTTTTAACCTTTTATTGTGAAATAATCACAGATTCACAGGAAGTTGCCAAGAAAAGTACACCAAGGTTCTATGTACTCTTCACCCGGCCTCCCCCCAACATTTGCGTCTTGTATAACTATTGTGCAATACTGAAATCTGGAGATCAATGTTGGTGCAATTCACAAAGTTTATTCCGATTTCATCAGTTAGGCTTGCACGTGGGTGTGTGCGCATGCATTTATATGTTTAGCTCTATGCAGTTTTCTCACTAGTGTAGCTCTGTGTAACCATCACCATAATCAAAATACAGAAAAACTCTTTTATCCCCATATGACCCCCTCATGTTATTTATCCTTTTTTAAAAAAATGATTTATTTATTTATTTTTTTAGAGGGAGGGGGTGTGGTGAGAGGGAGAGGGAGAGAGTCTTAAGGAGACTCCATGCTGAGCATGGAGCCTAACGCAGGGCTTGATCCCATGACCCTGAGATCACAACCTGAGCTAAAACCAAGAGTCAGACGCTCAACTGACTGGGCCACCCACATGCCCCTTATTTATCCTTTTATAGCCATACTCACCCTCTCCCCCATACTCAATCTCTGTCAACCTGCTCTGCATTGCTCTAATTACGTTATTTCAGGAATGTTAAATAAATGGAATCATGAAGTATATATCCTTTGGAGATTGACTCTTTTCACTCAGCATAATTTGAGGTTTATCCACGTTTTTTTCAGTGTACTAAGATTTTACGTCTTTTTGTTACTGAGGGATATGGTTAGTATGAATGTACCACAGTTTGTTTAACCATCCACCCATTGAAGGACGTTGAAAGACATATTTATTTAAGAATTTATTGTATGTATTTTAACTAAGGGGCTTACTAGCATTAAGCATGAAGAGATTCAGCTCAGAGCCCCGCTGGTTATGGACT
Source organism: Nasua narica (assembly GCA_028533885.1). Taxonomy (NCBI): domain Eukaryota; kingdom Metazoa; phylum Chordata; class Mammalia; order Carnivora; family Procyonidae; genus Nasua; species Nasua narica. The sequence goes on along the minus strand of CM052811.1, from coordinate 88,486,604 downwards.
AAGGGTTTGATTTCCAGGAGTACAGGTTTTGAATAAAGAGAGAGAATCAGGATGAGGTAGCCTTCTGGGTTCCCTCATGAAAGGTATGATCATGACTTCTCCTGGATATTTGTGGATGCCGCTTAGAAAAGCGAAATCAGAACCAGGATTTGAGGCACTAAATTTAAACTTCAGGCTCCCAATTTACAGAATGGTCATGGATTAGCTATATAGTTTTCCAACTTTTCCATGCATATGAATCACCTAGAGATCCTGTGGAAATGCAGATTTTAATTCAGAAGGTCAAGGTGAGACTGAGTTCCCACAATTTTACCGAGCTCTGACATTGCTGGCCCACAGAATTCTGTTCAATCAGCATTCAATAAGATGATACCTGAGTTTCCCTTATAACTTTTTTTTTAAATATTTATTTATTTGAAAGAGAGAGAATGTGCATGCATGCATATGAGCAGGGGGAGGAGCAGAGGGACAGGGAGAAGGAATATCTAAGCTGGCTCCCTACTGAGCATGGAACCCAACAGGGGGCTCAATCCCACAACCCATGAGATCAGGACCTGAGCCAAAACCAAGAGTTGGGTGCTCAACCGCTGAGCAACCAAGGCACCCATCCCTTATAACTTAAAAATACTTTTCCTTCCTTCCTTTAGACAAGTTTAGAGGCTGAGAAGTGAGAATGCTGGGGATAGAAGGCTAAATAACTAGAATTCAGTTACCTCAGATATGCCATTGAGAAAACTGAGGTGCCAGCATGCCGGCCATTCTGCTCCACAGGGGCTCACCTGATATTGCCTAAATCAGTGCCTGTAACTCCTCCAGAACCACAGCGTTGACCCCTGCAAGGAGCCAAGACCAGCAGCATGTTTGGTGGGACTTGGTGAGTCTCTGAGGTAACTAGCTCTTACACACCCTTACTCTCTTCATGTCGAGCAGCAGACAACACCTCATGCGTGTAGTATTAACAGAGAATTTTCTTCTCATTTCATTTTGCCTTCATGCATGAAGGGAGTAGACTTATTCTAGGTCATTTTAATAGAGCATAATTAAGCCCAGTGGGTTGGAGATGTGAGTTCAAAATAATGATAATTTTGATGATTGTTGCTGTCAAAGTTATAGGCCCGCTTGTGAAGTGATGAACTCCCTGCCATGACAGGCGTGAAGTACAAAGCAAGATGATGGTTTACTGGGTCTATAAAAAAGATTGTGTGGGAGGATGGCCTAGATCAGGGGTCAGCCATTTTTTTTCTCCTGTAAAGGGTCAGGTAGTAAGTAATTTAGGCTTTGGGGCCAAATGGTTTCTGTCACAAGTACTCTGTTGTTGTAACACCCGAGCGGCCACAGACAATACATAAATGAATAAACATGCCTGCATTCTAAAAAAAAAATTGATGGACACTGAAATTTGAATTTCATACAGTTTTCATGTTTCATGGAATATTGTTCATTTGATTTTTTTTTCCTACCACTTAAAATGTGAAAATCAGTCTCAGCTACAGGCTGTACAAGAACCTGGCTGCTCTTGGGTGGTGGCCCTTCGTTTGCCAACCTCTGGCCTAAATGAACCTCAAAATGTCAGGAATCCAGGGGTGTGAGGATTCTGGCCTTGCTTAGAATACTCTGGAAGGTAGCTTCCTCTAGCTGAGAAAAAAAAAGATTTGCCTTTCATGGATAAATTCTTGCCTTCCACTGATAAATGTGGTTGAGAGAGATGGATGTTTCATTGAATCTTACCATGCTGGAAGTGTTTGCTCCTTTCTGAAGGAACTGAGATCTTTTCTGACGAACTTTACCTTTCTCTGACTCCGAACGGTAGGTTCAGCCCATAGCCCACGGCCCTAGCTCAGATGGTTTCACCTTTGTCAAGTTGCCAGGTGTTCTTTCATCTGATTTCATCTGGAGAGCAAATTGTGTATGTGGACAGCAGCCCTTGAGAATAATCTCGGGCTTTGTTAAGACTTTCTGAGGCTGACCTTCACGGGGTTTTGCGTTACTGTAACTGGCTGTGAATGTGCATCTTCGTTCCTGGGTGGACAGCTTGCAACAGCTTCAGGCATCGTCCGCCCCCTCTCATCCGATACTGCAATATTTCCCGGGTGGTTATTTAAAATGGCTCTCCTCCTGACTGAGGACCATCTTTGCCTTGACCTTTCCGTGGCCTTTATCTCATCAGTGAATTTTTTTGGATCAGACCAAGAGGGAAGAAAGTGATTTGATTTCTGATTACAGAAGAAGTGGATGGGCACCTGCATGGCTCAGTTGGTTAAGTGCCCGACTCTTGATTTCAGCTCAGGTCATGATCTCAGGGTCGTGGGATCGAGCCCTGTGTTGCACTCTGCACTCAGCGTGGCATCTGCTTGTCCCTCTCCCACTGCTCCTCCCCGCCCCAATAAACAAACAAACAAACAAACAAATAGAATCTTAAAAGAAAAAGAAATGAAAAAGGCACAGAGAAGGTTTTCTCTGAGGTCACAGAGAAGTCCGTGGCTGAGCCACAATGGACATGCGCAGGTACGCAGTTCTCAAACTCTGTTGGTCCTTTAACTTTATGTATAATCTCTATTCTCTTCAGAAATCTATGTACATTTAGTGGATTTAAATGGCTGCATTTCCAGGTATGACACTTGCATTCCAAGACCCTGAAATGGGCTAAGGACTATAAAATATTAACTAGGAAGATAAAAAAAATGGCTTTGGAGAGAACTGATAACCCATTGGTAGCAAATAATGTGGTAGTGTAGGTGAGTAATATACCAAACACAGTACTAATAAAAATAGAATAAATTTATGTATAATATGTAGGGAAGATTTTATTCAGAATTTTAAAAGCCTTCAATTTAGCCAACTGACCTGACAGAGAGTTGAAGTGAACTTAGAAAGCATCTGTTGGAATATAGTGGTCATTCCAGGTTGGGAATAAATTTTATAAAAACACTAAAGCATAGGGTGCCTGGGTGGCTCAGTCAGTTAAGCATCTGCCTTCGGCTCAGGTTATAATCCCGGGGTCCTGGATCGAGTCCTGCATCAGGCACCCTGCTTAATGGGGACTCTGTTTCTCCCTCTGCTTTCTTCTCCCCCTGCTTGTGCTTTCTCTCTCTCACTGTCTCTCTCTCAAATAAATAAGTAAAACCTTAAAAAAAAGAAAAGACTAAAGCATTTACTTGTTCGAGTTATTTCAGTGAAATCAGGAAAAGAGAAGAATTTAAAGATGAAGGGTTAATATCATCAGTATACAAATACATGAAATAAATTTAAAAAGCATGTGAACTTTATAATTTATAAAGTCAAAAATTTGAGAAGATGGGAAAAAACCTCCAAATTACAATGAGAAATCACAGATTTGCATTAAGTTCATTAAGATTAAAAATAATATGATTTAGGGGCACCTGGGTGGCTCAGTGGGTGAAGCTTTTGACTCTTGGTTTTGGTGGGCATGATCTCAGGGTGGAGAGACGGAGCCTGCATTGGGTCCCATTCTCCCTGTGGAGTCTGCTCGTCCATTTTTCTCCCCCTCTGTCTCTCCCCCTCCATTGCGCGCATGTGTGTCTCTAAAATAAACCAATAAAATCTTTTTAAAAAAACAACGCGATTGGGGCGCCTGGGTGGCTCAGTTGTTAAGCGACTGCCTTCGGCTCAGGTCATGATCCTGGAGTCCCTGGATCGAGTCCCACATCGGGCTCCCTCCTCAGCGGGGAGTCTGCTTCTCCATCTGACCTCTTCCTCTCTCTCATTCTCTCTCTCTCTTTCTCTCTCTATCTCTCAAATAAATAAATAAATAAAATCTTTAAAAAAAAAAAACAACGCGATTTACTAAAACCACACACTAGCAGAATGGAAACGCACCTAGCAGAATGGTTAAAATAAAAAATAGTTTAAAAAATGCTGGTGAGGATAAGGAGAAACCAGATCACTCATCCATTGTTGATGAGCATACAAAATGATACAGTCACTCTGAATCACTGGCAAGTTCATAAAAATAAATATGGAACTACTGTAGGACTCAGAAATTGCTCTCTTGGGGGCATTTATCCCAGAAAAATGAAAATGTATGTTTACGCAAAAACATGAACACAAAAGTTTTTAGTAGCTTTATTCATGATAACCCCAAACTGGAAGCAATCCGGATGTCCTCTAAGGAGTGAATAGTTAAAGAAACCACACTGCATTTTTACCATCGATTATTACAGGCAAAATACAAAGGAATAAACTACTGATAAATGCAACAAACTGGATGCCTCCAAAGAATTATGTTTACTGAAGAGAGGCAAGTCTAAAAGGTTACATACTGCATGATTCCATTTATATAACATTCTTGAAATGAGAAAGTTATAGAAATGGAAAACAGGTTAGTGCTCCCTGGAAAGCAGGAGGGGGTGGGGACAGGAGGAAAGTGTGGGCATGTCTATAAAAGGGCAACATGAGGAATCCTCTGGTAACGAAAATGTTCTGTATCATGACTCAATCAGAGTAACATCCTGGTTGTGATATTCTGCTCAAGTTTTGCAAGATGTTATCATGGGGGTAAATTGGGTAAAATATATTATTTCTTGTAACTGCCTGTGAATCTATAACTATCTCAACATTAAAAGTTTAACTGAAAATATGATTCTGAGAGTTAAAAGAGATATAAAGTCTCTTCGTGCTTACGTGTTGGGAGTGGCACCATTATCATAGATGGGTATTTCTGGAAATATTTTAGCAACACAAAAGCCTCAAATTTTTCCTGTCTGTCTTAGCAGTTCTACTTATATGAATGCATCTTGGGGAGATCATTGAATACTCCTTTGAAGACTTATGTATAAAATTATTCAATGTTGCATTATTTACAAGAGGAAAATATTTCAGACACACACAGTATCTTATAAGTAAGACATATTTAAAGATTTATGCTAGGTACAGATCATGGACTCTAATGCAGAAATCAGACTCAACTTTTTGGAAGAGAGAGAGGCAGTAGAACCCAGTGGAGTGGTTAAGCACATGGACTCTGACACTATAAATCATGGGATCAAGTTGTGACAGCCCTGCCTCTGTGCTGTGTGATCTTACACTAGTTACTTAACATCTCTGTGCTACATTTATCCCTTTGTAAGTTACAGTTAATGAGGTTGTTGTGAGTGTTAGGGTCCGTG
>CM052811.1:88444999-88481378 GCA_028533885.1 Nasua narica | reverse complement strand
ACTAGTTACTTAACATCTCTGTGCTACATTTATCCCTTTGTAAGTTACAGTTAATGAGGTTGTTGTGAGTGTTAGGGTCCGTGATCAAAGGAACGAGACTGATACAAAGCGAAGGTCAAGCAGAGCTTTATTTCGCGCCAAACATCTAGAATCATACTGGCTGGTCAGGGTCGTCTCTATGCAGAGAGCGACCCCGCCTGGTCTTACAGGCTATCTTTTATAGGGCAAAACCGCAAACTGACTGTGAGCTTATCCTTATTGATCAGAAGCAGTGGGGTTGGGGGGGGGGGGTTACATATGTGTTCCCTACTGGTTGGATATCTCCACCAGACCTGACTTCAGGAGTAGTGGGGTTGAGGGAGGTGGCATATGTGTCCTTTACTGATTGGACACCCCCACCTGGCCTGACTCGACCTTGTTCTTCTGGGGAACCGTCATCAGGAGCCAACAGACCACATTCCATTGGTGTCCTGGGCTTATCTTTCTAAGTAAGTTCCTCCAGGCTGACTTTGTTCCCTTAGGGCAAGGTCAGCTTGTGTTCACAACAAAATGGCTGCTTAGACAAGATGGAATCACTTAGGCTAAACAGGTCCTAACAGTGAGAGCTAAAAAAGTAAAAAAGTAAAGGCTGGTGCTCCATTCATATCAACTAATATGTCTCACATTTTTGGGCCCTTTTGGAAAACGCCCTACAATGAGCAAACATTATTTTTATATGTTTGAAAAATGAGAAGGAAACAAATATTGTGAAATAAAAGACAGGCAATATAATATTAATACTAGTTCATGATGATGATAGGAAGTGGGGAAGGATCTTATTTTTCTGCGTGATTTCCCAGATGGTTTGTGATGTGAGTTAAGTACACTTATAAATGAAGCAGGGAACACAGGATGTTCTGTATGTCAAATCTGTGCACCTCTTAAATTTCTCAGTGCTCCATAACTACCAGTGCACTTTCTCTCCACACCTAACGATCTTTACTATTCATTGGCCCCTGATGGCCTTACAGCCTTCATCCCTTGGCCACTCTATTCTCCTGCTTCCCACACAATTCCTATTGCCAAGTTTTTTTTCAAGCCTGTCTTAACTTTTAAGCCTCATTTCTTTCATAAAACCTTCCCGTAAGCACCTTCCACCATGACCTGACTTCTCTTAAAATTCCTTCCCTGTTCAGTGTCATCCCAAATGATTTAGCACTTTGTGGTTGCCATGTAGAATGCCATTTTATGGTGGTGTTTTTCTGCACGATGCTGCAAATGGGTACTTCTTATACCCTTAACTGAAATTTAATAAGCCTTTGTGGTCAAGGGCTGTTTTTACATTTCTTTTTCTTTTTTTCCAATTTTATTTATTTATTTGACAGAGAGAGAGATTACAGGTAGGCAGAGAGGCAGGCAGAGAGAGAGGGAGAAGCATGTTCCCTGCCGAGCGGAGAGCCCAATGCAGGGCTCCGCTCCATCCCAGGACCTGAGCTGAAGGCAGAGGCTTTAACCCACTGAGCCACCCAGGCGCCCCTGTTTTTATATTTCTTTTTTGCCATGCAGAGAGAGTCATGGTTGAATGAAAGAGAGCCAAGGGTAGCCTAACCATATGGGCTTAGCCTTCAGTACTGATGAGTGCAGTTAAGTTTCATCCTAAACTTAGGTATTTGGGCAACTATCTTCCAAGTGACAGGAAGTAGCTTTTCTTTTTTCAGAGCCATCATGTAGCAGAAGATAACATTAAGGGAAATATCCTAAGATCTGAATTATGAGACTTAAAAAATCCCAAGTTAGAGTAGCTGGGAAATCTGGAGGTACTGAGTAACTATCTATCTATTCTTGGGGGTTGAAGGGCAGCCCTGCCAGGAAGAAGAAAGTGAGGTAAAACATTCTCTTGCAAAGCAAAGCTTTGTAAAACAATGAGATGCCTTGTTTATATGTAATCTTACACAATCCCAGTACAGAAACACTTGCAAGTAACTAAGTTTTGTTTTAAATAAGTATATTTTCCAATTTCAACTTTTTAACTTTCTAATATCAATGATATCAATATTCCTATCAAATTAAAGAGCTAAAATAGAGATTACAGATGCCAGTTACAACTTAATATCCACTCTGCTTTCTGATTTATTTCTCTACGTTGTTTTGAGCTGCAAAATCATGAAAAGTTTGATTCAGTAAATTTAACACCTGTAAATAATTACAAAATGATGGATTCTGTTGTTTTGTTTTTAAGGAGCTTGTCTTGCAATCTCAAGATATTCTTAATTGAACTTGAAGACTTGAGAAAGAATGAAGATGTTTTTGGTTAATGCATGAAATTCTTGTCCTATTCAGGAACCATTTACACCGTGCTCTCGGTATCTCCTTTTTATTTTAAAAAGTTCAAAAAATTCACAAGGATGCAGAATAATTTAACAAAGACCCTCAGACCCTCCCCTAAGAATGAGCAAATGTTAGTATTCTGTCCTTCTTGCTGCAGATTTATTTTTACAGTTAAAGACATGACATCACAGACATTTGAGCCAGCTCCAAAGGCAGCCACTGTCAGGAAATTTCTTTGATTTCCTCTGGCCATCTATACTATATTTTTAACAAATACATATCTATATAAAATGTAGGTCTACAATATACATTTCCCAAGCTTTAGCAAATATCAGAATCTACTTCAGGGCTTGTTAAAACAGATTGCTGGGCCCCACCCACAAGAGATATCTGAATCAGTAGATCTGAGGTTGGGCCCCAAAATTTACATTTCTATTTTTAAGCAATCACCACACTCCATTGTGCAGCTCAAACTCACTCAAACCCTGAGATTCAGAGTTACATGCTCCACTGGACTGAGCCAGCCAGATGCCCTAAGAATTTATATTTCTAACATGTTTCCAGGAAATGCTGATGTTGCTAGTGTAAACATGAGATTTTTAGGACCATTTATATATATTTTTACTTTTAAAAAGTACTCACTGTATAATTTATCGTTTTTTAAGAAAAGTGCTCTGTAAGTGATCATGTTTCATTTGTTTTAATGCAAAATCATGTTCCCATGGTCTGTCCATATGAGGCATATCTATATACAGTTTATTCAAGTGCTCTAGAACAATTCTATGTCCCTTTCTCTGTTGTTGGTTATTCTGGGTTTTTTTCCCACTTTCTGCTATATAAATAAGGCCACACCGAGCACTTTTCTACATGTCTACTGGTATAAATATACCATAAAGCAAAATGGTTAAATATTAGTGATGTGCAATTTCACATTCTCTAGATACTGTCAGTGGATCTCAAGGCGTTGATTCTAGTTTATAGAGGTTCCCAATTTTTGCTGTCCTCCCTAACCCTCAGTTATGTCACACTTTGGTCTTTTGCACAATTGATTAAAGTTATTGTGAGTTCATTAGCATTTTAATTTGCATTTCCTAACTTTTCAGTGAGGTGGAGCATCTTTCCAGGTTTATTGGTTATTCAGACTTCTACTTCTCTAAAGTAAATGTTTTGCCTCTTTTTATTTTGCATGTAGTCATTTTATTACTGATTTAAATGAGTTTCTCTTGTATCCTCTTTATTCATTTTTTGAAATGCACATACTATGAATATTTTATCCTCCTAAAATACCAGTAAGAAACACTAGTTTTTAAAAATTGTAAAAGGGTAGAATATATGTCTTAAAAGAACATACATGAATGGCTAATAAGAGCACGAAAAGGTGTTCATTATCAGTCATTATCAGGAAAATTCAAATTAAAACATAGTGCGATATCACTATAAACCTCTGGGGATCCCTAAAATCAAAAAGACCATCAATAGCAAGTGTTGGAACAGATTAAGAATCACCGAAATTCTAATAGATTGCTAATCAGAATGCAAATTGGTAGAACTGCTTTGGAAAAAATCATTTGACAGGTTGGTTTTTTTTTTTTTAATTGAGGTATCATTGACATAGCATATATTAGTTTCAGGTATAAAATATAATGCTTCAATATCTGCATATTTTGGAAAATAATGAACACAGCCCAGTTGACATTCATCACCATATGTGGTTAGATTTTTTTTCTCATGATGAGAACTTTGCAGATATACACTCTCCTAGGTACTTTCAAATATTCATACAATATTATTAACTAGAGTATTTGGCAGTTTTTTAATAAAGTTAAACATGCACCTATTTTATGACCTAGCAATCCCTGCCTAGATATGTGCCCGAGAAAAATGAGGGCATGTGTCTCCCTAAGCCACATATGCAAATGTTCATGACAGTGTGATTAACACTAGCTTCAAACTGGAAACAACCCAAATGTCCATCAGTGGGAGATGCATAAATAAATTGTGGTTTATTCATATAGTGAAAATACTCCATAATAAAAAGAATGGTTTCCTGACGGATGTTTTTATGAATCTCAAAAACATTGTGCTGAATAAGAGAAGGCAGGCACAAAGGAACATGCTATATGATACCTTTTATTAAAAGTTCAAGAATCATCAGGATAGTGGCTATGCTAGTGGATATTGATTAAGAAGGGGCCTGAGGGAACTCTCAGGGCTGTTAAAATATGGAAAAATCTTGGTTCTGAGACTGCATATGTAGGTAAAATTTTTATACACCGAGAAGCTGTGTGTTCTGCTGTATGTGAAATATTCTTTGCTAAAACAAATTGTAAAGAATAAAATATCTAAAGCTTTCGTTTTATTGGAATGCTAAGAAGAGAATTTCTTTGGGAAGAGAAATGAGTGGTAACTTGCTTTCATATAATAGAGAAATATGTGTTTGATAATGACTGCTGGCCTTTTGAAGATAATCACTATAGGAATTAGAAAGTACACCGCAATCTCCAAAGAAACAAAGATTAAGAGTTGAGAAAGCAAAATTTAAAAAAATACAAAATGTAAAGAAAGGTGAGCAGAATAAAATGAATGCTTAATTGTTGCCTTAAATGAGAACAAGTTGAAATCTCCTATGAAAAACAGAGATGATTAAATTCATTTACAAAATATAGTCTTACATTATTCATAGGCTATAAAAATGGGGGCAGAAACATTACTAGAAAATACAAAAAGAGATCAAGTGGTGAAAGAGGACAGAAGGAGATGGTATGCCAAGTGTAAAAGGTACTATTTATCAAGAAAACACTTGTCTTACACTTATATTTACTAGACAACAAAGAAAATTGTATATGTATATGTACACATATATATGTATATATAATATTGTTCTATGTAAGTTATTGCCTTTCAATTTTTATGTATTTTCATATATTTAAAAAATAGATGTACACAATTTTTAAATACATGAAATGTATAAAAATGGAAAAGCAGTCATTTACATTGAATGAAGTTATAAGCTTATTTTATGGCTTTTTTTCCATAAAATTTCTGACAATGTTTAATCGTTTGATTTATAGTAAATGAAGCAAAAATAATTATTTTTAGACTGAGATTATTTTGCATAAAAATTACATTGTTACTTGATAGGAATGGCTATAGGATTATTTTGCAAAAATTCTAAAGGTGAGCCATGATAACAAATAACTATCACAGAATGACATGAAGGACAAATTATCTGGCCGTCTCCCACAGGCATCTGAAAAAGAATGAAAGATATTCCCTCCCTGGAATACTGGTCACTGCAGCCCCTCTGGACCCCTTCACTAAACACAGGCATCACGCCGAGTATGGGACACTTGGGCTAGGAGACTTGATGTCCTGCCATCTGAGTTTCTCTGGCTCCAGGGGAGAATTACCAGTTGTCTTTGAAAGTTTGGCTCTTGTGGGTTCTAGAGCTAGATTGTCTTAGAATATGAGGAACTTTAGGGCTACAGAGGGTGAAGGCTGGGGTTGGTATCATGGTGGAAACTTGTATCCTACTGCCATACAATGTTCTGTGAGTTGCAAGACCTCTAAGACTGTCAAGAATGTGCCTGCACCATTATATTAGCAAACAAAATAAGAAGCTTATTTTGGAAGCTTCAAGTTCTGGGAGCAAAATCTAGGAGTCCCCTTTGGTCAAGGCTCTGTGCAGATGAGCTTGGTCATAGCTCTCTTCCTTCTCGGTATCAATGCCCAATAACAGTATCTTGGTATCAATATCAGATCTTCTCGGTTTCAATGCAATAGCAATCACCACTAACGGCAATAGAATGTAGCCGAAGAAGCATAGGAAAAATGATAAATCTCCCTAGGCATGGCTTGGAGTCAGGTTAAATCTATTGTAGAAAAGTTTTAAAAATATGATGGTTCCTTCCCTGCAATATTTGGGAGTAAATTCATACTGCTGATATTATCATTTTATTATTTTTTATTTACAAGTGACTTGTGTGAGCTTTTTTTTGCATATGTTTGTTTTAATATACTGTTTTCAGCGTGATTAGCATCAGCTCAAGAATCCACCTGGTGTTAATAGAACGTGATTTCTAGCTTCATGTCGTGCATTCTTGATCTTGCTATTTGCATCATCAAATTTTCATTTCAAATAGTCTGGTTTTAATCAGCAGTCCATTTCTGCTTAAATAACCATTGTTTGACCTCAACAGAAAAAAATATTAAAAATAAAATAGATAAGAACCGCATTAAATATATTAGCAAATATAAAATTTTGCATAATGTATTTCTACCTTCATGGAGCATATTATACATTCTCTTGTTACTGCATAGCCAACTGGGATTTCACAACAGGAGGGATGTGAAACTGACTTGCCTTACTTGTATTTAATAGAGCACAGTGTCCTTGTTCTGTAGGTCTGAACTTACTTGTACATTTTTAAGTAGATGGATATGCACGGGCCTAAAGTCAAGAAAAGGTCAGTGCAGAATGGCAACCTTTCATTTCCACAACACATTTACACCAAGTTCAAACACATGGTAGCCTCTGCAAATTCAGAATTAAACCGAGACAACAGGAGGGCTTTTATTTAGAGAATGGCACAAAAATGAGTTGCCCACAAGCATAAGTTAAAACATTGGTAATCCTCAGTATACTCAGCCTATATTTTAATAGATGTGGTTTTTAAAAACCATTTTAAGAGGAGTCCAAAATATTCAAAATGGAGAATTTGAAGTAGGAAATTGTGAAGCCCAGAAATATCTCTATAAAATTCTGAGATGTTTATAGAAGTTGACACTTCTAATTCTTTGACCCTTTGAATCCATATTTTCATTGAGTAGTGGTTTATTCATATTATTATAAAGGGCCTCATATAATAAGTTGACCTATTCTAAACGCAAGCAATATGTAAAGTAAAAGTCATGTAACAATACACAGTAGAAGTTCATGTAATCCTCATCTTCTGCAGTTGAATGTAGTGACAAGAACATTTCAGGGGATGTAGTACTTTGGTGGAATTGGGTGAATCCGTATGGGTTCTCTTAGACAAACATATTTTGTGAGCAATCACAATGAGAGGGTAGGACTTCCTCATTTAGTATGTATATGTGATTATTTTCCTCATAGAGAATTAGCTTGGTGCTTCTCTAAACTATAAAGAAATATTTACTGTTGTTTGTATATTCAGAGTTTTATCAGTTGTTTCATATTGATGTTGTTTGGCAGTGTGTTTGAAGGCAAAATTCCTAAAGAGAAGGTGGAAAGTATCTCAGGAGAATGTAATTTGTTTTTTTTAAAAAAAAAACAGCTTTATTGAGGTGGGATTGACATACAATAAATTGTACATATGGAAATTCATTAAGTTTTGACATATGTATAAATCCATGAAACCAGCACCAGCATCAAGATAATGAACACGTTCATTACTTTCAAAAGTTTTGCCATGTCTCTTGTAATTCCTCCTTCCTGCCCTTCCTTTTTGGATATGGATTTGGTATTCTGAAGTCTTTGTAGACTTACTTATCAGTTTTAGTAGCTATTTTTTTAAAAAAGATTTTATCAGATTTTCTAAATGCAATTTTGGATAGAAGTGATGAGAGTATATATCCTTGCTTTTTTTCAGATCTAAGAGGAAAAGTATTTAGTCTTTAAATATTAAGTATGACATCAGCTGTAAGTTTTGGATAAATGCCCTTTTTTAGGTTAAGGACATTCCCTCTGTCGCTACTACCTCGTGAATTTCTATCAGGAATGGTTGTTGGATTTTGTCAAATGTTTTCTTCTACATCTATGAAGATGAGCATAAGGCTTTTCTTATTTAGTTTGCTAATATAGTGACATAATTGATTTTCTGAAGTTAAACCAACCTTGCGTTCCTGAGATAAACCTTACTTGATTAGGATGTGTTATCCTTTTTGTATACTTATGTCATCCTTATCTTTGTCTCTCTGTATGTAACATATCTTTTTTTTCTGGCTTCCTTTAACATTTTCTCTTAATCAGTGATTTTGAGTAATTTGATTATAATATACCATGATGTCATTTTCCTCTTATTTATTGGAGTTGGGTTCTTTGCGCTACTCAGATCTGCCAGTTTTCATCAAATTTGGGGAATTTTCAGCTGTTACCACTTCAATATTTTTTTTTCCATTTCCCCCTTTTGCCTCCTTCTGGGCACTTCCCTCACATATGAGGCCCTTTGACGATTTTGCACAGTTCACTTATGTTCTGCTTTATTGTCATTGTTCTCTTTTTATCTCTGTTTCATTTTGCTTCACTTCTATTGCTATGTGTCCACGGTTACTATGTTTTCCTGCATATCTAAACTGCTGTTAATTCCATTCTGTGTAATTTTCTTCTCACACATTGTAGCTTTCATCTCTAGAGGCTTCTTCACATATATGTACTGGTCAGTACTCAGCTAAAAACTCAAGTGGAACCTTCTGCTTATTTCTTCAGTCCTCTCCACATTCAATTCTCCCTTCTCTGGTCTTCTGTTGGTGAACTTTATTTACATTGGCCTCCCAAGACTCTCATCTCTGTCTTCTCAACTCAGAGAGTCTACTGGTCTCATCCTGCACTCTCTCTCCATACACCATGGACTGGAAACTCTCCAGGCAGTTAGCTGGAACAGTCATAAGGCTAACCTTGTTTGTTTCCTATCTCTTGGGGATCGCTATCCTTTACTGACTGATACTCCGTTTCTTGTTTTATATATCTTGTATGTTTCCTGGTTGTTTCAGGTGTCAGTACAAATCTAGTCCTCATTACTCCATCTTGGCCAGAAGTGAGTCCAAATCATTTAGTGTTTATTTCCTTTCATACAGGCCAGTTTTTGTCTGTGCAGGTAATTGGCCACACTAACTCTTTTGGTTAAATTCTAAATCTTTAATAGAGTGGTTAAATTTCACCACTTTGAGTAATGTTTCAAGTGCTTTTCCCAACACAAACCACTGTCCTTTTAAAGTGACGTGTGGGGATACTGCATATGATTTATTACCATCCACACTATATGTGCAGCTTGCTTAAAAATAAATTGGATATATGAGGATATTGATAGTTAAAGAGTTACATTAAGATTTCCTCATTTTTCATAAAGATTTGCCATTAATTTCCTGCCTTCCAACTGCAGTTTCCTTGCTTTTAAAAAATTTACATTCAGTTTTTGTTACAAATACTTCATTTTAAGAAGATATAAAATTCAATTTGCACAAATTTCTCAGTAACATATCTGTTGAGAAGCTGCAGTAGTTCAAGGGCAAAATTGGGAAGCTGTTGGCAGAAAGCATGAAATCCCTGGGCTGATGATGTGTGCCGGATTGTGCACTGGAGTCCTGCCAATGTGTCTTCCAACCATGAGAAGTCTTTCCAAGGAAAATGACCCTGGCAACCATAGAGAGTGATTCTTGTTTGCACACCTGGTAAGCTGGTGGGTTTCCTGCAGAAGAGGTTAGTTCATCCCATGTTTCATTGCACAGAACATTTGGAGGTGGGACAAATAAGAGCAAACTATTTCTGGTCAATTTGTCTAGTCTTTTTTTTTTTTTTTTTAAGATTTTATTTATTTATTTGACAGAGAGAGAAATCACAAGCAGGCAGAGAGGCAGGCGGAGAGGGAGGAGAAAGCAGGCTCCCTGCTGAACAGAGAGCCCGATGCGGGGCTCGATCCCAGGACCCTGAGATCATGACCTGAGCCAAAGGCAGAGGCTTTAACCCACTGAGCCACCCAGGCGCCCCTTGTCTAGTCTTTTTAGAAAATAAAAGGGAAAGAAATAATTTGGTAATCTGTGTTCCTTGGAACTTTAAGCATATATAAAAGAATGATGTTATCCTTCAGGTCAGACCAATTGAGAGGGGCACAAGGAAGCCTTCTGGGGAGCTGGAAATATTCTAGATTTTGTTCTGGGGAGTGGTTTTAAAGGTGCATGCATACAAACTAATTGAGATTTAAGGTTCATGAGTGCTACCATATCCCTGTCATTTCTAAAAAAAAATTTTTTTTTAAAGGGAGATGAATCTAAGAATACAAGGTGTGTTGATCCTGGAAAGGTATTTGAATATTCACAAGGCACCTATCACATTTTATATTTTTTTAAAAGGCTGTCATTTAGAAAGATAATGTCAAACAGGTATTGTGTTTGTAAGTAGCGAGAATACTGAAATCAGGCAAAATTCTTGAAAAGTTGAAAAAAATGGTTTTAGTAACAAATGGGAGAGCATTAACTGTTTGTGTATTAAATGGTAAAATTCTAACTTTAGTCTTTCAGTAGTACCATTAAGTATAACAGCCAAGTTATGAGTACATTCATCCTGATAAGGAATCATTAAGTAGAACTTGGGTTTCAGGAAGTCTTTTTTTATTTTAAAGATTTTATTTATTTATTCATTTATTAGAGAAAGAGAGAGAGAGAGCATGAGAAGGGAGAAGGTCAGAGTGAGAAGCAGACTCCCCGTGAAGCTGGGAGCCCGATGTGGGACTCGATCCCGGGTCTCCGGGACCATGACCTGAGCTGAATGTGTCACCCAACCAACTGAGCCACCCAGGCGCCCGGGTTTCAGGAAGTCTTGCTTAATGTTTGAGGTTGACATAATATGGGACAGTTAGGTTTTCCAACTAAATATCCCTTACTGCCATGATTAGACAGGGTATATAGCTAGGGCCAGCAAACTATGCCTCATAGCAAATCTGGGATGCCACCTGTTTGTGTCCCCCAAGATGTGTAAGTTGAATCCTAACCCCCAAAAGGAATGCTGTTAAGAGATGGGGCCTTTGGGAGGTGATTAGGTCATGAGAGCTGAGCCTTCTTGAATGATGTTCATGCTCTTAGAAAAGGAGATCCAGAAAGGTCTTTTATCTCTTCCATCATGTGAAGACACTGCAAGAGTTGCCAAATATGAACTATGAAGGAAGTCATAGAATACATAGAATACAACCATGGAACAACCTTGATCTCAGACTTCCAGCCTCCATAAATAATAAATGTGAGAAATAAATGTTGTTGATAAGCTACTCTGTGGCATTTTGTTATAGCATCCTAACTAGACTGAGGTGGCATTTATTTTTATAAACTAAGTTTTATAGTAACACATCCACACTCCATATTTAGTATTGTCTTTGACTATAGTCACACTACAGGCGCCATGTTGAATGATCAGGCAAAGACCACACGGCCTGCAAAGCTTAAAATAGTCACTATCTGGTCCTTTATTGAAAAAGTTTGCTAACCTCTGGTCTATAAGAAGCATCACCCATAATTACCACCCTCTATAATTTCTATTTTTTGTACACAGTAAAATGCAGTGTATTATGCTCAGACCATGATATAGGCACCTGTGTGGGGGAAAGCGGGCTTACAAATATCTCTGTGTTTGTTTCTCATAGAAGTTGTGTGATATAAAGGTGTTTTCTCAGTCTGTTAAGCAAATGCATAGTAGGGAAGGTAAATAAGCAGTAACTTTCCTAAGCCCTCACATCTAAGAAGTGGCTAAATCCAAATTGAACTCATATCTGACTTGCTGCAACCCCTTTCTCATACAACACGGAATTTTCAATTCAGATTTGCAAACTATAAACCTTAGATCAACAGTAGGGTGAGTATGGAAATGCTCTGTGCTAATACCAGGTTATGTGCAATAAAATGGCAGCAGATAAGACTGTGAAATTAAGACTTGAGGAAATTTTTTCCCCCAAATATCTTTATTTTATTTTTCAGTGTTACAAGATTAATTGTTCATGCACCACACCCAGTGCTCCAGGCAATATGTGCCCTCCTCAATACCCACCACCAGGCTAGCCCAACCCCCCCACCCACCCTTCCAAACCCTTAGTTTGTTGCTCAGAGTCCACAGTCTCTCATGATTCATCTTCCCCTCCAATTCCCCTCATTCACCCTTCCTTTCCTTCTCACAATACCCTCCATGTTTTCCCTTATGCTCCACATGTAAGTGAGACCATAAGATAGTTGACTCTCTCTGCTTGACTTATTTCACTCCGCATAATCTCTTCCAGTCCCATCCATGTTGATATAAAAGTTGAGTATTCATCCTTTCTGATGGAGGCATAATATTCCATTGTAAAGATGTACCACGTCTTCTTTATCCATTCATCTGTTGAAGGGCATCTTGCTTCTTTCCACAGTTTGGGAACTGTGGCCATTGCTGCTATGAACTTTGGGGTACATGTGGCCCTTCTTTGTACTGCATCTGCTTCTTTGGGGTGAGTACCCAGTAGTACAATTGCAGGGTCGCAGGGTAGCTCTACTAAATAAATGAACAATGCCCAAGTTTTTGCTATTTGGAGACATTCTGATGATCTGGGCCCTGGCCGCACCAATTCAGGGCCCACTGAAATAATCTTAGTTCGCAAGAAGATCCCAGTCCTTTATCCAGAGTGTGTTGGGTTCTCCTCCTGAAACAGAAGGAGTTAATCTTGGGGAAAGAATAAACATTTGGAGAGGTAGATTGTGTCCGTTTCTGAGGACTGCTATAACAAATTACTATAACCTTGGTGGCTTAAAACAACAGAAATGTGTTCTCACAGTTCTCACAGTTCTGGAAGCCAAAGAGAGATCAAGGCGTTAGCAGGGCCATCACCCTCCAGAGGGTCTAGGGGGAGATTCATTCCTTGCCTCTTCCAGCTTCTGGTGGTATTGGCATGCCTTGGTTTGAGGTCACATCACCCCAACCTCTGCCTCTGTTGTCACGTTGCCTCCTCTTTTATGTGTCTCCTCTGTATATCTGTCTCAACACTTCTTCTGTCTCTCCCTTATAAGGATACATGTGATTACATTTAGGGTCCATCCAAATAATGCAGGATAGATTCCTACTCAAGATCTGTAAGATAATCACACCTTCTGCCACATAATCTCAGGTTCTGGGGAGTTAAGATGTAGACATATCATTTGGGGGAGCACCTTTCAGCCCATACAGCCTATTACACAGATTTTTAAGGAAGAGTATATGAGAATCTTCCTCTCTCTGAAAGTCAAAATGTCTTTGTTTATCTCTGACTCCAGGATCTAGAGAAGCCTGATGAGTGTAGGGAATAATAAGCTGGTGGCTAGACAAGTTGATATTTTCTATGGACCTGGTCTTGTGTTGTTGTTGCCACTTAGTCTGTGGTCATGCTTCTCTTCCATTATCTTTAAACTTCAGGGACACTTTGTTAAAAGTTCCCTCCTGGCCTCTAGTGTATTCTGAGGAATCAGGACGGGGCTTATGCCCACATGTGGGACAAAGAGATACAGTGATGGGTGTGTCTCAGACTTCAGGGGTAATCTCAGCCAGCAGAGTTGGCTGATATTAGAGTATGGGGTTATCCTACGAGGAGTCCTGGGAAAAGGGAAAGCCACTAGATGGCTAAATGAGAAAGGGCACAGGAACATGAAGGCTTTGAGTGCCCACGAGGCAGTGTCATGGAAAACTCCACAAAGCAGCTAGGAGGCATTGAATTGACAGTAGAGTGTAGTCACTTGGCAACATCACAGAAGACCAGAAGGCTCAGCCCATGATAATCCTCTTGGCCTTACTCGTAGACAACTGAGTTATTGTTTATAAAGTAAGCATAAGAAATATTGCTAATTGGGGATAGAGTGATGACTTCCAATACAAGGGCAATTTCACCTCTGGTTCACTTCAACTAAGATATGTTGAATACATCAAGGTATCCATACTATTACTAGAGAATGGAGGTTTATGATTTGAAATAATATAGCATAATTTTTTATTTATCTATGTAATTTTGTTATGTGTCATTGGGTCAACCACACATTTCCTATTTCCTTTGTAGAAAAAATACATATAATTTCACAATTGAGAGACATAGTCTTGGGGAGCATGGGCACATCATGCTGGCTGTTAATTCAGACCCACTGCAGGGCTGTCAAATGCAAACAGTGAATGGTGACACTACAGGGAAATTGAAACAGAAAGAAGCCAAACTCCTTTTGTAAAATTTAACAACGATGAAAAGGCAATTTAAATACAGAATTGACCCTCGTGAATAATTTGCAAGATGTATTGGCTTCTTCTAGGTGTGGAGTTTATAGGCAGATTCAATGCAATAGGTAAGAAATGGACAGACAGTGGATGTGAAGAACAAGACAATGGGGTCCTTTGTTCAAATGTTGCTGTGATGTGATTTTTCAGGTTTTTATTTTATACTGGAAGGAATAGTGATGCAAATTGGCAGTAGGATATGTCAATATTTTCCATCTCCAAAACATCACCAGCAGTTAGGAAATGGTAATTTCAGTCCAAATCTCGTGGACAATATTTATATTATAAATAGAAGGAAATTTGGAAGTATATTGCATATTATAAATCTCTATTGCTAAGTTAACTCAGGAGCATGAGAATCCTAAAACTGGTACTTATTTTAAAAGGTGTCCAAATCAACATGTGCCATAGTATGTAAATGGCCAGGGAATGCTGCCAATATTTGGAGGGGGTGGTAATGGGGAAGTGTATTGCATGATCTGGATGTTGAGAATTATACTTCCATAGCCACTCCTGACAGGGTTTATGTAAGCATCCCTTACCAACCTAGGTGACTAATTCAGAACAACGAGGGAGAGGTTGTACAAAGAGTTTTAACATTTATTAATCAACTATTGTGTGGTGGGCATGGGCTAAGAACTCTCAGGTGTGATATTTAATTTATTTCTCTCAATATCAATGTTAGGCATAATGACTGCATATTTTATAGATTAAGGTATAAGGAGAAGAGAGATGAAAACCTTGAACAAGTTCAGACAGCCAGTAAACACAGAACCAGGACTTAAATTTGAGTCTTTCTGAGTATTGTTCCTTTCAATAACGTGATACCTCTGAAAAGAATAGAACACTTACTAGTTGAAGGAGTAAAATTTTAATTTAAGATGTGGGACTCGATCCAGGGACTCCGAGATCATGACCTGAGCCGAAGGCAGTTACTCAACCAACTGTGCCACCCAGGCACCCCCACAATTTTAAAGCTTTAGCCTCAATTCAATATGTAATTTTATTTATATAAATACATTTTTGAATACTTTAAAAACTTGAAGTATTATATTACTTTCACTTTCAGGTATATAGCATATTAATTTGACAATTTTATATGTTACTCAATGCTCATCTCATAAGTAGTCACCATCTGTCAACATACAATGTAATATTATTGACTCTATTCCTTATGCTGTACTTTTCATCTCTGTGACTTATCTATAACTGAAAGTTGGTACCTATTAATCACCTTTATCTATTTCACCCGTCTCCCTACCCAACTCCTCACTGGCAGCCACCACTTTGTTCTTTGTATTGAAGAGTCTGTTTTTTTGATTATTTGTTTCATTATTCATTTGTTTTGTTTTTTAGATTCCACATGGAAATGAAATCAAAAGGTTTTGGTCTTTCTGTGTCTGACTTATTTCACTTAGCATAATACCCTCTAGGTCTATCCATGTTGTCCCAAATGGCAAGATCTCACTCTTTTTTATGGCTGAGTAATATTCCATTGTATAGACACACCACATCTTCTTTATCCAATTATCTCTTGATGGACACTTGAATTGCTTCCATATTTTGCTCATTATAAACAACACCAAAATAAACATAGGGGCACATATGTCTTTCTGAATTAGTATTTTTGTTTTCTGTGGGTAAATACCCAGTAGTGGAATTACTGGATCATATGGTATTTTTATTTTTAACTTTTTGAAGAACTTTCATACTTTTTTGCGTAGTGGTTGCACCAGTTTCCATTTTGGAATACTTTTTGAAGTATACCATACGTTAAGGAATATGAACAAGCTGCAAATGTATAATTTGAGGAATTATTACAAAGTGAATATACCCAGGCCAAAAAAGTAGAACAACCCTATATCTCATAAGCTACTTTTCTGATTCCTATAGTAGCTATACATTTAGTTTCTTCTTAAGGGATATCTTCTAATAGTGTTTTCAACCTTTACATAAAGGGATAATGTAGCATGTTCTCTTTCATGAGTGGTTTCTTTTATTCAACTTTATGTTGATTTCATATTATTCAACTTTATGTTTGATTCATCCAGGTTGTTACAAGTAATGACAGTTCATTCATTTTCATTGATGGGCAGTGCTTATTTGTGTAGGTATAAATGAGATTATTGATTCATTTTAATATTGATAGGCCTTTGGCTTGCTTCAAATTTGTGGATATTACAAACACTGGTACTATAATCACTTTTTTACATATTCCTTGTTGCACATATATCTACATTTTTATTAAGTTCTAGGACTATGATTGCTAGGTGATATGGTAAATAAATAATTTAGTTTTATGAGAAGCTGCCAAAAAGTTTTCTAAAGTAGTTGTATCCTTTTATATTTCCACCAGCAATGTGTGAGAGATGCTTTATATATGTACCAACTCTTGAGATTGTCATTCTGGATGATTTTAGGCAATCTGGTGGGTATGTAATAATAGGTATCTCAATATGGCTCTGATTTGCATTTCCCTATGACTAATACAGTTGTGCACCTTTTTTAGATGTTTAATGGCCCTTTGCATAGTCTATTTTTTTTTTCTTGTTTGGAAAGTCTCTTTTTGAGAAACAGCCATGTAGGAACTTTCCCCATTTTTCCATTGGATTATTTGCCCTTTTAAAAAATATATTGATTTGTCTGTGGACTCTGAGAAACAAACAGGGTTTTGGAGGGGAGGGTGGGGGTTGGGTGAGCCTGGTGTAGCTATTGAGGAGGGCAGGTATTGCATGGAGCAGTGGGTGTGGTGCATGAACAATGAATCTTGGAACACTGAAAAAATAAAACTAAATTAAAAAAAAGAGAAAAAATATATTGATTTGTGAGAATGTTTATATTCTCTAAATACAAGTTTTTCATGGATGTAAGTTATTTATTTTACAAATAATTTTACCCATTCTCTGGCTTGCCTCTTCATTACCATAACTGTGTGTTTTGATGAACAGAAGTTTCTAATTATAATTAATTTTCATTTTGTTCATCTGTTTCTTGGTGGTTAAAGATCATCAAGTCTTATTTATTTGCCTATTTCTTTATCGTTGCTGCTTTTTGATTAAGTAATTTTTTCCTACACTGGTCACATGAACATATTTTCCTATATTGTGTACCAGAAAGTTTTTGTTAACCATTTATGATTTGTTCTACCATCATGCTGAATTGATTTTCTATAGAGGATAATACTTGAAAGTTTACATTCTTCTATATGGATATATATTTGACCCAGAACCACTAATTGAAAAACCAGCCTTTAGCTATCACTCTATAGTATCACCTCTGTTATAAATCAACTGTCATGCTTGGGTCTGTTTTTGGACTCTATATTGTGTTCCATTGATCTGTTCATATGTCCCTCAGACAATCCTACTCTGATTTATTTACTGAGGTTTTATCTTGATAAAGGGTACTATAAGTCATCGTACCTAGGACTTTGATCTTCCAGATTATTAGACTTTCTTGTCCCTATTGACTTGCCCATATTCACATATAAATTTTAGTATCAGCTTGTTAATTTCCACTAAAAATGTAGCAGTTTTTAAAGGGATTTCATTGGACCTGTAGATTAATTTGAAGATTACTAACATCTTAAATATGTTGGGCCTTTCAATATAGGTAATGGTAAATTCTCTTTTTCTAAAGGATTTCTTCAGTTTTTTTTCTCTGCAGAGCTTTCAAAATTCTTCATTAGATTTTTAATAGATATTTGATTTTCGTCATGCTATTATAAATGGTATCCTTTTTTAACTGATTATATTTCAGGATTTATTAGTGCTTTGGTAAAAACACCTGTGCTTTTGAATAGCAACAAAAAAAAGTATATCCTGCTTGAATAAAACCTTAAATATATCAAAGAATGTGAACAGTGTTCACAGCATCAATCTTATGATCTCTTCCAACATAAAGAGGAAGCTAATTTAGCAGGAATTATGATATAGGATCTTTTTTTTTTTTTAAGATTTTTTATTTATTTATTTGACAGTGAGAGAGAGAGATCACAAGTAGGCAGAGAGGCAGGCAGACAGAGAGGGGGAAGCAGGCTCCCTGCTGAGCAAGGAGCCAGATGTGGGGCTTGATCCCAGGACCCTGAGATCATGACCTGAGCTGAAGGCAGAGGCTTTAACCCACTGAGCCACCCAGGTGCCCCTATGATATAGGATCTTTAATGTCTAAGTTAAAGATATCAGTTTTAAAAAGAGTATTTTCTTATTATTTCTTGGTAGAATATAGGATTGAGATGATTCTCTAATTGATCTTATATACAGTGCCCTCATTATTTTTATTTATCAATATGAAACTTTTTTTACTTTTGGATTTTCTACATGAACAATTATTTCATCATTTAATGAAAAACTTGTTCCTTCATTTTCTATTTTTTCACCTTTTGTTTTATAATCTTCCTTTACTGCACTTACTGTGCATCTAGTACAATAATGATTGGAAGTATGATAACAGGTACCTTTGTCTTCTTCCCAAGATCATAGGAAAAGCTTGTTTATATGTGCTTTATCTAAGAAAGTTACCATCTATGAGTTTTTATTGTGAGTACTGAGTTTTATCCAATGCTTTATCCTTTATTCTCTCCATGTGGTGAATGATACTGAATGAGATGTGATTGTGTACCATCCATGCTGTCTTGGACAATCTCTATTTTGTTATGATATATTATCATTCCCATAGTTATGTTTTGCTGGATTTTGGTTGTTACTATTTTGTTTAGGTTTGCATCAGTGTTTAAAAGGGAAATGAAGCATATAACTTTTCTTTCTTATAATGTCCTTATTAGGTTTTTGTATTAAGGTTATCTAGGTTGTTTAAAAGAAGCCAGGTGATGTTCATCTTTTTCTATTACCTGGAATAATTTGTGTATTGGGCTTACTTTTCCCTAAAATGTTTGGTAGAAATCGTGGTAAAGTAATTGGGAGTCTAAAGTTTTTTGTTGTTGTTTGCTTGTGGAAAGGTTTTTAATTGCATATCTACATTTTAAATAACTATCAGATCCATTGAATTTTCTGTTTTTTTCTTATTGATACAGGTTTATTAAGATTTATTTTTTCTGATTGTATCTAAATTTTCAAAGATTTTTACCACAAAGGTTTTTAGAATATTCTATTATTTTTTTTACTTGTAGTGTTGTCCTGGTCTTCACTCTATATATTCGTGTTTTAGGCCTCTTTTTTGGTTTCTTTATCTGTCTTGCCAGGGGTTGATTAATTTCATGTTCTTAAAAAACAAAAAAAGCAAATTTTGGCTTGGTTGATCCCTTCTATGTTATATTTACTTCTGAGTTCATTAATTTCTTTCTTAATCTTTTTACTTCCTTTCCTTTTTCAGGTTTAATCTGCTATTCTTTTTTAAAAATATATTTTATTTTTATTGAAGTATAAATAACAGTGTTCTATTTGTTTCAGGTATACAATATAATCACTCAACAATTTTATACATTACTCAGTGCTCATCAACATAAGTGTACTCTTAATTCCTTTATTTTACTCATCTCCCCACTTTATTTCACTCATCCCCCCACATGCCAACTCTCCTTTGGCAAGCACCACTTTGTTCTTTATTTTAGAGTCTGTTTTTTTGTTTGTCTCCTTCTTTCTTTGTTTATTCATTTGTTTTGTTTCTTAAATTCCACATATGAATACAATCACATGGTATTTGTCTTTCTGTCTGACTTATTTCATTTAGCATTATACTCTGTAGATCTACCCATGTTGTAAATGGTAAGATTTCTTTCTTTTCTATGGCTGAGTAATATTCCATTAAATACTATATGCCAATCTTCTTTGTCCATTCATCTATAATTGGACACTTATGTTGCTTCCATATCTTAGCTATTGTAAGTAATGCTGCAATAAACATAGGGGTTCATAAATCTTTTTGAATTAGTGTTTTTGATACCCAGTAGTGGAATAACTGTGTAATATGGTAATTCTATTTTTAATTTTCTCCTCTTATCATAGCTTGAGCTATGTTCCACAAATTTTGATTCGTCTTATTTTTATCATCATTCATTTCAAAATACTTTTTCATTTTCCTCTTGATGACTTAGGAGTCCAGTATTTAATACCCACATATCAATTTCAACAGCAGACTATATGAAGCAACAGAAGGATCAGTTTATTCAAAGACAAATCACTGGAACTCAGTCAGTCAGAGATGCACAAAGGAATGAGAATTAAAAAAGTGAGGATAGCTTAAGGGACTTAAAGTACAACAGACTAACTTTGCATCAGAGAACTTACAGAAGGAGAAGATAGAGAGAAAGGAGCAGAAAACTTATTTGAAGAAATAATGGCTGAAAACTTCCCTAAACTGGAGAAAGGAAAAGGCATCCATATTTGGGAAATCTGGAGAGTTCCAAATAAGAGGAACCCAGAGAGACCCACAACAAGACACATTATAATTAAAATGTCAAAACTTAAAGACAAGGAGAGAATAGTAAAAGCAACAAGAGAAAAACAGTTTCTTGTTTGCAAAGGAAACAACATAAAACTAGCAGCAGATTTTTCAGCAGAAACTTTGCAGGTCAGAGTATAGCATGACATATTCAAAGTGCTGAAAGAAACCTCCAACCAAGAATATTGTAATCCACAATATTATCATATTGTGGGAGATTGAGGGAGAGAGAAAATGTTTTCCTGATAAAAGCTAAAGGAGTTCATCATCACTAAACTGCCTTACAAGAAATGCTGAAGGGACTTCTTTAAACTGTAAGGAAAGGGTGCTAATTAGTAATGAAGACCCTTAAAAAGGGTAAATTTCACTGTAAAGATAAATATAGGTAGTAAAGGCAGTGGATTAATTGCTTACAAAGTTAATATAAAGGTTAACATTTATAAATTATGAGCTATTGAAGAAAAAGCCAAAATCTTATTTTTTCTTGAAAAATCAGAAATCCTGACAGCAGTAGATCAGCATTCCTACAGAGAAACAATGGCTGTGCTATTTAATAAAGCTGGTTTTCCCATTTTTAGATCTAGCCTGTAATCTGCACATTGCCACCTGGCCCAATTCTTTTGGAAAGCTGACCTGAATGTTTTTGAGCTTGAGATCCTTGAAAACCTGACAATGAACTCTCATTGCTCTGAGAGCAAGTGCTTTATCTAAATTATGGTTAAATCACAGCATGCTGTAGAATATTTAGACCACATTTGGTGACCAAATGGATGTCAGCGAAATAGTTAAATTAAACCTTTAAAAATTTACCAGTATACATATTGGACTTGATTGTTGGTAATAAAGCCGATTTGTTTTAATGAATGCTTGTAATCCAAGGTGCCCCAGTACTTCAATTTATCCAATAATTTCTTCTTAAATCAAACTTTTGAAAAAAATAATTATAGGTGTTAACAAGTAGCAAAACTGTGAATAGAATTGCTTTCTTTTGTTTGGTGGAGGAAGGTAATTAGCAGGAAATGGCCAACAGATGAGATGTAGGAAGAGGAAGCTGGGAGCAGGAAGAATCTCTCACAGGGAAGCGAAGACCCTGGGATCACTAAGAATTGATTTCATTACAAATCTCAGCAATTGCTGGGAAGAGTTTCCTGGGATAAGCAGTTAAAGCAATTCACACATATAAAAAGGAAATGCTATATTTAGTAAAATTGGAAGAATTGAAGATCATACAGATTTTTATGGGTCAGTATCTTGCTAATCAGTGAACACCTTCCAATTTAATTGAAGGCTTTTTAAAGCCCTTGAATTTGTTTTTTAATTCAGAAGTGATTGAAAACTGCTGGGACTCTCACAGGCCATCGGTACAGATGCCTCAGTCCCACAACTTAGCCAGGCAGAAATAAACAAGATGTTTGTGTCCAAAAGTTTGACTTTTCCCTCTCTGTATTGGATGAACCTTAGAGCAGATGCTCCTTTAGGAGAGTCTGACCTCAGAAGACTCTGGAACATCTGGAGTCTGGGAAGGACTAATAGGATTTATATGTACTGATAGGAAAGGGCCACTCAGCACCTGGTGATAACACCACATTCAATCAGGGGAAATTAAATTCTAACAGGATTAAAGGAGTCAGCAGTTAATACATAGGAGCAAGAATTCCCCCAAGCCGACATGCACATTGAAAGCCTATCTTCTTTGGGAGAAACCGCTAAGAACATGACACAATGCATTAAGGAAGGAGGCAGCTTAAAATATGGGCAGAAATTCTAACTTTTCATTCTGGTATGGCAATAGAGATTAGGTCTGAATCTCCTAAGATTTATTGCCCTGTTTTCTAGCAACGAATGCAAAAACATGCATTAATATAACACTGTGGAATCCACCCAAGTAAACTGAAATTATGTATCAAGATTTTAGTATGACTATCACATGTGCACACACAGAGAGAATTGAAACAATAAGGGGAATGTCCTAAATATAAAATAAGAAAATCATGAATACTGTTCATTATCCCAAATCAAGGCTCTTTAGTACTTTGTTGCTGGGCCTTGGAAATCTAGCTGTTCTTACTTGATGTGTCTATGCTTCACAATTTGCAATTTTTCTAAAATTCAAAGGAGATGTCCAAGCTTATGCAAATCAAGGATCAAGTGCTCGCTTCGGCAGCACATATACTAAAATTGGAATGATACAGAGAAGATTAGCATGGCCCCTGCGCAAGGATGACACGCAAATTCGTGAAGCGTTCCATAAAAAAAAAAAAAAATCAAGGATCAACACTTCCTTTATAGCAACTACCAGGGACTTGTCTTTTCCAAAAGTTCTCTATAACTCTGAGAAGAAATATACCATTCCTTTATGGGCATTGCCACTTTATCATCTTGCTTCTGGCCATAATTCAATGTTAGACAAAGCACCCTGCTTCTTTGTGGTTCCTTCTTTCTCTTGTAAAAATTGATTTGAGGCAATTAGATGCCCCAGCTATTCAAAAAGCAAGCAAAGATTGGTGAGGGGCCCAGGCTAAAGGACAAGCTTGTCCTTCAGAGAGGTCAGGTCTCACTAAAACTTGCCTTTCCCCGGGGACAATGGTTCCCTGTCAGTCCTCTCTGAAACAGGTTTGTTGTTTTGCTCGTATCCTTCATCTCCGAGTCAGGGAGAGAAATTAGTTTCTGTGGTAGGGTGATTGCATTAATGCCCCCTCCTCCCCACTTCATCCTTACTGGTATCTTCACCCTCTGCCTTATAGCATGATATTGCCTTCCTAGTCTTACTCCAAGCTCAATTAGATCACAGAACACTTTCAAAGGCCAATGGTGTTTGGCCATTGAAACACCAAGGCTGTTAACAAGGGTGATGCAAGAAGAAGCTTCAAGTGTGTTTACGTGTTAGGGTTGCTTTGCTTGCTCTTTGTCATGTTTATGTGAAGGCAAGGCAAGCCTACTGGAGGTTGAAGGACACATAGAGTAGAGCCACATCAACCCAGCTAAGCCCATCCAAACTGAACTAATAGCCAGTGACCCCTGACTTATGTGATGCTCCCAACCAAGAGCAGAAGACTTCTTTTACAACCTTTCAGTATGAAGTCTTTGTTTCCCTGTGGATAATCTCTTGCTTTCTTCCATTGGCCCAGACCTTGGGAACCATAACCATGGTTTGATCTTCCTAATAGGAGAGGATACTCTCCTGGTGAGGTTAGAAGGCGGGGGGGAACATCTCTCAAAGTCCTCTTTAGCTATACCCAGGCAATTTCCTTGCTACATTGCTAAATGAAAAAAAAAAAAAGGTGATTAAATAATTAGGTACTCACTCTGCTTGGATTAGTCTCCATCGGGATGTATTGTTAAATGTGTTATTGTCAGATTTGATAAAGCCATTTTTGTTTCTCTTTGGAGGATTTTTCTGCATAAGAACTGAGATGATCCAGGAAATTCAGTGTATATTTAGGGCTGTGTCCATATAAATTGTTCTAAAAGAATTGGGTTGGAGATAAAATTAACTTTTTTAAAAGCTGCTGATTCATCTTTATGCTAATAATCAATTGTGTGGCAGGATCTGTTATTTTTATAAGATAGCACCCTCTGTGTCTTATATTAAATTACAAAAGAGCTCTTGTTGGAAGGTTGAATTTTATTGATAATTTTCAACCCTTGCAATATAGTCACATTGTATTTAAAAAGTATCCATCTGCATCCTTTTTATAAGAGATACACCCAATGTACAAGGGCTTGGAAAATTTGAATATAAAAGTATGGGGGAAATACACAAGGCAAATTTGATGTAAAACAAGTCTCATATAATTATATTAAAATAAGTTTTTTTAAAAAAACTTTCGGACAAAACACAAAGTTAGGGTAGAAAGGGTCTTTATAATGATCAAAATGTTTTTATATAAGAAAATATAAACTCTTACTCTTGTATGCACCTAAAAAAATAGCCCCCACAAAAATATATTCCTAATAGTTTGAAGACTTAAATTTAAAAGTCAAACAAAACTGTTAAGAAGAATATATCTATGACTTTGGGGAAGGAAGCCTTTCTTAAATACATCAAAATGCTAAATATATAAAAAAAAACCCCACAAAAACAGATGAGTACATTTGACCAAATTCAGATTAAGAACTGGTTCTCAGAGGTACCATAGGGAAAACGGAAAGACTCCTGACAAACTGGAGGGAGACATTTGCAACATGTATCAAATCTGGTCCATCAATCAAAGGACAGCACAATGAATTGTGAGAGAGTTGACACTTCAACAAAGTGGGGGTCAGGGACACTGACCCCCCATACAGTAAAATATCTATGCATAATGTTTGATTCCCCCAAAACTTAACTACTGATAGCCTGTCGACCCAAAGCCTTACTGGTAACATAAATAATCAGTTAACACAGATTTTGTATGTTATATGTATAATACATGGTGTCTTATAATAAAGTAGCTAAAGAAAATAAAATATTAATGAGAAAAATCCTAAGGAAGAGAAGATACATTTACTATACTGTTGTCCATAATTAGCCCCATGCAGTACAAACCTGTGTTGTTCAAGGATCCATTTATTTTTGCACAATAGAATATTAGACTGTAGTGAAAATAATAAAGTCTAGCTCTTAAGATGAATGAATTTAAAAATAAGAACATTGAGTTTAAAAAGCCAGTACCACAAAAACTAGGTACAATATGATACTCTTTTAATAAAATTTAAACTAAATACATATTGTTAGAACTATACACACAAGAGATAAAGTAATCATGAAAGAGCAGAAAATGATAAAAACAAAATTTAGAATAATAGTGACTTCAGCAGTTGAGGAGAGACAGGGGCATAGAGTAGAGAAAGAGGAAATAAGAGAATGTATAAAAATTAATAATAATGGGGGAAAGTTCAGGGGCTGTCAGTGCTATGTTACATGTTTTACACATAGGTTACTTATCTTTTGCATGCATTAGACATTAAATATTTAAAAAATGTATCCAGTCACAGTTCTTTGAAAAGTATCAAAAATAAATTCCAAACAATAAAAAAGACAAAATTTCTCCAGAACTTCACATTTAAAATGAAAATCAGGTGTACCTAGTTGACTCAGTTGATTAAGCATCTGCCTTCGACTCAGGTAATGATACTCGTGTCCTGGAATCGAGTCCTACATTGGGCTCCTTGCTCAATGGGGAGTTTGTTTCTCCCTCCACCCCTCTCCTCTTGCTTGTGCTCTCTTTCTCTCATACTCACTCTCTCTCAAATAAACAATAAAGTCTTTAAAAAAAAGGAAATTGGCCTAGGGCAGGGCGATAAAAAAAGAAA
Source organism: Nasua narica (assembly GCA_028533885.1). Lineage (NCBI taxonomy): Eukaryota > Metazoa > Chordata > Mammalia > Carnivora > Procyonidae > Nasua > Nasua narica. Next base: position 88,455,391 of record CM052811.1, on the reverse strand, counting down.
ATCAGTCCATTAACAAATGAATTCAGGGGCACCTGGGTGGCTCAGTTGGTTGGGTGTCTGACTCTTGGTTTCCATTCAGGTCATGATCTTATGGATCATGGGGTTGAGTCCCACATCAGACTCCACACTCAACAAGGAAGGGAGTCTGCTTGGGATTCTCTCTTTCCCTCTCCCTGTGCCCTTCCTACCCTCCCATCCATGTGCGCATGCTCTCTGTCTAATAAATAAATAAATCTTAAAAAAAAAAGAAAAATGAGTTCATTAGGGTGGAAACTCTATGTAAAAAGAAAAGCATTAGAAAAATAGAGAGAGGGAGAGAGACAGAGATCCAGAGACAGAAAGGAGAGGATATAGAGCACTTAACAAACACTAAAATTTTGGTAATAATGCTTTTTGGCATTATTTTTATCCCACCTGCTTTTCCAAAATGATAAGGGAGAGACTCTAGTTGGATTAGAAGCATTCTTGGCATTTGCTATTCCGAATGTATTTTCCATCTTGAAGTTACAGTGCGTGAAGCCAGGAGCAATTACTTTTCAAGTGGATACACTGTCACCACCTTTCAAGGTGTCATTGGTCCTGCATTTCATCAGAGCTACTTGAGCCAGCCAGACTCTCATGCCAGGCATTACAAAATAAATAGAGAATTGGAATTCTTTCCATCTATAAATCAAGGAAATGCAAAATTGAGTTCTGACTAAAGAGGCACTCCCCCCTCTTTGTGAGAAAACCATGCCTTCCCACTGTTATGGTACGGTGCAGAGACTCATTTGAATGAGGGACTTTTACTTCTTATTAGTCTTAGAAGTTAGTGGAAGCTTGAACATCTTCGCAAAAATGTTTTCTACTTTTCTAACGATCCTTCTCTGTAGAAACAACAGATTAGCCATTTTTAAAGAACTTGTTTTCTTTCCCGCAATCTTGATGAATAGCCCATTGTCCAAAGCTTGATTTAATAGGTCTTAGAGCTGATTGGTTGTGCCTGGGAGAACAACCAACCGGTAGGGGCTGATGGCTTGTTGGCCCCGTGTTTTGCAGGAATGTGGTGACTGAGTGCTGACATGCAGAACTGCTTTGATTCATTTGCCCCAAGAAAATTCAAATGTCTTTTGGGTAATTTACTTATTTAGAAACATCATATCCTTCTTACTCCACCTTTATCTTGACCCAAGTAAGTTTTGGCTTCAAGAGTATTTTTTTTATTGTACATATTTAAGGCGTACAACTTGTTGATTTGATATATCACCAATACTGTTGGTGAAATAACCACCGCAGTTCAGCTAGTTAGCATATCCGTCACTTCACGTAGTTATAGTTGGGTTTTGGTTTGGTTTTGGTTTTTTTGGTGGTGAGGATACTTAGGATAAACTGTCTCAGCAAATTTCAAGCACACGGTAAAGTGTTGTTACCTGTAATCACCAGGCTATACATTAGATCTTCCGAACTCAGTGATTCTGCAAAACCGACGACTTTCCATTTTCCCCTTCCTCCAGCCGCTGGTAATCACCATTCTACTTTCTGCCCTTATGGGTCTGACTATGCTAGATTCCACATGTGAGTGAGAGCATATAGCATTTGCTTTCTGAATCTGGCTTATTTCAGTTAGCATGATGTCTTCCAGGTCTGTCTGTGTCATCACAAATGGCACAATGCTCTTCTTGTTCAATATTACGTTGTATGTATACACCATGTTTTCTGTCTTTGTTCCTCCATCAATGGACATTAAATTGCTTTCAGATCTTGGCTATTATGAAAAATGCTTCAATGAACATAGGAGTGCAGGTATCTCTTTGAGATCCTGATTTCAATTTTTTAGATATATACTCAGAAGTAGGATTATTGGGTCATATGACAGTTCAATCTTTAATGTTTTGAGAAACCTCTATACAGTTTTTCATAATGGCTGTACCAGTTTACATTTCCACTAACACTGTAGCTGGATTCCCTTTTTCCCACATCCTGACCAGCATTTACCTTTTGTGTCTTTGTTTTAAATAATAGGCATCCTAAGAAGTATAAGGTAATATTTCATTGTAGATCTGATTTGCATTTCCCTGATGGCTCGTGATGTTGAAACTTCCTCATCTACCTCTTGCCTATTTATGTGTTTTCTTCAGAAAAATATCCATTCATGTCTTTTGTCCATTTTAATATCAGTTATCATTATTATTTTTATTGCTATTAAGTTATCTGAACTCTTTATATAGTTTGGAAATTGACCCCTCATCCTATATATGGTTTGCACATGTTTTCTCCCAGTCCATAGGTTGCTTTTCATTTTAGTGATTATTTCCTTGGCTGTGCAGAAGACTTTTAGTTTGATATAGTCTCAGTGTTTATATTTGCTTTTGTTGCCTACACTTTTGGTATCATATCTAAGAATTCATTGCCAACTCCAACATCAAGGCACTTTTTCGAGGGTATTTTTGAACATATTACATAAAAAGGATCTTCATTTTCCCTAAGAATGCCAAACTCCCTCCCAGTGACTCTCAAACTGAAAACGAGCTTCAATGTATCAACCATTTTCTAGAAGTGTTTAATAGCTTCAAAGAATTATGGTTCCATATCCTTTGTGGGTTTTAGCTGGGATGCAGTGTTCACAACTGACTACATAAAGAAGACGATTTTGAACCACACATATACACTGTGGTGAAAGTTAAGAACACACAACTGGCCTACTTTACACAGACATACATAACCTCCCCCACACTCACATACCCCTTAATCTATTTAAAATATGTTCCTAGCCTCTAAATTCCTCAGACCTTAGGGAAATAAAACCAAGGTCATAGCTTTATAATTGCAAAGATCCAACTGTGTCTTATTAACCCAGTCACTTCATGAGCTAATTCAGGGGCCTTGTGTCCACAAAACCACAGTGTGTTTAAGATTTATAATTAAATTTGAAAAAAATGAAAGCTACTGTTGTCTGTCTTGTGGAAGGACCCATGAAGTCTATGGCTATCATACAGAATCTAATGGACAGACTGCCTTTTATATCAAGCCTTTTCTTTTTATTGTGATGCCTGTTTGTGGTGAAGGATATGGGGTTGCTTTCTAGAAAGTCATTCCAGCTAAACATTCAAGAGATTAAAAAACAATACTGAGAACCCATTTGAAGAAGTTCCCTGAATTTCTCTGGGTTCCTAGAAAAATCAATCTAAAAAGATAGACATTTTCTAACTACAAATATCTGTTATTTAAAAATGCCCACCAGGGAACACGGTCTAGGTCAATAAAAGGATGAGAGAATGTACGTGTTCAGGCTCTCTGAGGAACAAATGCCAAACAATGACTAAACACAGAGTATTTTTTTTTTTTAGGGGAAACACTTGTAAGGAAAGATGAGGAGGGAGCTGGGAAAAGCTGGGTGAGCAGTCAGCACAAAGCATATCTGACCTGGTGGGAAGGTAATACTGGGATGAAAGTGGGATGAAAACTTCCTAGAACATTCTGCCATCTTAATTTTCCAGCAAGGCCAGTGGGTCATCCCTGAACCAAAAGCCAACCCCTGGAGAAGTCCTGTGATTCCCATAAATGGACCTGCCTTACCATGAGCTCTGATATTTTTGGTCATTGGCCTCAATGCCAACTCAGAGTTCAGTGATCAGGCCCCTGGGATTTCAACCTTGTGCCATGAATTTCTTCACATGCTGTAAACAAGACACAATAACTTAGATGATATTATAAAGATGATTTCTTTATTAGTCAGCTTGTTACTATAGAATGCTGCCTAACAAACAGCCTCCAGATCTGTGCTTTGCTTGTTGATGCACCTTGTAGTTTCTCTTAAAAGACAGATATCAAGTATGTATTGAGTAGAAAGGAACTGAGGTTAGAAGGCATTCAGTGTAAGACTTCATGTTAATCTGACTAAGAGTTGGGCTATGTGTGATGTTTGCTCTGGCTATAAGTACTAAAGACTTTAAATTCCTCTAGTGTCCTTGTGTTTTGTCTGTGCTGTTGACATTGGGTTTCTCTAGTATTCTCTTCAGAGAGAGACTGTGTCTGCTATTTTAGTCATAAACCAATGTGTTACTCTGGAGCCATGTTGATGTGGTAGTAAAGTGTGGCAAAAAGGAAGTGTTTTGTAACACTGTAATTAAATCTCTGTCTTTTAGTGGGTCTGTGACTTTAGGCTGTGACCTTTGCAAGTGTTTTTCTGGTGGAATAGCTTCTCCCTGACCTGACTACATCATACCCAGCTGATTTTCACGAAGCTCTGTCCCATTGACTATGTTTTTCCTTTCTTATTTCCTTTTTATTTTTTAAAGATTTTACTTATTTGACAGAGAGACAGAGAATGAGCAGGGGGGAGGAGTAGAGGGAAAGAGAGAGAGAGAGAGAGAAGCAGACTCCCCACTGAGCAGGGAGCCCAATGCGGGGCTTGATCCTGGGACCCAGAGAACATGACCTGAGCTGAAGGCAGACACTTAACTCACTGAGCCACCCAGGCCCCCCTGTTTTTCCTCTTTTAGGTGATACAGGAAAACTAGCAGGGACTGGAGTGGGAAGAATACCCTTTTCCCAGATGGGATAATGCTCTGGCAAAGTCTTTGAAGCATAGGCCCTCATTATGGAAAAGGTTCTGGGCATATCTCAAAATGATTATTTTTCCCCTTTCTGCTAGACCCAGGAGGGGCTCTATCTTAGCTCTTCACTGTGAGAACCTAGTGGGGTTCCTGCAAGTAAAGTCCACAGAAGTATGGGGGCCTCCAAACACTGTAGCCTCCGTAGTGTCTCACTGCCATGCTTGTCTACACTCAGTCTCCAGGAATTCATGAAAATTAACATTTAAGAGTTCTTACCAGTATATGGCTCCAGTGGCTTCATACCAGGTAAGCAGATCTCAGCTGTGACTCTCTGGGCTAGTCTGTTTCTGCAGACTGCAGGGTGGAGGTTTATCCTGCAACCTCAGTTGTCTGATGGAAAAAGTCATTAATATTCAGTTTCTCCAGCTTTTTCATGTAGGAATGACAGTTTCCAGTGCTTTACATTATGTGTTCTTTAAGCCATTTTATTCACAACAGAATAATGAGATCAATATTTTTATACTGTTCACTTGGAAATAATTATAGATTCATGATTTCTGGAAATGTGCAGGGAAGTCACATGTGCCCTACAGCCATTTTGCCCCGTGGTAACATCTTGCATAACTGGAGTACAATATGAAATCCAGGAAGTTGGCGTTGTTATAATGCACAAAGCCTAATCAGATGTTACCAGTTTTCCATATGCGTGTGTGTATGTGTGTATAGCTCCATGCAACCAGATTATGTTTTAGGAAAAAAGAATACAGTATCTAAAATAACCACAGAACATGTTAAAGTAGGAAATTGACATTGATACAGGTAGTATTAAAATCTGGTACAGACCTTATTTGGGATTTACCAGTTTTTGTATGCAATCTTTTGAGTATAGTTCTATGAAATTTTGTCACGTTTTGAGTAACCATCATAAAGTTAGGATGCAGAGCTGTTCAATCACTACAACTAAACTCCCTCTTGTTATTGCTTGCTAATCATTCATCTATTCTCCATCGCTATAACTTTGTTACTTTGAGAATGTTGCATATATATATGTTTAATAAAGGGTAACTTTTTATATATAATCACATAGCATATTGCTCTTTGAAATTAGTTTTTTTTTTAAAAGATTTTATTTATTTATTTGACACAGAGAGAGAGATCCCGAGTAGGCAGAGAGGTAGGCAGGGGGAGAGGGAGAAGCAGGCTCCCTGCTGAGCAGAGAGCCCGATGCGGGGCTTGATCCAAGGACCCTGAGATCATGACCTGAGCTGAAGGCAGAGGCTTTAACCCACTGAGCCACCCAGGCGCCCCTGAAATTAGTTTTTTAAAAAACTCATTATAATGTCTTTGAGGTCCATCCGAAGGTTGTTGCATACATTAATAGTGCATTCCTTTTTATTGCTGAGAAGTATTCCAGTCTGTGGCTGTGTTACTGTTTGTCCATTCAAGTATTATAGGACATTTGGGTTATCTCCAATTTTTAGTGATTACAAGTAAAGCTGATATGAGCATCAGGTACAGGTTTTGTGTGAATGTAGTTCCGTGTTTCTAGAATAAATACCCAGGAATGAGATTGATGGGTCAAATGATAAATGTATGTCTATAAGAAACTGCCAAACTGTTTTCCAGAGCAGTGGTACCATTTTATATTTCCACTAGCCATGTATGAGAGATCCAGTTCTTCCCCATCTTGCTAGCACTTGGAATTAACACTATTTTTAAATTTTAGTCATTTTTAATTTTTTTTAAGTTTTTAAAATTTATTTGAGAGATTGAGAACATGGGGCAGGGGCAGAGGGACAGGGAGAGAAGTAGACTACCCACTGAGCGAGGAGCCTGATGCAGGGCTTAATACCACAACCCTGAGATCATGTCCTGAGCCAAAATGAGGAGTTGGACACTTAACCAACTGAGTTACTCAGGTGCTTCTAAATTTTAGTCATTGTAATTAATCAGTATATAGTAGTAGCTTATCATAGCCTTAATTAGCATTTCACTATGGCCTGTGATGTTGAACATCTTTTCATGTGCGTATTTTTCTTCCCTATATTCTCTTCGGTGAAAGATCCAAGCTTTTGCCCATTTTCTAATTGGATTGTTTACTTTCTTACTGTTGAGCTTACACAATTCTTAGTATATTTTGAATCTAAATCCTTTGTGAGATATGTGGTTTGCAAATTCTTTCTCTAAGTCTATTTCTTGTCCTTTTACCATTTTAACAGGGTATTTTGCAAAGCAAAATTTTAAAATTTTAATAAATTTTAACTTAGTAGTTTTTAAATAGATCATGCTTTTGGTAAATGTCTAAGAACTCAGCACTTAATATTTTTAATAGATTAAAAAATTCTCTAAGAATTTCTTCTCCATCACTTAATATTTTAATAGGTTAAAAAATAGTAATAAGCAAATTATAAAACAGAAAGTTATAATGAAAGGTATTTTTGAGAGGTGAATGAAACATATAATACTAGCATATACCTATATAATATACAAATATATATAATTATAGTGCTCCTATTTGTATATATCTATGTATCCACAGAATAAATCAAATAAATTATGATTAAAGGAAAATATTAAATTGTATAGGACATTTAAAGAATTATGAGAGCATTTGCATGGCTTTATGCTAAAAATTTTGAAAACTTGGTTGAAATGGATAATTTTCCAAGAAAATTTAAATTACCAAATTGATTCTAAACAATATGATCATCATGGAGAAAATGCAGTAAATTGATAAACACCTATGTACACAAAAGGAAAAAATTACATGTATTCATCATTAATACTTTCAGAGAAAAAACAACGCATAAATATCTACATTTTATGCAATTTTATTTACTTATTGGTTTGTTTGTTTGTTTGCGGGGGAGGGAGAGAATCTTAAGCAGGCTCCACCCCAGCATGGAGATGTGGGGCTAGATCTCAGAACCCTGAGATCATGACCTGAGCCTAAATCAAGTGTGGGATGCTTAACTGATTGAAACACCCAGGCACCCTTGAATTTTATACAATTTAAGAATATAAGGGAGAAAAAGCTTTCCACTGAAATAAATAAATGCTGTTATTACTGAAACCAAATGATGACAAAGTAGCAGAAGGAAGTAAAAGACCAATTTAATTACACTTAGTAAAAGTGTGAAATATTATCAATTACAGTGATCAAGTGAGGGTAATGCTAAAAATGCAGAAAGTCTAAATTCCAGAAATCTACTGAATTACTATACTAATAAGTCAATGAAAAAGACAAGAAAGTTACAGTTATCTTGGCACATTCAAATAAGGCATATGCTACAATTCAAATTATATCTAAGGCACATAATAGTTTTAAAAATGTAGTAATAGAAAAATATTTATTGAAATTTAATTTCCATATATTTATATATGTGTATATAGGTAGATTTATATAGGTATTTATAGCACACAGTAATAGCCAACATCATGATTAATTCTGAAAAGCTAGGCACTTTCCCATTTAAACTAGGAACAAAAGAAGGACAATTGCAATTATCACTATTCTTTATAATTGTTCTGAAAATATAAGGGATATAAATACTAGAAGTAGGAAGGAAATAATTATTATTATTTACAAATTATGTGATTATACATTGAAGAAACCTTAAGAAAAGCAACAATGATTAGAATTAGTGGGAAAATTCACTAGTGTGGCCAATTACAAAACAATCAAGTAGAGTTTTCTTATATAACTCTTTAGAAGTTGTAATAGAGAAAATGATTGCATTAACAATAGTAAATTATAAATAATATTATTTCACAAATATAAAATATCACAATAAATGGATAGGTACTGTCTAAAAAATTAAATTTTGTGAAAGGGCTTAAAAGTTTAGAATCGATGTGGAGGAACTGTATTTTATGTATAATGAGATATAACATTGGAAATAAGTCACTTTTCCTAAAATTAACCAATATATTTAATTCAATTTACAGAGAAATTTTGAGTACAATTTTGTTTTTCTTTCTTTTTTAAGAAATGACAAAAATTATCCTAATATTTATCTGGGAAAGTAAGTGTGCAAAAGTGGTTAGAAAAAACTGACAATGGAAGAAGCATATTGAATTTAATTTACCAAATACTAAAGTATGTTGAGATCACAAAAGATGAAAGAGTAGAAAGCTTCAGGAATCTGTTTCTCCATCAAAACAACTATTGAGCTGTCAAGAACTGCTAAAATCAGGTATTTTGGAATTCTAGATTCTGTTCAACACTACCTATATCTGAGGGTGTGCTTGATGGAGAAAGAGGCATGATGTGATGAGCACTGGGTGTTATATGAAACTGATAAATTATTGAATGTTACATATGAAACTAATGATATAAGGTGGCTAATTGAGTTTAAATTAAAAAAAAGAGGTTGGAAAATTTCAATATTTTGCATAGCAGTTAACTTACCCGCATCTCCTAGGCCTATGGCCAGCAGCCATGGAATCACCCCCTTATGTTCCTGGTACTGCTTCCAGGAACATAAGGAACATACTGTACAGGATAGGGAATAAACCTCTGAAAATTGAGGTTGTGTGCTTTGATCGGCCTGGTGAATCCCTAGTGTCATCTAAAGCACATGAGTATTTAGATTTTTTTTTCCCCTTGTGACTAAGTCTTACTTGCTCCTAATCATTAAGGGTTTGGGGCATAGAAGATATTGGACAAGCTAAGGCTACTCCAACCTGAAGGCACTTGCAACAGCTGTGCCCTTTGACTAGAGTGCTTTTCTCTCCAGGCTAATTTCTGCTAGGCTAAATTTCTTAGCTCCTTCAAGCCTTTACTCACATTTTACCTGTTCAATGAAGCCTACACTTTGCTATTTAATTCTGCCCCTTACATTCACTCTGTTACTTACTGCCTCTCCATCAAGCTCTACTGTGGGACTTACCACTTTCCCGTATTCTGTCTAGATTAATTACTTTTTCCTTGATTGTCTGTTTCTCCCAGACTAGAATGTAAACTCCTTAAAGACAGGTTCTTTGTTCATTTCGTTACATGTAGTAGGTGCCAGTGTTTGTTGCTGTGACAGCCCCTCTCCCCACAACACACACACACACACACACACACACACACACACACACACACACACCTATTTCAGGGCTAAAAGCACTCATTTCCCCTAGATCCTGGGAATGATGGAGACTGACAGCTTAAGAGATTATTTCTTTTGAAACTGTCCTCTGTGGAAGAGCTCCATCTTGCCCAGGGTCATGCCCTTCCCCAAGGACCAGCCCCTGTCCAAAGACTTCAGGATGCAAAAATACAGATTTCAAAATCCTTGCATGAATTTGGGACAGTCCTGAAGAACTTCCAATGTCCACAGCTCTATGAGGGATGGGCTCCATGGATCAGCTTTCCTCTTCCCATATTTCGCTGACCTTCACAGGTGTCAATCCCAAGAACATATCCCTAAAATGTTCTTTCCCAGTAATCTCCATCTCAGAGTCTATTTCCCAGTGAATCCAACCTGTAACATTCACTAATGTACCCCAAGTTCTAGAAAAGTGTACAACAAAAGTCTTAAAAATATTGGATGCATGAATAAATATAAATACACTGACAATTTATTACAAAAGCTAAAAGTTGACAATCAACGCACCTACACATACCTTCCTACATGTTAGATAGGAATTTCATGGTGTAGCATTTTTTTTTAATATTTTATTTATTTATTTGACAGAGAGAAAGAAATCACAAGTAGGCAGAGAGGCAGAGGGAGAGGGGAAAGCAGGCTCCCTGCTGAGCAGAGAGCCCCATGCGGGACTTGATCCTAGGACCCTAAGATCATGACCTGAGCCAAAGGCAGAGGCTTAACCCCCTAAGCCACCCAGGCACCCTGCATTTTTTGTTTTT
>CM052811.1:88347629-88444499 GCA_028533885.1 Nasua narica | reverse complement strand
TCACACAGATGCCAAGGAGGCTGCTTAAGAGAGGCTGGGCCATCTCTGGATCCTGTCTCAATCCCCTAACCGTGTGGGTTCACCATGCTCTGAATCTTCACTCTCCCTAACTTTCCTTAAGCTCTGAGGAATCCATACTTTTTATGGAGAAGGAAAGACTTTCTCCTAAAGCTCTGGCCTCTACTCTAGGTTTATGAAAGCAAACAAACACGAATTGGATCTTTAAATTTTTTAAATTATTTTTTTCAATTTAAGTATAATTAACATTATATAGTGGTATATCGTGCTATATTAGTTTCAAGTGTACAATGCAATGATTCAGCAATTCTGTACATTTCTCAGTGCTCGTCATAAGTATATTCTTGGGGGATCTGGGTGGCTCAGTGGGTTAAAGTCTCTGCCTTCGGCTCAGGTCATGATCTCAGGGTCCTGGGATGACCTGAGATGCAGGGTCCCCGCATCTCTGCTCAGTGGGGAGCCTGCTTCCCCCTCTTTCTCTGCCTGCCTCTCTGCCTACTTGTGATCTCTTTCTCTCTGTCAAATAAAATAAATAAAATCTTTAAAAAAAATAAGTATATTATTCTTAATCCCCTTCACCTGTTTCACCCATCTCCCCCTCTCCACCTCTACTCTGATAACCACCAAGTTGTTCTCCATATTTAAGAGTCTGTTTTTTATCTCTTTTTTTCTTTGTTCATTTGTTTCTTTTCTTAAATTCCACATGGGTGAAATCATACGGTATCTGTCTTTCTCTGACTGACTTATTTAAGTCTTTTTTTTTTTTTCTTTAACTTGTACATTTCTCCTGTATCATCCCTTCCCTGGGGACACAAATGCACCGTGATTAGCTGACTGGACTGAGGAGAGAACAAGGGGTAGAAAGAATCAGAAGAAAAAAAAAGCCACAACATGGCTTAATTCTTCAAATGCATTATCTGTCCCCAAGTGCATAAATAAGTTGATGGAATCCAGAAGCTGTTTATGATGCAACCATTTCTATAAACAGTAACTTATAAATAATTCATGTAGTTTTGGGTCCTTCAGTTGATAAAGTCCTGCAGCTTAGCAGTCCCTGGATAGTCATGGAAGTCAAAATATCACCCATGTCTGCACCCCTAATTTCCAGGGTGCCCCTGGGCTTTGCTCAGGCTATAATGACGATAATTGCTATTAAGCAAGGATGCTGTGATAGACCATGTGCTAAGGACTGCGTTTTTTTTTTAATCCATAATCAGTATGCCCAGCTGGGCAAGGTATTATTTTTCCTATCTTACAAATGAAGAAGCTAAGGCTCACAGAAGTTAAGTGACTTGTTCGAGATCTCCCAGCCTGAAAGTGGAAGAGATGATATATAGATTCAAGTCTGTCTGGTTCCAGAGACCTTGGTCTTCCTACTCTACCACTGGATTACCTTGTGGGACCTGAGGCAGGAACTTGTGTACAGGTCGTTTATTTGTGAGGTGATCTCAGAGACAAGGACAGAGGGAAAAAGGGAGTTAAAAAAAAAAAAAAAAAGGAGGGAAAAGCCATAGGAAGTGGTTTTGGTGAAGTCACTGCTATGGGCCCCTTGGATTTGTTCCTTTCCAGGGCTTTCTCAACTACTTAGAATTTTCCAACAAAGAACAAACCTCAGAACATATTTATCCATCAGCCCTCATGCCCCTGAGTTTGAGGGCCTCCCTGGGGCCCTACGAGCCCTGTACTTCTAGAATGCATTTGTGCCAGAGGAGTGGACTGTTACTTGGTTTTGGAACATCAGAGAAACCTCAGAATAGAAAGGAAAAGACTCAGAGGGCAACTGAGATGAGACTCGGTGGGTATAAAGTAAGTCTAAGCCTGTTAAGAACCTGCCAGCTGCAGCCACAGCTGAGATCAGAGGTAAGATTGAGAGGGTGAGAGCTGGGTCACCTAGCACATCTGACAGAACCGTAATCTCCCAGATTCAGCCCTTCCAGGCCGCGCCAACATGTGATCCTTCTGACATATTGGCTTTGGAAAGTTGGCAAAGCTTGAACATGCCTAGTCACCCCCAAGTGACAAATCATTCCACCAAATTAAGGTGGGGCAAGGGGAGGGGGGAGCATTGTGACGTGCACAGATAAAAAGGATTTTCTTCCCCATTGGGACAGCAGATGGATCAGGGATACCTGAGTTTGTTGTTGCAGTAGTTGTCACTTTCCAATGTACAATAGGAGGCGGGAAGAATTTGGTTAAAACATTCTCCTTTTCAAGATCTAGAATACAAAAAGCAACTTTTGATGACCAGTAGGGCACTGTTATGAGACAGGATGAAAAAGGATACAGCTTTGAGGCAAGAACTGTGAAGGGGCTGAGATTTTAGCCACTTGCTAGCTAATGAGTTAGCCTGCTGCCCTTCTATGGATGCCAGCAGAATACAGAATATAGGACTTTATTACTGAGGACACAGCCAGCAGCATGAGCACTAGCACATTTGTTTTGGTTCTGCTGACCCTCAAGTCCAACAGGGGCTACACAGAAACCCAAACAGATATCTGTACATGCAGGAGATTTTCATTACAAGAGAAAAACCTTAAGCATAAAGAACCTGAATTGCATATGGGACAAGTACGCCCTCCCTTTGCTCATTGGATGCATCAACTTATGTACCCCTGATAGTAAGGATACCTGCCCTTTTTTCCAGGAGATACTATTGCTACCTTCCCAGGGTGTAAGCAAACCTGCCCTCCACTTCAGAGGAAGACACTATCTTTGTCTTCCAAGGCTGCTCAGTGTAGAAATATATTTGAAAAGATAATCCAAAACAAAGGGCATTTGGTTCCTCACTCATAATATATGTGGAAATGCAAGAGACCCATGCATAATTTTCTTTCAGTATTTTGTCTTTCATCAAGTAGCAATAGGGATGACCTTTGGTTGAGCCATATATGAATGTTTTACTGTCTTTGCAAGGCATATAACTGTGACACATGGGGACGTATTTCTTGACCTTAGGACAGAGGAAAAGGTCATGCCTAAAATACCTGGAGAAGCAGTGACTTTGAATGGAGAGGAAGAAGTGGGAGAATAGAGAAAGTAAGAGGAAGAGAGAAAGACAGACAGGGAGAGAAACTTTGAGAAACAGAAAGTATATAATAGATTCCCCATTGGAACAGCAGATGGATCAGGGATACCTGAGTTTGTTGTTGCAGTAGTTGTCACTACTGTGGAGTGACAAAACTGTGGAAAAGCCTGTGGAGATATGGAAAGCATTGAATGGGTGGATGGATGAATGAAGAAATCAAGAAGAATACAGGGATGGATGTATAAGTGGGTGATAGGTAAAGAAGTATATAAATAGATTGAAAGAGTGAAGGAAAGAAAAGAAAGAGAAACAAGGAATAGGAGGACGGCAGATAGAAACTCATGAGGACTGAGACCGAGTCTGAGATAGACACAGAGCTAGAAAGAGAACAGAGAAAGACGAAGACAGAGAGATACATTAAGATACAGAGAATAACAGATAAAGAACATGGTTGGATGGTCAGATGAAGATAGGGAAGAGGAGAGAGAAGTGGATAGATGGATGGATAGACACATGAATGAAAGAGAAAAAGAAGAGGCAATAGGACTTTGGCCTTTGTATTCAGATCTACTGTTTTGGTTCTGCCATTATTTAACTGCATGGCCTTGGGCAAGTGACTTTATTCACCTGTCAAATGGGAATAATATTAATAATAGTACCGACCTTATAGGGTTGTTTTTAAGTCTGAATTGAAATAATCCTCATAAATGCTTAGTAAGCTGGCAGTCCCGTGATAATGCTGTTACAACAGAAAGATAATGTGTGACATCAGCTGAGATGCCCATCCCTAAGAATCTAATAGGGTTCAACATTTTCAGCACTCCTCTTACATTTTTGTTTCCCATTGGAGCCATAGCTGAGTCTGGCAGATGTGTCAAACCCTGATAAAGCCAGAGCTGGCATCCAACATTAAAATAGCAATTTTATGCAAACAGGATCGTCTCATTATGTTATCCTTCTGCAATCCATAATTATTGCTTCTGAATGAATCTGAGGTTGTCTTCATCTCCATGAAATGAGGTCACACTACTTATACAGTAAATTAAAGGCAAATTGAGCAGATGATATGTATAAAATAAGAAACATGCAGTTTTTAGAGCCATTGACACAGTGTTAAATGAGTTGATTTTTCCATATAAACCAAGTATTTATATAATTTGGTTCAGCATCCCAACACTCAGATGGAAGCCCACACTCTTTACAGACTTGTTACTCTTTTACTCTTTACAGAGTTAGCATTTATGGTGAGGAATTACTTCTTGAGTCCTTTGATTTCAGTTTTATATCCAAGCACAGAATGTTTTACAGTTCATTCTTGCTAAAGAGAAAAAAAAGAAATATTCTTGCCTAAGTTATTTTGGTACGTCACATTATGGTGAGGCATTTCCAAATAAAGTGGCATAAAAAGAACAACCTAAAATGTTTGGCTACATCAGAATGCATTACAGACTCTTTATCTGGGCTGCTTCTTTAATTGTTCTTCATGTGCCCAGGCATTTACATTTCAAAGGGTAGTTATTCTAATTTCTAGCACACACTTAATTCAATTAGTTCCTCACTTTTAATGAGGGTAGGATGAATAAAAATTATCCAGATTTAGGAAAAATTGTGTATTTTCTTTCCCAATGCTCTTTTGCCTCTCTATTCTCTTGGTCAATCTTATGAGTAAACAGTTACGCAGATGGTGTAATTTGAAGAACAGCATGATAATGCATGTGAAAAATGCTTCAAAATACTTTCTTGTTGCTTTTCTATTAAATATCCCTCTAGTCAGAAATTCCACCATTAGATAGTCTTTTATTTGGCTTAAATATCTTTCTCATTTCTTTCCAGTTTTATTGAGAAGCAATTGATATACATCATTGTAAAGTTTAAGGCACATGAAATGATGGTTTGATTTACATATATTGTGAAATGATTATCCCATTTATAACTTCAGCTAACATTCATCATCTTATATACATACAATATAAAGAACAGAAAAAATTCTCGTAATAACTCTTATGACTTATTCTCTTTTACGGCAGTGCTAATTATAGCCATTATGTTGGACATTCCATTTCTAGTACTTATTTATCTTAAAATTTGAAATTGTTATTTGGGATCTCTTTTAAAATATAAAAGTTTCTGAATAGGAAAGTTTAGGTTATATTTTGGGTAAATTCATTTTATTTGGATATTTTCCCCTTTAAGCATTCAGATTCATCAAACACTTTTGAATTTAACTTTAGTGGTGATTTGGATAGAGTGACACAGTAGAGATGTGAGACCTGACACTCAGTTATTCATTCATTCACCAATTGTTTATTGGGCTTTTACTATATATCAGACACTGTACTATGCACTGGGTATATCAAATAGCCTTTGTCCTCATGAAACATAATAACTTACTGCGTGAGGTGATTGGTGTTTGAATAATCACAAAATTTATAACTGAAGATTGCAATGGCCTCAGTGAAGGAGAGAGTTGCAAGGAGTTCCAATGGCCTGAAATGGTTCTGTAGGAATGTGAAGTTTATCAGAAATCTGGGCCATGATGCTATCTGGGACAGCAAACTCATGTTTACAATGTTAGGTACTAGGGCCATTGGGTGACTCAGTCAGTTAATCATCTGCCTTTTTGCTCAGGTCATGTCCCAGGGTCCTGGGATAGAGCCCTGTGACAGGCTCCCTGCTTAGTGAGGAGTCTGCTTCTCCCTCTCCCTGCCCCCTCCTCATGTTCTCTCTCTCTCTCAAATAAATAAATAAATAAATAAATAAATAAATAAATAAATAAATAAATAAATAAAATCTTTAAAAATATATAAAAATAAAGCGTTAGGTACTCTTGAATGAGAAGCAGGCACTTTTGCAAAGAAGTGATAGAGAGCAGCTTAATGGGCCGGAGAGCTAAGCATGGAGAATGATGTTTGTTTAGAAAGTAGGCTTCAAGTTATGCCTTCTCTGGCCCAGATAATTGCTTCTGAGTCATGCATGGTGTCTTCCTCCTTCTCCTGCTAGATGTCCCATGCTGTGCCTGCTAACATAGTGATACGGGCCTCTGGCTTGCCCCTTCCTGGACATTAAGCTCCTTGAGCTCAAAACCTGAGCTCAATACATCCTCAATAAATGCCAGGTATATGAATGAATGACAACAATAACCTCTGAGAGGGATATTATTAGTCCTATTCTTTAAATAAAGAAACACGGTCAGAGTGCTTAAACGATTTATCTAATGTCACACATCCAATTGGGGCTACTTCCAGATCTCGACTCAAGTTCCTTTATAGCAAAAACTTCCGTTAGAAAACTCACTACCTCATAAAACAAGGATATAAGGGCAATACCCCCATACCACTTGAAATTGTTTAAAGTGACTCTAAACCTACGTCTCATTTGTAGTCTTGCAGAGATAAGGTGTAAGTTAGATTATGCTACAGTAACAAACAAACCAGAAATCGCAGTGTTTTAAGGCAGCAACAGGTTATTTCTCATGTAAGTTACACATCAGGCAGGTCAGCAGGAGGGTCTATTCAGTGTTCTTGCACATAAAGCAGCTGTCATTGCAGAAATTCCTTCTCACTACCAGAGGGAAAAATAGAGGTTGAGAACATCTTTTGATTAAAGACTCTAGCCTGAAAATGACACACCGCTTCAGTTCATAACTCATTGGTTGGAACTATCCATATGGCCCTGTGGTCTCTGTGAGAAGATGCAAAGACAGACTATTTGGCAAGCACTAATGACTCCCAAAGATAAAATGATTTATGCTTCTTTTATGGATATTTATTCATCAAGTTTTTTTTTAAAATCGGGTACTTTTTATGTGCCAGGATCTGTGGACATAACAGTATATTATTTGGCTATTGGTGCACAATAGTCATAACATCTCAGTGATGAAAATAATATGCATTTATTTCTCTTTTGTGTATGTGTCAGGTGATTAGGGTCTGTCTGATCTAGCTTGGGCTCAACTGAGCCAGACTCCAACCTACAGACTCCAACCTACAGGTTCTATAGGTTGTTTGAGTGTACAACATACAGCCCATGACCTTCTGGGACCAGTATCTATATGAGGCCTGTGCTTCTCATAGCAATGGTAAAGGTAGAAGATGGGTGAGTGGAAACATACAGTGCCTCTTAAAGCCTGGGGTTGAATCTGCCACACAACCATGTCTGCCTAAATTCCATTGATCAAAGCAAGTTTTATGGCTGAGCCCTACAACAATGGAGCAGAGAAGTATAATCAACCCCTCTTGTTATAAACTACAAAGCACATGACAAGGTCATAGATTCGGGAAAAAAAAAGTGATTGGCTGGTAAAAAGAATGAAATCAATACAAGGTGTGATTAGCCTGAAATCTTTAACTTTGTGTAGCTTATAGTCTATGGACAAGGGATCAATAAATAAAATATGTAAAACTTTAGATGGATAGAGCTGCTAAGAAGAAGAAAGTCAAGCAAGAAAGGTGTTGGGATGAATAGTATTGACACTCTAGAAAAAAGGCCAGGGAGGAAGACCTTACAAAACAAGATGGCAACGGAGTATGTTTCCTAAAAGAAGTAAGAGAGGCTTCTCTGAAGATAGCTGAGGCAAATCAGAGGAGAAAAACAACTACAAAGGCTAATGGTGCCTGGGTTGGACTGGGGTGTGTGTGTGTGTGTGTGTGTGTGTGTGTGTGTGTTGGGGGATACAAGATGAGAGGCCATCACCATATTATAGGTGATAGTGTTGGCTAACCAAGGGTCTTGTAGTGGATATGATAAGTCACTGAACTGGTTGGATTTTTAAAATATTTTGATGCCTAGTCCATTAAGCTTGCTGATAGTTCAGAAATGCAGTATGAGAGACTAGTGTTAAGGATGATGGCAAGGATTTTTGCCCAATTGGCTGGAAGAAAGGAATTTCCATTTTCTGAGATGGGAGGGGCAGTGAAGTTCCTGTAAGAAAAGAAGATGAGGTTCAGTCTGGGGCTGTTATGTTTAAAGTATGTGTTAGTCATTCAGGTAGAAAGGCCATCAAATAGTGAGATGATTAGAGGAGAGGTCCAGGCTGTAGAGATGAATTTTGGAGCCTCTTTTATCTGCTCATGTGTATATCTGAAGCTATTCAAGGCCGTGAGACTGGTTGAGATCACCAAAGGAATGAGTTCAGATAAAACAGTGAGAAAAGCCGAAGCCTGAACCGTGGGGCACTTGAAATTGCCAATGCCATTAAGATGGTGAGGAGCTAGCAGGGGAATCTTAGAATAAGTGGTTAGAGTACAGGAGAGAAACAATGGAAATGCGATCCCATGGACATTAAGAGAAGAAATGTTTTCAAGGAGGAGGGAGTTTTCAACTTTGTCCAAAGCTACTGACATGCTCAACTAAGAGAAGGACAGATAACTGTTAGCCTGAGAAGCATGCAGACCACTGATGATCTTGTAAGAAGAGATTAATTGGAATGAGGGGGCAAAAGCTTGGTCAACATGAGTTTAATAGAGAATGGGACAGAAGAAATTGGTGAGAGTGAGTATAGATGGCTCTTTTAAGGAGTTCTGTGAAAGGAGAAAGTAAAAGGTTTTGTTTGTTTGCTGGAAGACAGAAATGATTAAGGGAAAATCATTTTCTTTATAAATGGGAGAAATATAATCATGTGACTTATAAGAACAAGAAAAAATAACAATACAGAGAAGAGGGAAACATTGATGAATTGATCGCCCTGAGTGTTGAAAAGGGAAAGGGTTGGTACAGAAAGGGGGACTGTGCTTTGTCTAGGATCATGGATCTTTAACCCCCACCATCTAGAGGGAAGGCAGAGTAACTGAGGCAGCTAGGAGGGAGATGTGCTTGTAGGAGCTGGGTGCTTCTATTCTCTCAGCGAGGAGAGAAACATTTGTTCATTGTCCAAAGTTAGTTCTGTTCCTTCCAACTCAGGTAGACCAGATCAAATACTGTCTTCAAGCCACAGTGGTGCTGTAATGCCAAATATACAACGTATTGGAAATACTCATCCCAGGGGACAGAGGATGGGCACCCATAAAGGTGACAAAAGATAGTCATGATACTTTTGTGACTTGGAACAGCTGGAATTGGGAGAAATCAGATTCCTGGTCTTTCTGCAGAAATTCCTTTAGCCAGAGTTGCCTGGTGCCTCTCATTCCTCTGCTGCTAGAATGTGTAGCTCTAAGAAGATTTATTTGCCTAAGGAAACTTGGCTGGACCTCTAAGGGGTGAATATGGGTTATTTTCTGAAATGAGATTGTTGATAGCCCCCTTCCTGAGAGTTGCTAAAACTTAATCCGCTGTTGAACATAGTTCTGAAGTTGTTTTCTTTGCAGCCATGTATGGCCTTCGTGTGTTCTAAATACCAACCTTGTGCTCCATCTCTACGAGTAGTTCAGATGTTACCTTTTTGAGAAGGCCTTTTCCTTATGTCAAGTAACTAAGACTCAACAATTAAGTGATATTTTGAAGCACTTATTTTCCCTTCTGTATGATCATGTTACTGAGAGCACAGACTGTCCTATTTTTTGAGGCATCCCATTGAAGGACCTACCTTATACAGAACAGGCACCTAATAGATTAATGAATAGATCCCTTTTTTACTTTCCCTCAGGCATAATTAAAATTCAGCTAAGAAAGGACCGCCTGAGCAACGTGTTAAAGGTTAACGGCAAGTCTGTTTAGAATAATAGCAAATGTTAACTAATTATTAAACGACATCTTTTAATTTAAAAGTCTAGTTTTTAATTATTTTTATGACAGTTTATGTTTAATTTTACCTGCTTTACCCCTGGCTGTAGATGACAGATTTCTATTTTAATTATGCAGCCAGTGATTACTACAAATGTGTTGAGACCCATTATTATTTTTTTTTCTTCTCTTAGCTTCCTTGGAATTGGAAGTGAGCAGCCGTTGGGTATTATCAAGTTCTCCTGGAAATGGCAGTGATACATGGTCAAATAATTAATGCCTGCCAAATGACTGAGACTCATGCCTCTGCACAGTCTTGGCGTATAGGGAATACTAAACAGAAGATAAAGTCTCAGGTCAGACGCACGTGAGTGTGATCGCCCAGACTTTGATTATCTTTCTATGCTGCCTGTGGCCATCTGGCAAAAACTAATTCACTCGCTGCAGTAGCTGGTTTTTGTAGCTCAACAAAGCACCCCTTTGCTTAGTGGCTTAAACAACCATTTTGTCAATGCATGATTCTGCAGGTTAGTGATTTGGGCTGGGCTCAGTTCAGTGGTTCTTCTGGCCGAGGCTAGGACCGCTTGTCTGTGGTCAGCACCCAGGTTGGTTAGGGCTGGGTGTTTCCAAATGACTTCCACTGGGATAGCCCACTGTTACTCCACGTGTCTCTTACCCTAGCCAGCGTAGGGCCCCAGGAAAGAGGAGACACGCACATACACTTACAAGGCTGAGATTCAGAACTGACATGCTGGCACTTCTGTCATTCTGTTGACCAAAATAAGTCTCAAAACTAGTGATATTCAGAGAGTAGGGAAATAGATTCCACATCTTGATGGGATGAGCTGGAAAATCGTATCTGGGCAAAGGGCCTGGATCAAGGGAGGTCATTTTTGAAATCTACCGTACTACAGCTAAAATATAGTTTATTTTGAAATATACATGAGCAAAATAAGCCCATTAGTTGAGTTTCCTGGTGTTGAGAAACCAAAAGGGCTGGAGATTATGTACTGGAGTTAGAAGGAGGGCCTGGTTGTGCTTTGTAGTCAGTGTATTGCTTCTTGAAGATGGGTTTCGGAAATGGTCCGGAAAGGGCTGTGGTTTCGGAAATGAGAGCTCTTTCTGCTGACGTTCATTACCAGTTTGAAGACAAAAGCAAGGCTCTCGCAGGGAAAACCGACATGGTCAATGAATGCCTCAAAAAACTCCAAGTGGATCCAGATATGTCGTCATACACCAGAATTTCTTTTTTCCCTCTGAACATGTGATACCCCAAATCTGCCTTGTCTTGTCTTTAGCTAACTTGAACCTGGTCCTAACTATAGTGCTGGCTGATAGCTAAGGTGTTAAGAAAAATGTTAAAGGTATTTCCATTTTTGGAGGGATCTCTTGACATTCCAAAGACCTATAGGGCCAATGGCGTAAAGTTCAGATGGTGGAAAGGTGGGCAGAAATGCCCATGAATGGTTCTTCTGCTCCTTTCAGTCTAAGCATTAAACTTGTCAACCCTGAAGTTCTGTGGGTAGAGCACTGTATAAGGCACTCCCTGCTTACACCAAGGAGATGATGACAGTGTGGTGCCCAGCACTGATGGTTCCTCAGCAGCATCCTGTTTGGATGTGGTGAACTTGGCTATGTTTCTTTCTGCCCGACCTTCCTTGGTTCCTGCCATTTTTACAAGCTACATTGCCCCTACTTCCCACCAATTTCTGGAGCTACTTGTTAATAAAAATCCCTTTTGCTAATAATCCCCTTTGTTAATAAATCCCTCGTCTGCTAAATTGACCAGAGACGTAGTCACATTATTTCAAGCATAGTGATTTGATAATTCTGTATGTTATGCTGTGCTCGCCACAAGTACACCCACCATACAACATTATTACAACACTATCGACTATGTTCCCTGTGCTGTACCTTTTATCCCCATGCCTTACTCATTCCATAACTGGAAGCCTGTATGCCCCCCTCCCCTTTACCCATTTGGCCCATGCTCTGCCCCCCCAACCAGAATCATATTGAATACATTTTTTAATTGCTTGCAACTGAGAACTCGATTGATTTTAAAATGTTTTCCTTTAATTCTCCTTAGGCTTTCTTAATTCCCAGTCAAAATATTTATTTTAGGGGGGCCAAACTGGTAATTAAAGCCACACTACATGGTTCGTAATGATTTTTGTAATGCAGGTAAATGGAAAGCAGTGGTCTCCTCCCCTTTAGGAGGCTGATGGGCCTATCCCCAGATGCCCTTTGTGTGGGTTGCTACAGACGCACAGCTTCCTTCTCCAACCTCATACTCCAACTGAAAAATTACCCTTAGAACTCAGGGCCACTAATGCCTTCTCTTCTCCCAACCCCTAGAGGCACCTTAAAGCCAATGATGAACTCATAGGGAGGTAGAAAGGTCAACTCCCATGTCTCGAGGTGGCACAGCACAAAAGGGTCCCAGAAGCCCCCATGGATCAGGCCACATCCTTGCTCAGCAACTTCCCCTGCCCTCTTAGGCTTCCCTGATTCCTCTCCTTCTAGGAGCCCTTCCTCCATGAGCCATATGCATCTGAATCCCTGGCTCAGGCTCTGCTTCTAGGAAAGCCCAGGGCAAGGCTGCAGATGGGGTTCTGGGAGAGAAGTATATTAGTTATGGAGTCTAATTGTGGTAGCAATTAACCTCAAATGTTAGTGGTTTAAAATGATAGCAAATTATTTCTTGCTCACTTTAGTCTATTGTGGTTTCTTTGGTTTTGTTTTGTTCATCAGGCATTCAGAGATCCAGGCATCTTCTATCTTGTGGCTTTTCCCTTCTCTAGGTCCTTACCATCTGCTGTACTGGGGGTTGATGGGGTGAGACAGGTTCACACCCAGGCCAGCTTCTGGAAGTGGTGACCTCATTTCCACCCATCTTCCGTAAACAAACACGGGTGCAGGAGTGACCGACGAATTGGTATAGCTCTGGGCCCAGGCAAGAGGGGAGAACATGGAAGAGGTCTCTAGACCTAAAAATAGGACAAATGGTGTGGGGGAGCCGAGCTAGGAAGTTGTAATACTTGAAAACACCACCTGGCTGTAGCTCAGGTAACCATATTGACCAAACAAGGCCTTTCTGGGAAGTGAAAGGATGTAGTTGAAATAATTACACCAGGATCCCAGGGGTAAAATTAGGCTGCTCCAAGCCAATATGGATGTCGAGTCGTCTCAGCTGTAGATGACTCACAAGCAATCCAGAAATGGCTGATTCACACCATGTGGGTAGTAAAAATGTTTTAAATTTCTCCTTCCTGGGCCACAAGCCACAAAGCTGGGTGAAAGGGAAGGAGAATCAGGGGGTGGAATATGTAACCTTCACAGGTACTAACCGACTGTATCCCTCCCCAGTGTCTCAGAATATTCGGGCTCTCAAGTGTCCCAAGTCCTCACCCCCATCCAAGGCTCCTCCCTGTTTTCTAGTCTCTAGTCAGTCCCCCACAGTAGTGGGAAGCTGACATTAATTCTTGCTATGTGGCCTTTACCAGTTCCCTCTAGCTGAAAGAACTAGGAGTATATTGTAGGTCTCTGAGGCTCTTCTGGCATAAACGTTCTTTGATGCTGAAACACTAAGATGCTCGGTTAGAACGAGAGAATCCAGTCGTGCCCTTAGGAATTGGTGTGATATTTTGATTTATAATTAAAAAAAATTATACTTGGGCTTTGTCTTCTTTTCTGGGACAAAGCACCTAAAACCCTTGGAGTTTCTTGTTAAGAAGATCAAGATGTCTCTTATTATGCTAATGAAGTGATTTTTAGACCCCGCCAAGGATGAGGTCTGGTTGCCCGCAGAACCAACCCTGTGATTAGAAGGTTGGAACTTTCTGTCCTAGCCCCTCAACCTCCAGGGAGGGAGGAGGTGCTGGAGATTAGATCAATTGCCAATGGTTAATGATTTACTCAATCTTGCCCGTATAATAAAGCCTCCATAAAAACCCAACAGGACTGAGTTCAGAGAGCTTCTGGGGTCGAGGAACAGATGAGAATTTGGGAAGAGTGCCTCCTCAGAGAGGGTAGGGAAGCTCTGTGCCCTTGCCCGAAAACTTGCCCTATGCACCTCTTCCATCTGGCTATTTCTGGCTTGTATCCTTTTATGATAAACCAATAATAATCTATAGTAACCTATAATAATCTAGGAAGTAAAATACTTCTCTGAGTTCTGAGTTTTGTTAGCCACTCTAACAAATTAATCAAATCCAAAGAGGGATTTGGAATCTTCCATCTGTAGCTGGCCAGTCAAAAGCACAGGTAACAATCTGGACTTGCCACTGTCATCTGAAATGGGGTTGGGGGCCAGTCTGATAGGACTGAGCCTTAACCCATGGAATTCGATGCTGTCTCTAAGTAGTTAGTATTACAATTTAGTTGAATTGTAGGACACCAGCTGGTGTTCAAGAATTGCCTGTTGGTGGGAAAACCCCTCCCCACACACTGGAGATTGGTGATCATAAGCCTAGGGATATGGGAGTGGGAAGGAGCTCCAGTGATCCAGTGTGAGTGGCCACTGGTGGCCAAAGGGAGTGATGGTGGTGGACCACAGTACCCATGTGCTCACGGTCGACCAGGCACTGACTGCTTCTAGCTTGGGTCACATGATGACCCTGCCTAACAATATGAGGGGGAGGGAGGTGGGGAGAAGGGCCTTGAGGCCTCCATGATTTCCACCAGCATGCTCCTATTTATTGATCCGTATGGTGGATATTATGATGTGCCACCCAGGTCCCCTCTAGCTGTCAGAAATTTCGGCTGTTGGCCGCTCACAATGGGGCCCCTCCCTAGAAATTGCCTGTGGTCTCAGGGGTCTGCTATGCTTATGGAGAGGCAGCAGAGGCAGTGACTGACCAATGACTCAGAGGCCTGACTCCTTTGCCTCTATGGCGAAAACCAAGGTCATCTCAGCTCCAGAGCTTCCCGTGAGGTCATCAAGGCCTCTGTTGTAATGGCACTGGGGGCCAGATTTTCTCCCTGTTCAGTCCCCCCTTTCTCACATCCATAGAGGTATCTCCTGAGAAAGCACACCCTGGAAAACCCTTTGAGTATAGCTCTGGGTCAGAGGCTGTTTTCAGGGGATGCGAATGAAGACAGTCTGAGATATAAAATCTAAATAAAGTGTTCTTGCCGGGAAAACGGATTTTCAAGGCAAATGCTAAAGCCCCCATCACTAGCTCCCAACTGCTGCTCCCCAGGCTCTTCCTGTATAGACCTCCCCCTACCTAAAGAGGGGGAGAGATCTGGATGGAGGGCCAGCAGGGGCCGTGAGCAGCCCCCCATGGCTCTTATCTGCTGCTACTCTGCTCTTATATTCCCTCCCCCTCTGCCTTCTGTTAGTGCTAATTCAAGGTCTTAAAATAGATCTTCTTCTTTGCTAAGGCCTATAACACACTTCATCATTTTCTTCTCTCGCAAGTTTTGATTTTCTCTGCCTAATGGGTTTTCTTATGTTTAAAGAAAAAGTCGTAAGTGTGTGTGTGTGTGTGTGTGTGTGTGTGTGTGTGTGTGTGTTGTGTAGCAGATCTCATGTCTTTTTGGCATTTGAAACTCAGAGTACCAGGTAGACAAAAGCTGTGATATGTCAGGTCAGATCGTAAGGCTCTCCACCTTAGGAATTATCTAGATTTTTCTGTGGCCCAGGTAGTCCCTGGCTATGACCTTGACTCTCTGAATCCATAAGCATCTTCTCTCAAACACTGCATTATTCTTCAAGGTTCTAGAACCCTGGGGCTCTGGCCATAGACGGAGGGCTTATATTCTACCCATAGATTGCTAGGGGCACAAAATCCACAGGCAGTTTCTCTTCGGGAATATTCTCCCAATCACCCCAGTTCATTGGGGGTAGAACTTGAGTGATTCCCGTTACTGGAAAAGAAAGGCGCTGACTCACAGCACATGATGAGCCAAAGCCCCCACAGTGTGGGGGTACAAGACACACACTCGCACACCATTTTCAGTTCTTCACGGTCTGTTGCACAACTGCCAATTTTACGGTCTCAATCTTTTTGTTAAGAGTCTATTTCTGGGATCATACATTTAAGGTCTTCGTTCGAGGTGCAGTTCATGTCACAGCTGAGTGGTGTTCCTGGACAAGGTGCACATGCGTTGACTTCTCATGTGACCCTGGCTCTCTGAAACTTTGTTGCCCACCGCCCTGACCCCAGAACACCCAGGAAATGAGGTTCTGAACCTCCAGGCTCATGGATTCTGTGCATTTGTCACATTGATATGACTCCTGTATCGCTCATCCTGTGGCTGGCTATAAGCAGGTTGGTCTGACCCTTCCTCGTCTGGGTGGAGCATACTATTCTTTCTCCAGCTCCTAGGAGAAATCCAGTCACGCTAAGTGCGCTGAAGGTGTAGACTCACTGTTCCATCGGGAAGGAGGCAGGCCTACTATCTTCTTGGCTTCATTTTTGTTCCACTCTTTCTCTTAGAATTTCTTAGGGCTCTGGGTCCCTTCCAAAACCTCTTCCCCCAAAGGTGACCCTAGGAGCATGGCATCAGCTCTTTGCTCTCACTGCTGCCTTGAGAGAAAATAACCTCGCTTTTCGTCCTACTCCCTCAGAATCCTAGGAGACTTTATCTTTATGTCTGGTCACTGTCTTCAATTAACCATGGCTTCTAAAGCCCTGTCCTCAGGTTCTCCTGAGCCCTGAACACAGCATCTCTATCAAGCATAATGAGTTTTAAAACAGTAATGAGCATAGGTGAACTTCAGTTTCAAGGAATTTCCACCAAAGAGTGAGCCCCTCTAAGACAAGGTATCTTTCTGATTGATGCTTACACCTTCACCACCTAGCAGAGTTCCTAGCAGAAGGTGGCCATTCACTAAGTTGATTGAATTAAAACTACAAGAGGGAATTATTTCATAAAGCAAAGTATCTTCCTTAACGGGGATGATAAGCTCTACTTGAAATGTGATTATAAGTATGTCTTTGTATTTGGGGATTTTCCTAACTGTGAGCAGATGAAATGGACTTCGTTACTCAGAGGAAAGTATAACCTGGTTCTTTTTCATATGGAGGTTGGTCGTGAATATCTCTCTCAAAAAAAAGGGTTTTTCTTGGGAAGCAACAGTAGGTCAGGGGCAAAAAAATCTCTTGTGTCATAGACAAAATTGTAGAAGGTACACTCTGAGCTCTAGGCAGCAAGCCAACATTCTCGTGCCTCCTGGTGCTTGAAAACTATGCTCTGATTTTTATTTTTATTTTGTTTCCAGTGCCAGTACTCCTGGGTCAATATGTGAATTTGAAAACTAGTTGCATATATTTGCATGTTGTACATATTCTTGACTCCATAGAGGCAGAATTAAAATTAAATAGGATTTTTCTACCCTTCTACTAGTCAAGTATGGTTTTAAAATTCTACAAAAAAAAAAATCCATTTTCCTTCATTTTTCTCACTCTTTGAAACTGCAGAAAAGATAATGGGGTTTAGCAATTATCAGCTTAATCTAGTAAAAGAAGCTTTGACTTTCTTGACATGAATTATTTAATCTACAGTGACAAGGTAATTTTCATTGGTTCTTGACCTGTAGTCTACAGACTCAAATTGGGTAGTTAGGAGGAGGGTTCATGAACTTTTAAAGGAAAAAAAAAAGTAAAACATTTTTATTTCACTGAAATGTAGCATTCTCTTCAATTATGTATATAGGCAGCCAACTGCAATAGTATCAATAGTATTTGGTTCTTTGGCTTCAATAGAAATGACAATTAGTTAATAACAACAGAATTGTTCCACATATCTTGAAATGTCATTTACTCTATCACTACTTTTAAATTATATTCAACTTTTCACTAGTTTTTTTTATTTAATATGCCAATAAAGAAGCACAAATATTACTATGTCACAAATCTATGTTTTTCAGTATTTAGTGAGTTTCAGTATAATTCAGTTTTCACTTTGTACCCTTGTGATTTTCACCTTATGCATTGAAAAATATATCCTGAAGAAGGGTCCATCAGCTCATCAGACTGCCAACAGGATCCAAGAGACAGAAAAGGCTAAGTGCACAAGATTTACCCATTTGTCAATACCCCACCTTCTTTTTGTGTTTATGTATCTTTTTTTTTTTGAAAGATTTTATTTAATTATTTGACAGAGAGAGATCACAAGTAGGGAGAGAGGCAGGCAAAGAGAGAGGAGGAAGCAGGCTTCCTGCTGAGCAGAGAGCCTGATGCGGGGCAATCCCAGGACCCTGAGATCATGACCTGAGCCGAAGGCATAGGCTTAACCCACTGAGCCACCCAGGCGCCCCAATGTGTTTATGTATCTTGATTAACCACAATCCAAGGCTTCTTATCTCCCTCTCCTCAACAGGACCCTCCTGGGGACATGGGTTTGTTGCTGAACACTCCCTTTCTCCAGTATGCCTGGTGATACCTGAAACATTCATTCGGGCATGGTTTGATGCTCTGAAAAAAGTCATTATGTTTTAGGATGAAGGTGATATTTTAAAAATATATATAACCTGAAGTCTGGTCACTCAGTTGGCTTTTTAAAAAGGCAGCTCTCCAATTATACCCTTATCAATCCCAAATCTTTAGGACAGATTCTAAATATGGAGTCACCTTTTCACTTCCATTAGAAGAACTGAGGCCACTTAAAATGATATGTCACCTCCTGATAGAACATAAATTGGAATCATTCTGGATTTACTGTGTTCGCTCATGCTAGGGCCAAGCCGAGGCCGGGGAACTTTACTGGAACACTGCAATTTGGAGGGAGCCTTGTCTTGCTAGGAGTGGTATCTAACAAATAGGGTGGCTTCCCTTGCCATGAGTCTAGAGATGTTGTCACCTGACCCAAGCACACCCACCAGCTGTCAGCTCGATTGCCGGAGCTCCTGCAGCTCTGCCTGTGTCATCTGAAACCTGCTGCCCGGGTGTCTGAGTCATCTCAGTGTGCATGAGCCAACCCGGTAAAAATCAGTCTCTGGCCCTTCCGTATTTACCCAGCATATTTTGGGAGGCAGTCCAGAGCCAAATGTGGACCTTACGCACAACTATTAAGTAGGCAACATCTGGGACTACAAACCCGATTTCTACTTTTTAATATTTCCCCAATCCTTTAGCTTCCCCTTCCCTCAGGCATTCTGTGCCTCCAGGCTGCTGTTGCCCTCCCCAATAGCCAATTTACTTGGTCACGGGATAATGGTAGCATAGCAACAGGCCCTCCATCAGGGGATGGCTGTTGACTGGAAGAAGCAAGTATTTTAGAGGGATAAAATTCTTAAAGTGAACTGCCAATGGTAAGTGGTGAAACCTGGAAGCCCTCCTTGCTTGTCTTTCCTTCAGTTGACTTTGAGTTAATCAGAAGGAAGATTATTTTTGGTGGGCCTGGTCTAATCAGTTGAGTTCGTAAAAGAAGGTTTATGGGTAAGAAATAGAAGACGTACCTAGAAGGAAGCACACTTCTATGTTGTAGAGAGAACAACTCATAGTGGGGAGTGCGAGGCAGGGGGACAGTGTGCAACCTCGAGGAACTGTAAGCTTCAGACTTGTAAGTGGCAAGGAGCTAAATTGTGCCAATAATCTGAATGAGCTTAGAAGGGAGGCTGAATTCCAGATAAGAACCCAAGCTCAGCCAACAGTTTGATTTCAGTCTTGTGAGACCCTGAGCAGAGGGTCTAACTAAACTATGCCTTGACTGCTAGCCCACAGAAATGGGGCAACAATAAATTGCAGTGTTTGAGGTTCTAAGTTGGCAGTAATTGTTTTGTAAAGAAATAGACATCTACTACAGCAGGACTCCAGAGATTCCTAACTTCTGTGTGTCATTGATCCCATGAGAGGTCTGGTGAAGCCTGTAGACTTCTGCTCAGAATTAATTTTTAAATGCTTACAACAAAATACATAGACTTATAAAAGAAACCACTTTTATTGAAGTAGAGTATTAAAAAATGTTAAAAACATATCTAAGTTAGAGTAACATATGCATTTATTTGTTAATATGTTACACAATAAGATCTAGTGGTAGATCTAAGAACTGCTATAATATTAGAGAATAGAGGTGCCTGGGTGGCTCAGTGAATTAAAGCTTCTGCCTTCGGCTCAGGTCATGATCTCAGGGTCCTGGGATCGAGCACCGCATCGGGCTCTCTGCTCAGCAGGGAGTCTGCTTCTCCCCTTTCTCTGCCTGCCACTCTGCCTGCTTGTGATCTCTCTCTCTGTCAAAATAAATAAATAAAATCTTAAAAAAAAGAATAGTTAGTTTAAGCCATATTTTAAGATAGCTGCAGAAACAGTAATGCAGTACAAAATTACTTGCCATTTCTATACGTGTCAAGGTGTCAGTGCTAGTGCTCTTATAGTTGGTGGGTTTCATTCACAGTTTAAGGAAATGCTCAATTTCATACAGAAATTAGTTAAGTTTAGTTAAGGAATTTTTTTTTCCCCAAACCCAATGTAGAGACCGCTGCATTCTGTTTGGGTTAAGATCCCTAGAAGAGAAAGTTCCTGGGCTTCTTCCAACTGTCATATTCTCTGAGCTGGCTTCACGTTCCTGGGCACTCCCCAGAGAGTTCCATCACCCATGTTGGACCCTTTGCTCGCCCTCTCCAAAGTACCACTCTCTTGTTTATTCCTAGCTCATATTTTTTTCTTGAATTACATGGATCACTTGATTTGCATGTGATTCTTGTCTTCTTGATGCTGCAGAATTAATTTTAGCAGAACACAGATGCAGCAAGATAAACTCTGGGTGTGTCTGTCTGGGTTTCCAAAGGTCGGTGTTACAAATGCCCTTCTGGGGCAGGGGTTGGGGGAGAGGGGCAAACTCACAAGTCAGATGGCAAAGCCAGAGTTCCACACTGGGTCCCTCCTTTAACCGACAGTTGCCCATCCCAGTTCCTTTCTCTTTTCTGCGGACCTGGTGTGGGCCAGAATGTCTGCTTATGAACACTCACTTTCCACCCACTGTTCTCTGCACTGTCAGAGTTATAAATGGATGTTCTCTGCTCTAGGCTGTGCTGTAAATCAATGTAATGTGTGCTTCCCAATTATTTCTTTACTTCCTTCTTTACTCTTTACTTTTCCAAAAAATTACAAGCGTGCATGGCTTTTAAAATTGAGAGTGCTTAAGAGCTTATGATGCATTCTTTCCCTCTCTTGTTCCAAATCCTGTTTTTATTTTCTTTTTCTCTGTTATTTCCTTAACTTTACATAACATATCTATTATTTCTTGATTTATTAACTTTACATGAAGTCTGTTGACTCACTGTTATGAAAGATGAGGGTTTAATTCACTTTCCTCCCCATTTCCCAAGGATGGTAGTTTTATTGTTTGAGCTCTATTGCTTGCCTTTATCATAACTCTATCTATATCAACTTGAGCACCACCTCTGCCTACTCTTCCTTCTTTTCTATGTTTTATTTTCTTTCAGATATATATATTTGCTTTCAGATTGTCAAGCTTAGCGTTATTTATTTTCTCTTAAGCCAAAGTTGTCTTCTATAACTTTCCCTCTAGGTTAATTTTAAAAGCAAGAAATTACCGAAGAGCTTTAATCTCATTCTTTGCAAGGTCAAGGCATGGCTAGGACGATGGGTCTAATAAAATGATCTCTTAGACCACTTGAAGAAGGAAGTGTCAATTGCGAAGGTCCAACAATTCATATTGTTTATACCACAAGGGATTAAACTCATGTCTAATTTTTGTTTAACACTTTGATGAACATGACATGCAGAGGATTTTTGTTTGTTTCATGTCTCTTTTTCAGTTACTTCTACTTTTGTTTATTGGTCGTCTTCTCTTTTTTTTTAGGAAAGATTTATTTATTTATTTATTCATTCATTCATTCATTCATCCATCCATCCATTCATTTATTTGACAGACAGAGAGATAGCAGGGAGAATAGCAGGGAGAGGGAAAAGCAGTCTCCCCACTGAGCAGGAAACCCAAAGCGGGGCAAGATCCCAGAATCCTGGGATCATGACCTGAGCTAAAGGCAGATGCCTAACAACTGACCCACCCAGGAGCCCCGATGTTTTTTTTGTTCTTCTTTACAAAAGAACAACGTGACTTCAGTCCCCAGTTTTGTGGACCCTCTCTGTGGACAGAAGTCCAGCATAAGCTTATTTCAAATCAATGTACTTTGAAATAAAGACTTCTAAATAAAGAATTGAACAAGACTGATTTGAGAGAGGAAGGACAACATTGCAGGTATAATCCTACCTAAGATATATTATTTACAAGCTGTAGAAATAAGGAGTCCAATAGACTGATTCCTTCAGAAGTACATCCAAACTTTTCCACCCAGGTATTTTGGGTGGAGATCTATCCCAATAATAGTGGTACAACACAGGACTCAGACTTAGCCTATCAGCATAATACCACTATCCTGTAGGAAGCAGGTATGGGTGACGGTTCGTGGCTCCACTGCAAAGGTTTCATAATATTTTAAAGTAAATAATTTGGTCATCAAATATCGATAGTATTTAGTCCATAGAATCTAATAACTCAGGGTCCTCCATTGAACTCAGTGCTACAATGCTCCATGCTTCATATGATTCCCGAGTTTTTTCAGAATTTCTTTTGGTAAGAAAACTTAAAGAAATTGAATCCACACCCTCAGTTCTTAAGTGAGTTAATGGGTTTATTTCCTAAACCCAATTAGTTTCTGTTGCTGAGGTAAAGACTTGCCGTTTAGATCTGAACACCACTGTCTATTTTGTAAATGATCCCCAGGCTGAAGCAAAACAGAACTGTTAATGTATTTTTGATGAATATTAAAAATTCATGAAAAAAAATTAAAAGTAGGATAAATATTCAAAGGAGCCTGGTCTTGGTTTCCTTGCCTTAAAGTTATTCTCTCTTCTATCCTCTCCCCCTTACTCTACAAAGAATATCATAAAACTTCTGCCTTTTTCTACATTATGGAAAGTCAATTTGATAAGGATGTTGTGACGTCTGTAACCTGTCAGGGGTAAATTGAGTAGAAAATTATGCAGTACCGTGGTAAAACCAAATGTTAATATGGAAATTCTCATTAAAAGCACTAAGAAGCTACAGATGTTTGAGTAAACTCTACTGATTGCTTTGACCTGACCTTTTAAACTGCCCTCTTTCCCAGTGTGTGGAAACCCTTCAACTGATCTCACCCCCATGTTATCAGTTTCAGACCAGGAGGCTTTTTCAGAATCAGTGGCTATGGCATTAACTCATTTTCTCTGCCCGCCCCCCCGCTACTTCCCCCTCCCCGCTACGTCCCCCACCTGCCCACAACCACTCTCTGTACAGGGCTGTGAGCAGGAAAATGCAGCTAGTTTCTCCTTCAGTAAATAGGACATCCCATTCAGGTCACTCATGCAGCTCATTTTAAATAAATTGAATCAACTTATGCCTATTAGCTGCTTGTCCTTGAATTAAGATAACCTGAGATGTCCAGGTATCACTCAAAGAAGGAATCATGAGGGTCACACAATTTGCTGAGTGCTCTGAGGCCAGTTTTTGTGGAACTTTACTTGAACAGGGCCGGGGAAGGGACCTGCTAGGGCTCTGAATGAAGTAACACGTTAGCTATTCATAGTATGCTCTGCCCTTGGAGAAGAGCCTCAGAAAATTAGAAAACTTGAGAATGTTTTTCAACCAGGTTTTATTTTTGTGAAATGAACGAGGCACCAGGAAAGAGTTTAATAGATGGTGCTCATCCCAGGAGACTGGGACGGCCCAGTCCCTTCCCAGAGAAGCTCTCGTCATAGAAGTTTGTCCTCAGTGACATCAGCAAATCGATGAATCAGCAAGCCTAATTCATATACAGGAGTTACACAAGGAGTGGCATAAAGATTGTTTTCCTAAAGAAGGGCTTACATTTGAAGTAAATCATCTCTGAGCTTCCCTTCTTCGATGATGAATTAGTTCTTAGAATTTCCCATCCCATGGCTTTAAATGTGGTCAGAGTCTCCACTTACTCAGTTCAGATTTTGCCTTTGTTATTATTGTGGTTCAGCAATATATTAAGTTCCTCTGTCCATCTGGACACATGAGATGATCTCAATTTCTTTTCTTTTTTTTCTTTAAAGATTTTATTTATTAATTTAGCAGAGAGAGAGAGAGAGAGAGAGAGCGCACAGCAGCGGGAGTGGCAGGCAGAGGGAGAGGGAGAAGCAGGCTCCCTGCAGAGCAGGGAACCCGATGCTGGGCTAGATCCCAGGACCCTGGGATCATGACCTCAGCTGATAGCAGGCGTTTAACCAGCTGAACCACTCAGGCGCCCCAAGATGATCTCATTTTCCTGCCCCTTCAAGTGAGGCATGACCAAGAGACTTGTTTGGCCAATGAAATGTGAGCGGAAATGCTGTGTGTGATTTCTAGGCCGCTGGATCTAATTGCTGAAGCTTGATTCTTTTGTTCTTTCTTCCCCCTCACCTGTGGTCATGGAGGAAGAGGTTGGCATGGCGAGGCCACAGGACTGATGCAGCCTGAAAGGACAGTGGTCCTGACTCATGGCTGAGGGTAGAATGGGTGGGAAATAACTTTGTATTGGGCTCAGCCAGTAAGAGTTGGGGCTACTTTTACTGCAGCATAATGTAGCCTATCTTTTTGAAACAGGCTCCATGTTCAAACTCTTCTGAATGAGGCCCTTTGGAGCCACTATTCGTTTATTTCCAGGGCATTTGTCTTGATTATCCTTGATGGAAGCTCTCAGCTGTTTTGTGCGATAGACTGGCAGTTGGGAAGTTGTGAGCTGGGGCATCCAGATGTTGACCTGGCAACAGCAGACAAGTGTATGCTTCACGAGGTCTCTAATTAATGCAGAGGAACCTTATGGTATAATCAAAATAAGGCTTAGCACAAGGCTCTCTTGGGATCTCTGCCTATGATTATAGACAGAAAAGAATACCTCGTGTAATTGACATTTATTAATTGCTGTTGGCTACTCATATTAACGCGCCTCCACACTGATAATGGCTTGCGGGGATAACCTTGATAGGAGTAGTTGACTCCAAAGGGCCTGGGTGTGATATCTGTTTCAGAAATGCGGATCTCCTCTTAGAAATATTGAGGTTCCGAAGGGCAGAGGCCAAGTTCAGTTTTCTGTAAGTCCAAATGAACACCATCTACCTGATTGGAATAACATAACTCACTTCTGTTATGGCTCAGACTTGATTCTTACCTACGTATCATAATTCCTACACTTTTTTAAAATTTAAATTCAAT
The DNA here is from genome assembly GCA_028533885.1 of Nasua narica. Lineage (NCBI taxonomy): Eukaryota > Metazoa > Chordata > Mammalia > Carnivora > Procyonidae > Nasua > Nasua narica. Next base: position 88,419,628 of record CM052811.1, on the reverse strand, counting down.
TTACATATAATGTATTATTAGTTGCAGAGGTAGAATTTAGTGATTCATCAGTTGCATATAACACCCAGTGCTCATTCCATCAAATGCCCTTCTTTTTTTTTTTTAAAGATTTTTTATTTATTTATTAGAGAGAGACTGAGAATGAGAAGGGAGAAGGTCAGAGGGAGAAGCAGACTTCCCGCAGAGCCGGGAGTCCGATATGGGACTCGATCCCGGGACTCCGGGATCATGACCTGAGCCTAAGGCAGTCGCTCAACCAACTGAGCCACCCAGGCGCCCATCAAATGCCCTTCTTAACCACCCAATTACCCCGTCCCCCCACCCACCTCCCCTCCAGCAACGCTCAGTTTGTTTCCTATAGTTAAGAGTCTCTTATGCTTTGTCTCCCTGTTTTCATCTTATTTTTCCTTCCCTTCCCCTGTGTTCATCTGTTTTGTCTCTTAAATTCCATATAAGAGTGAAATCATACGATATTTGTCTTTCTTTAACTGACTTATTCTGCTTAGCATAATACCCTCTAGTTTGAATTTTTTGAAAAGTGGCAATACACTGAATAAAGCACCCTCATTTTAGGAGGCTTCAACATTTAATATTTAAAAGGCCATATTTTCAGAAATCCTTTCCAAATTGGCAGGTTTGGGGAAGGAGTTGTGTTTTGTGTGGTGTTTCATAAATTACTTGGTTGAATAAAGAACTTTTAAAATGTAGTTCCCATATTTCATGTGATCCCCCACTATGGAAGTTCCATGAATAATAAACATAATACTGAGCTTATGGTTTTCTCCAATAGCAAGGAACTCATTCTTTTCCTCTGAAGTGGGTTCACTCTCCTAAAGCATGATGTTTCTGAATTAAGTTGCTGTTGGTTGAGGAGTGGGCAGGAGAACAAAACTGAAATATTTTCCTAATTCATCATGAAGGTTGGGCAAGTGATGATGAAGCTTCCATCAGCACTCTTTGTTGCTGATAAATAGGAAAATGTCTAGCTGAACAGGGGCTGTAGTCTCACTAATCTTATGAAGTCCTCTCAGAAGGAGTGTGCGCGCATTCACTCACGCCTTCGTTGTTTATCTCCTTCTTGGTGTCAACTCCTTTGGAAAAAATGACAGACTCAAAAAAGGTGCAGTCCTCTTAATTCGTACCTCATTTAAAACAACTATTGAACTTACTCAGTTGGCTCTGTTAGCATTGTTTTGTACTTGTTACTTCTAACCGATACACGCCGTTCTCTCAAAACTTCTCTTGTTCCTTGTATTCTACTAAAGGATTTTCCTGGAGGACATTTGATCTGTACTTTTCCTCACGAGTGTGGGAAACTTTCTTAAGGTTGCTGGTCTCTCCTTAACCTATTAAAGCTGCTTGTGCCCAAAGATTATTAATAGGTTAAAAAAAATGGTTGACTATCAGAAATGTCACATGGTACAGGCTTTATTTGCTGTGGCTAGAGATTGGTGAAGAATTTTATTTTATTTTATTTTATTTTATTTTATTTTATTTTATTTTATTTTATTTTATTTTATAGAAAGCATCTTTTTTTTCTGTCAAGGTTTTATTTAAATTCAAGATAGGTAACCTATAGTGTAGTATTAGTTTCAGGGGTAGAATTTAGTGATTTATCACTTGCATGTAATACGCAGTGCTCATTACAAGTGCACTCCTTAATGCCCATCACCCATGTAGCTCATCTCCCACCAACTTCCCCTCCAGCAACCCTCAGTTTGTTCCCTCTAGGTAAGAGTCCCCTGTGGTTTGCTTCCCTTGCTGTTTTTATCTTATTTTGTTTTTCTTTTACCTCCCCTATGTTCATCTGTTTGGTTTCTTAAATTCCACCCATGAGTGAAATCATATTGTATTTTGTCTTTCTCTATTTCACTTAGCATTATACACTCTAGTTCCATGTCATTGCAAATGGCAAGATTTCATTATTTTTTTTAAAGATTTATATATTTATTTGAGAGAAAGAGAGAGAGCAAGTATAGTGCAAGGTGTCGGGGGGGGGGGTCAGAGGGACAGAATCTTTCAAGCACTCTCCACTGAGTGCAGAGCCCAACACAGAGCTCAGTCCCATGACCCATGAGATCATGACCTGTGCCAAAACCAAAAGTGAGTTTTTCAACCAACTGACCCACCCAGACACCCCAAGATTTCATTCTTTTTTATGACTAAGTGATATTCCATTGTGCGTGTGTGTGTGTGTATGTGTGTGCGTGTATGTGTGTGTGTGTATGTGTGTGTATACCCCACATCTTCTTTATCCATTCATCAGTTGATGGACATTTCGGCTCTTTTCACATTTTGGTTATTGTGGATAGTGCTGCTATAAATATTGGAGTGCATGTGCCTCTTCAAATCACTATTTTTGTATCCTTTGGAAAATACCTTGTACTGCAATTGCTGGCTCATAGGGTAGCTCTATTTTTAACTTTTGAGAAACCTCCATATTGTTTGCTAGAGTGGCTGCACCAGTTTGCATTCCCACCAACAACATAAGACTGTTTCCCTTTCTCTGTATCCTCACCAACATCTCTTGTTTCCTAAGTTGTTGATTTTAGCCATTTTGACCAAAGTGAGGTCGTTTCTCATTGTGGCTTTGATTTGTATTTCCCTGACAATGAGTGACGTTGAGTATTTTCCCACATGTCTGTTGGCCATTTGTATGTCTTCTCTTGAGAAATATCTGTTCATGTCTTCTGCCCATTCCTTAACTGGATTTTTTATTTTTTGGAAGTTGAGTTTGATAAGTTCTTTGTAGATTTTAGTTACTAGTGCTTTATCTGATATGTCATTTGTAAATATCTTCTCACATTCCATTGGTTGCCTTTTAGGTTTGTCGACTGTTTCCTTTGCTTTGCAGAAGCTTTTTATCTCCATGAAGTCCCCATAGTTCATTTTTGATTTTGTTTCCCTTGACTCTGAAGACGTGTCTAGTAAGAAGTTGCTGTAGGGTATTTGAGTGACTCAGTTCCTTGAGCACCCAATTCTTGATTTTGGCTTAGGTTATGATGTCAGGGTTGTGAGACTGAGCCGTGCATCAGGCTCCGTGATCATCAAGGAGTCTGCTTAAGATTCTTCTCTCCTTTTCCTTCTGCCCCGCCCCCCCCACACTCTCTTTCTCTCTCTCTAAAATAAATAAATCAATCTTAAAAAAATTAATGAATAAGTTACTGCAGCTGAGGTCAAAGAAGTTGCTGCCTGTGTTCTCCTCTAGGATTTTGATGGATTCCTATCTCACATTTAGGTCTTTCATCCCTTTTGAATTTATTTTTGTGTATGGTATAAGGCAGTTTCATTCTTCTTTGTGTTCTTGTCTGATTTTCCCTGCACCATTTATTGAAGAGAGTGTCGTTTTTCCCATTGGATATTCCTCCTGTTTTGTGGAAGATTAGTTGACTATATGGTTGTGTATCTATTTCTGGATTCTCTATTCTGTTCCATTGTATCTGTTTTTGTGCCAGTACCGTACTGTCTTAATGATTACAGCTTTGTAAAATAGCTTGAAGTTTGAAATCGTGATGCCTCGAGCTTTGGTTTTCTTTTTCAACATTATTTTGGCTATTCAGAGTCTTTTCTGGTTTCATATAAATTTTAGAATTGTTTGTTCTAGCTTTGTGAAAAATACTGGTGTTATATTGGAGGGATTATATTTAATGTGTAGATTGCTTTAGGTAGTATAGATATTTTAAAAATATTCTTTCAATCCATGAGCATGGAATATTTTTCCATTTCTTCATGTCCTCTTCAATTTCTTTCATAAGTGTTCTATAGTTTTAGAGTACAGATCTTTTACCTCTTTGATTAGGTTTATTCCTAGCTATCTTACCATTTTTGGTGCTATTGAAAATGGGATCAATTCCTTAATTTCTCTTTCTACTGTTTTGTCATTGGTGAATAGAAATGTAACAGACTTTTGTGCATTGATTTTATATCCTGTGACTTCACTGAATTCCTGTATCAGGCCCAGTAATTTTTTTGGTGGAGTCTTTCAGGTTTCCTACAACCTACAGGTTTCCTATCATGTCATCTGCAAAGAGTGAAAGTTTGACTTCTTCTTTGCTGATTTGAATGCCTTTTTTTGTTGTTGTCTGATTGCTGAGGCTAGGATTTCCCATACTGTGTTGAATAACAGTGGTGAGGGTGGACATTTCTGTCATGTTCCTGACCTTAGAGGGAAAGCTCTGTTATTCCCCACTAAAGATGTTATTTACTGTAGGTCTTTCATATATGGACCTTGTGATGTTGAGGTATGGTTCTTCTACCCCTATTTCTTGAGGGTTTTTATCAAGAAAGGATGCTGTATTTTGTCAAATGTTTTTTTCTGTGTCTATTGAGAGGCTATATGGTTCTTACCCTTTCTTTTATTAATGTGATGTATCACATTGATTGACTTGCAGATATTGAACCATTCCTGCAGCCAAGGAATAAATCCCACTTGGTCATGGTAAATAATCCTTTTAATATACTGTTGGATTTGATTAGCTAGTATCTTTTTGAGAATTTTTGCATCCCTATTCATCAGGAATTTTGATCTGTAATTCTCCTTTTTATTTGGGTCTATGTCTGGTTTTGGAATCATAGTAACTCATAGAATGAGTTTGGAAATTTTCCTTCCATTTCTAGTTTTTAGAACAGTTTCAGAAGAATGGGTATTAATTCTTTAAATGTTTGGTAGTACTACCCTGGGAAGCCATCTGGCCCTAGATACTTTTTGGGAGATTTTTGATTTCTCATTCAATTTCTTATTTTTTAAAGATTTTATGTGTTTATTTGGCAGAGAGAGGGAGAGGGTGAGGGAGAGGGAAAGAACGCACAAGGAAGGGGAGCAGCATGCTGAAGGAAAGGGAGAAGCAGGCTCCCTGCCAAACAGGGAGCTCAATGCGGGGCTCTATCCCAAGACATTGAGATTATTACCTAAGCTGAAGGCAGATACTTAAAGCCTGAGCCACCCAGGCAATCCTGATTCAATTTCTTTACTGGCTGTGGGTCTGTTCAGATTCAGATTTCCTTTTTCTTCCTGATTCAGTTTTAGTAGTTTGTATGTTGCTAGGAATTTATCCATTTCTTCTAGGTTGCCTAATTTCTTGGCATATAACTGCTTATAATATTCTCTTATAATTATTTGTATTTCTATGGAGTTGTGCTCTCTCCTCTTTCACTCATGATTTTATTTGGGTCCTTTCTCTTTTCTTTTTGATAATTCTGGGTATAGGTCTATCAATTTTGTTAATTCTTTCAAAGAATCAGCTCTTGGTTTTGTTGATCTGTTCTACTGTTTTTTTTTTAAATTTCTATATCATTTATTTCTGCTTTAATCTTTATTATTTCCCTTCTTCTGGTGGCTTTAGGTTTTATTTGCTATTCTTTATCCAGTCCCTTTAGGTGTAAGCTTAGGTTGTTTGAGACTTTTGCTTCTTGAGGAAGGTCTGTATTGTTATATACTTCCCTCTTATGCATCCCAAAGGTTTTGGATTGTCATGTTTTCATTTGCTTCCACGTATCTTTTTTTTTTTTTCCACGTATCTTTTTTTAATTCTTATTTCATTTCCTGGTTTACCCATTCATTCTTTACTAGAATGTTTTTTAACCTACATGTATTTGTGGTCTTTCCAAATTTTTTCTTGTGGTTGACTTCAAGTTTCATAGCATTATGGTCTGAAAATATGCATGGTATGATCTCAGTCTTTTTGTAGTGGTTGAGGCCCGATTTGTGACCCAGTATTTGAGCTATTCTGGAGAATGCTCCATGTGCACTCCAAAAGAATGTATATTTTGCTGCTTTAGGATGAAATGCTCTAAATGTATCTGTTAAACCCATCTAGTCCATTGTGTCATTCAAAGCTATTGTTTCTTTGTTGATCTTCTGCTTAGATGATCTGCCCATTGCTGTGAGTCAGGTGTTAAAGTCCCCTACTATTCCTGTACTATTATCAATGAATTTCTTTAAGTTTGTAATTAATTGATTTGTGTATTTGACTTCTCCCAAGTTAGGGGCATAAATATTTACAATTGTCAGATTTTCTTGTTGGATAGACCCTTTTATTTTGCTATAGTTCCAGTCTTCATCTCTTATTACAGTCTGGATTAAAATCTAGTTTCTCTGACATAAATATGGTTATTCCAGCTTTGTTTTGAGGTCCATTAGCATGATAAGTAGTTCTTTACTCCTCACTTTGAGTCTGGAGGTATGTTTGGGTCTAAAATGAGTCTCTTATAAGCTGCATATCAATGGGTCTCATTTTTTTTAAAATCTATTCTGATATCCTATGCCTTTTGGTTGGAACGTTGAGTCCATTTACATTCAAAGTAGTTATTGATAGATATGAATTGAGTGCCATTGTATTACCTGTAAAGTCACTGTTCCTATAGATTGTCTCTATTCCTTTTTATTCTTTGTTACTTTTGGTCTCTCTTTCCTGCTCAAAGGGTCCCTTTAATATTTCTTGCAGAGCTGGTTTAGTGTTCACAAGCTCATTTAGTTTTTGCTTGTCTTGGAAATGCTGTATCTCTCCTATGCTGAATGACACCCTGTCTGGATATAGTATTCTTAGCTGCATATTTTTCTCCTTTAGGACATTGAATAATTCCTGCCACTTGCTTTTGACCTGGCAAGTTTCAGTGGACAGATCTGATGTTAACCTTCTGTGTCTACCCTCATAGATGAAGGATCTTTTGTCCCTAACTGTTTCCAGAATTCTCTCTCTATTTTTTGTTTTACAAGTATCTCTAAGATATGTTGTGGTATGGACTTGTTTTTGTTGATTTTGAGGGGAGTTCTCTGTGACTCGTGAATTTGAATAACTATTTCCTACCCCATATTAGGGAAGTTCTTTTTTTTTTTAAGATTTTATTTATTTATTTGACAGAGAGATCACAAGTAGAGAGGCAGGCAGAGAGAGAGAGGAGGAAGCAGGCTCCCTGCTGAGCAGAGAGCCCAATGGGGGGCTCGATCCCAGAACCCTGAGATCATGACCTGAGCCGAAGGCAGAGGCTTATAACCCACTGAGCCACCCAGGCGCCCCAGGAAGTTCTTAACTATAATTTGTTCAAGTAAGCCTTCTGCCTCTATTTCCTGCTCTGCTTCTTCTGGGACTCTTATGATATGGATATTATTCCACTTTATGGAATTGCTAAATTCCCTAACTCTACCTTTATCATTTAATAGTTTTGTTTGCCTCTTCTTTTCAGCTTCATTATATTCCATAATTTTATCTTCTATCTCACTATTCTCTCCTTTGCTTCTTCAATCCTTATTATGATTGTATCTAGTCAGTTTTGCATCTCAGTTATAGCATTTTTTTTTATTGCAATCTGATGAGTTTTTAGGTCTTTATCTCTATAGCAATGGCTTCTCTGGTCTTCCTTTTTCAATGCCAAGGTAGTCGTCTTATGACTGTTGTTCTAAATTATTATGATTATTTTTTAAGATTTTATTTATTTGACAGAGAGAGACACAGTGAGAGAGGGAAGACAAGCAGGGGAATCAGAGAGGGAGAAGCAGGCTTCCCACAGAGCAGGGAGCCTGATATGGAGCTCAATCCCAGGACCTTGGGATCATGACCCAAGCCGAAGGCAGATGCTTAGCGGCTGAGCCACCTAGGTACCCCTGTTGTTCTAAATTCTTGTTCTGTCACAGTTTATATCTGTTTTGAGCAAGTCCCTGGCTTTCAGAAGTCCATGATTTCTCCTTGATATTTCTTTTGGGGAAAAGTCCTCCATCTTGCCATTTTAGCTAGGTTTCTGTCTTTGTGTGTGTGTGTGTGTGTGTGTGTGTGTGTTTTGAAATATTGTTATGTTTCCTACATCTGAGAGTAATGTTATATTAAAAAGGGTCATACACTGTCCAGAACGTGGTGCTTCAGGAATTGTTTCTGTTGTATGCTGTATGTACTCTGCTGTTGGGTTTCAGCTACTCTTTCTCACTGGTCAGTCCTCTGCACATTTCCTCCTTGCTTGCAGTGGGCCGTCTTTGGGCCTTTAAGGTGGTGTGCTTTGATTTGTTAAAATTTTCTGGAAAACAAAGAAAAAGAAAGGGGGGAAAAAGCCTGATCTCAAAAAAAAGAAAAGGAATGAAAAAAACCAAATAGACAAAAGAACTATAAGCCTGATTCCAAAGAAAAAGAAAGGAAAAAAAAAAAGAGAGAAGAAAAAAGGAAACTTGATTCCTCTCCTCCCAAAAAAGAGAGAAAAGGAATTGAAAAAACAAACTAACAAACAAAAAATTCTATAAGCCTCATTCCAAAGAATAAGAACAAGAAAAAGGTAAAGCTTGGTCTTGTTTCCACCAGAACTGCAGGTGATGCTTTGAAGCATTCTATGATTAGTAGACTTGGTGCATGTGGGGTGCTGCCTATACTGGTCTTCCTGGGGAGAGGCTCACAGTGGTATCTCAGAGTCAGACCTGCCCCCCAGTAAATATGCACTTGTTAGGCACCGGGGGGGGGGGGGAGCTTGGTATAAGTGGCTCCAGCCTCCACTGGGAGCCACTGTGTTGCTCTCTGAAATCCTACCCTGTTGAGAGAGAGAGGAAAATGGTGCCACCTCACGTTTTCATCCCTGACATATGGATCTCACACCCTGTGCTGTTCAGGAAGCCCTCACAGAATAGTGAGGGCCATTAGTGCACCTGGTGCCACAGCTCTTCTGGGTTTTATCTTTGGCATGTGGCTGGGTTTCAAAACTCCCAAATCTTAAAGGACCCTACACCATAGGGACTCACTCCCCTCCTCTGGAGTAGAGCCTCATAGTGCTGTGTCTGTGACACTGTCTGTCCCCCTTTTGCAGGGGACAAAGGACCCCGAAAAACATCCCATGCTTACACGGTGTGCCAAATCTATGGTATGTCCGAACAAAAACCATGACCAGGTTATCCACTCTCTGCATCTACCTCTGTCCCCATAAAAAGCCATTTGCTGGTACCTGTAGGGTCTTTTGTACTTAGAAAGGCAATATTCCCTCTTTTAAATGTATTCCAGGAAGGGGAGTGCAACCCAGGTGATCCCTACACCCTGCTCCTGGGCCAGTGCCTTCCTTCTCCCCAGGAGTGCATGCCACAGCTCTGCTCCTTTGAAAGTTGTGCGCTCCAAAACCTCAGAGTTGGAGCTCCACATGCTGTTTGCACAAAACTTGTGATGCTTAGTACCCCTCACTCCCCCAGTCCATGGTCCAGAGATTTTCTTGTGTGAACCCAACATACACTCTCTCAACCCCTCACTCCTTTTCTCCCTTTTCTCTTCCTGTGGAAAGGCATCCCTTCCCTCCAATTTTTCTCTCCCCCAATTCACGTCCTACACCTTACGCCTACCACACCTCCAAATGTAGAGATTCTTCTCCCAGCTCTCAGATTGATTTCCTGGGTGTTCTGAGTAATCTGACCTCAATAGAGCCATGTTTTAGGGATGAGGCAAGCCCAGGATCCTCCTACTTTTCTGCCATCTTAACTCCTCCCCCACATTCATGAAGAATTTAAAGAGCTGCCTAACAAGTGTAAACAGCCTGCTCTTTGTTCTGTTCTCCTACAAAGGAAACAGATGAGAGATAGAAAGAAATATCATCAGAACAGTCTATAGAAGTGGCATGAGGTTTCTGTACATTGTTCATTGTTGGCTCCACCCTAGTCTTGCTCCAGGCTGAGGGACAAGAGAAAGAAGAGCAAAGGAAAAGAAGAGATGCTAGTTTACACATGAGGTCCAGCAGCCTCAGGCATTATTTTTATTCTGATGGGCCTCTGCATCCCAATAATGATATGGGGAAAAGTTCTTCCCACTTTAAAGAGTTCTCTTGAGAAAAAATAGAATAACATAGAAGTATTTTATACTTTGCACATCAAAGAAGCAGAGCACATCTTAGACATCTATAGAAACATTTATGAAGTAACTGTAAACTTCCCCCACAACCCTCCCTCCAGAATCTAAATAGGAAATGCAAAACCAACATCATAAAACCTCAGGATTCTCCAGATCTCCTTTGACCATATATCCACAGAGAAGAGAGAAGAGCATTTAGGAGAGAACAAATCTAGAGGAAGAAGAAGTGAGGATGCCAACATGTCTTCCTTGCCTATTCTACTGCAAGCACTTTCATTTTGTTAACTTACTGCATTCTCCCACCCTTTGTATCATGTACAAATAGGGTGTATCATCACCCCATTTTTTTTTAAAGATTTTGTTTATTTATTTTATTAGGAAAGAGAGAGAATGAGAGAGAGCATGAGAAGGGAGAAGGTCAGAGTGAGAAGCGGATTCCCCATGGAGCTGGGAGCCCGATGTGGGACTCGATCTCGGAACTCTGGGATCATGACCTGAGCTGAAGGCAGTTGCTTAACCAACTGAGCCACCCAGGTGCCCTCATCACCCCGTTTTACAGAGGAGGAGACTAAGGCCAACAGAGGAAATACAGGCTTCCCCAAATGGAAGAGCTTGTTAAGTGGCAGAGGAATAGTTTCAAAGGCAAGCTGATTGACTCCAAAGTTGTGCTCCTTCCAGAATGATGCATGACTGCCCACAAGAATCCAGGCAGGTAGTGGATTTTCTGGGAACCAGGAAAGCAAAGGGTTAGGGTCGTCATGTGGGGCAGGATCTCACCTGTGCACAGCTTCTGTGGCAATAGATCCTGCTTCTTTCTCAGAGCCTTTCTTAGCACATCAGTGAGGCCATATCCCTGATGTCCTCCAGAAAAGATTGAGTAGCAATGGGAGCGTATGAGGTGGAAATACTGTCTGTCCGTGCCCTGTCGTTATCCTGTCCCACTTGAATAAGCAGGTTCCGGGGGGAGAGAACCTAAATGGCACATATGCCCTTTTGAGAAAAGCATCGTTTGCAAAGGCCCCCAAAATGAAGACACAGAAGAGAGCAAACCTTAGTGGTGGTGTGTGTGGGGGGGGGGGTCAGGCAGCTCTGCCACTTAACATTTATGAGATATTAGATATCTGAAAATGGAGATGATCATAGGATTTTTCTGAATCAGTGAGTTTTTTTTGTTTTGTTTTGTTTTGATCTCAGGGCTTCTTTCACACTTAAAAATTCATTGGGAACCCAAAAGAGCTTTTGCTTTGTGACATATGGGTGCTACCTATTGATATTAATCACACTGGATATTAAAACCAAGACATCCAAAAATACTAACTTATTTTATTTTATTATTTTATTTTTTAAAAGGTTTTATTTATTTATTTGACAGAGAGAGAGAGATCATAAGTAGGCAGACAGGCAGGCAGAGAGAGGGAAGGAAGCAGGCTCCCTGCTGACCAGAGAGCCCTATGCAGGGCTCGATCTCAGGACCCCGAGATCATGGCCTGAGCTGAAGGCAGAGGCTTTAACCTACTGAGCCACCCAGGTGCCCCAATACTAACTTATTTTAAAATGATAATATAACTATTACATATTAACATAAATAATATATATTTCTTAAAAATAATAACTGTAATTATAAAAAATACCCCAAAACCTAGAGGATTAGCATTGTTTTATAACTTTGTAGATCTCTTTAATGTCTGGCTTATCTGTTTCTTATCTGTTTCTGTATTCCATTTGCTGTGATACATTGTTTTGGTTGAAATGTTTAAGGAAAACCCAGCCTCAAACAGATTTGTAATCAAAAAGTATGGACCTCGTGGATTCCCTGAAAGGTGAACTCCACAAGTTCTGGCACTATGTTTTGGGAAGAACTGCTTTAAAGATTTAAATAGTGAATGAATAGAAAGGATTTACTACAATGCCAGGACACAGAGCATATAGATGCTCACTAAATAGTATGAGAAAATGTTATCCCCAAACTTCAATGTACCTATATGCTTATGTCTAAGATAAATGTCCCAAAATAATATGTATACCACAATGAATTTCTCTCTCTCTAGCTTGCTAGATATGGATATAATGATAGAGAGGGAGGGGAAGGAGAGAGAGATCACAGCCAAGCTTGATAGGTAGATAGATGGATGAATAGATAGGTGGTAGATAGATAGATAGATATCACAGCCACACAAATTGATGGGGCCATACATACATGCAAAAGTACATACACACAAATGAAGCTTGGAATTCTCTTACCTTCCCTTAAATCAAAATTTTGACATCATTTTATGAATTATTTTAACAACATTCTTTTGCCTTAAAACATTGACCTTCCACCTTTTTTTTTTTAATTAGGAAAAATGCATTTTATTGATGTGACCAGTGTGGTACCAGTGATGGGCAATGCTCAGCACCTATCTCTGTCATCGAGTCCCTTCATCTCTTTCCTGGGAGTTCGTGACCCAATCCCAGAAACAAGCAGAATTTCAAACATGTCCACCAGGGTCATGTAGAAATTATTTACTCTATGGGTCCTTTGTCAGGAATGGGGAGTCTACAAGAAGGGCTTCCCCTAGACAAAGGTCTTTTTATTTTAAAGATTTTATTTATTTATTTGACGCAGAGGGATCACAAGTAGGCAGAGAGGCAGGCAGAGAGAGAGGAGGAAGCAGGCTTCCCGCTGAGCAGAGAGGCCGATGAGGGGCTCGATCCCAGGACCCTAAGATCATGATCTGAGGCAGAGGCTTTAACCCACTGAGCCACCCAGGTGCTCCCTTAGACAATGTTCTTAATCTTGACCCCAAAACACAGAAAATTATTTGAGTGGTAAGTTTTTCAATTTGCCAAAATATGGTCCATATAAAATACCACTGTAGATTCATAGGACAGAAGTTAATAGATATATGCTACACTGTCATTAAGCACTAAATCTTAACTCTCTCTCAGAACCACATGGAAAATGGCTGCAAGACCTTCACTGGGCACCTGTGCCATCAGTATCTCCCTGGCCTTATCCGTGAGGTCCTCAGAGTTTGAAGTATGAAAGTGTCCTTGAGATGTTTTGTAAAAGATGATTCCTGATTCATTGTTATTTGGTTTTGTTTGAGTTCTTACTTGACTTGGGCATCATTTCTAAGAAATAACGAACATTTCATTGAAACTCCTTGTTTCCATTTTTAAAAAATCTAGGTATACTTTACATCCAGGAAAAGCCATTATTTACATTGTAGAGTTCTGTGTTTTGACAAATGCTAACAGTTGTGTAACCACTACCATAACGAAGATACAAAACAGCCCCAACATCCCCCAAAAGTTCTTCACACTTTTTATAGTTAATTCTTGCCCCCATCTGCATCCCCTAGAAAACACTGACTTTTTTTTCTGTTTCTATAGCTTTGTCTTTTTTTTTTTTTAATTTTAACTTTGGCTTTTTAAAGATGGAACATTAATGGAATTATAGTCTTTTGAGTTGACTTCTTTCATGTAGCATAACAGACTTTAGATTCATCCTTATTTTGGGGTCTATCAATGGCTAGGTCCTTTTTCTTTTGGGACACTATTCCACTGAATGGATGTCCATATTGTCTTTAACCATTCCCTAATGCAGGGGCATTTCAGGTGTTTCAAGTTTGGGGAAATTACCAGTAAAGGTCCTATAAACATTTGCATACACTTTGTGTGCATTTGTGTAAACTTAGATGTTCATTTTACTTTGTTCGCTTTGGTTGCTGGGTCACATGCAAATGTGTATTTAACATTATAAGAAACTGCCAAAGTGTTGTCTAAAGTAGGTCTACTGTTTTGATTCTGACTAAAAATGGATGAAAATTTTAGTTGCTGTAGTCCCTCACTAGCACTTTGGCAGTGTTAACCCTGACCCAACCCTAACCCCTATCAGGATAGGCATGTGCATACTCATGCATTTATTTTTGAGGTCTCCCTTTCTTCACTCTTAAAAAAAGTCACAAAAGAAGGAATATTAAAATAACTCAAATGGACATCTTAGATTGATAGAATAACTGGGCTAATGAAAAAATAGCGAAGACCTGAAATTCTCAACATGTAGGCACAGGACTTTAAATGAAATGTATATACTTTGAATCTAGGGATAATGTTTAGCTAAATATTATCTTTTGAAATCCTCTAATCCTCAAAAATTTTTAAAGTAATTCAACATTGTAGGGTTTATAACTCAAACACTAGAGGTCACATTAAGTTAACAACCAACTATAAAGTTGATCCCCTAAGTGTCCTTCTGATGCTACATAGACTTCTATTAAGTTAATATTAGTTTTTAAAAAATGTTGAATGACCAGTAATTCAAAACAACTGAATTTTTAATAATGACTGTATGTCCTATAGTTGTTCAATAACACCATCAAGTTTTAAATTGGGATTTCTATTTCCTCTTTTAAAAATAACTTTATTGAGATATAATTTATATACCATAAAAGTCACCTAGGTAAAGTATACAAGTCACTGGTTTTAGTAGAGTTGAGGAATTGTGATTATAACATGATCTAATTATTCTATTTGCTTTTCAAAGCAACAAAGACTTATATTGGTGTGTGCGATTCTTGATATTTATTTTTGAGTATATATATCATTATACATATTTTAAGAATGTTCAGTGATGAGAAATTCAGAGCATAAGGGTTTAATTTTCTCCAGAAGTAAACCTTTCAGTGATTAATGTTAAAATTCTTTTGCTGCTAAGTTGATAGATGATATCAAGCTAAATATATTGATAAAATTTTATTTAGGACTTGAAAGCTATGAAGCTTATTTTTAATAACATAGTAATTGAGTTGAAATTAAGTTAATTAAAAACTCTATTTTGAAGTAAGCAAATTTAAAAACAATGAGTGGAGAAGCAAAACTTCATTAGGTTTAAGAAAAGCTTAATTTATTTTTCTCCTCACTATTTTTCATCTTGTATGTCATGTTTTTCAAATAACATCATTACCTCAAAATCTTTAGGTCACGTTTTCTTTTGTTTGCATGATTATATCCAGGTCAGTTTCCATTAAGCATACTGACATATATTTATCTGTGCCAAGTGGAGGGGGAAGTATTTTAAGATGTTAATTAAATGGATTTAATAAGGAATCTGAAAATCACCTAACATGGGTACATAGGAGGTCATATTAATATAACCACATTAATTGTGGTTATTAATTAACATTAATTGATTAATTAACATTAATTAACATTAATTAACAGCCACATTTTGTGAGCTGGTGTTTCTCTGCTTAAATAATGGCAGAATATTATCCTCCTTTCTATAAGTATTGGGTTCATAGAATGAGTCTTAGCTCCCAATCTTTATATACCTGAGCTATTCCTCACATTCCCCATTCCCCTTAGAGCTCTGAAATGAAGTACTGAATTCTGATCGATATCCTCCAATGATATGACTCCCCCCTAACCTGCTTACAGCCCCATTTCTTCTGTGAACTGGTTCATAAAATCATCCTCCCCTCTTGGGTTCAGTTATCCTCTCTGGGCTTCAATGTTTCACAAAGTTTATTAGCTGTACTTTTATCCACGGCGTCTTCCTCCCCTGGGTTCTCACATTGTGGTTACTCTGTGGGCTCTTTAGGACCTTTGTGGGATCCAGCTAGCCCCTAGTCTCACCATCCTTAACAAGAGTTCCCTTAGGGCCTTGACAATACTATCTATCTTCAAGATTCTGCTGTGCCTCTTTCCGTTCCTCTACCCTACCTTCCAGACCACTGCCCCACCTCAACACGATAGCCCACTGGTTACAGATGTTGCTGGAGGTGCCCAAAAGGACAGAATTTCCCACTTGTCCAGACAGTTTGGTGGGAGCTAGGAAAGAGTTTGGATAACAGGTGTATGAACACTAGCTGGCTATACCCAAGATTTGGTGGAATGTCAGCTGCAGAGACCGACATCTGTATATCTTTGCCCTGTTCTGACACTTTAATATTGAATGGTGTTTGGCATAATCCCTGACTTGGCAACTGGGTTATCTGCTTGCACCAGGGGGACCTGGCTATGAAGAGGCACTTGGGCTTTTGCCATCCCATTAAATATTTTTGAGGTACCTGAAAGTATTTTAATACGGAATGTGTCATGGGATATGGGATCCTGCCAATTTGATAATTGAATGGGGGAGCTGATGTTTATTTTAACAAAACCAAATCCCTTCTTGACAAGTCACTTTTTTTGTGTTATGAGAGAAGAATTGTATTATGAGACACCCTTCAGAAGCAAGCTATCACCCACTCATTTCTGATTCATGCCTCCAGCTGGTGTTCTACCCTCTCATACGTCCCTGGCACTGTCACTACCCAGTGGGGAAAGATAGGACTGCCACCACAGCTTCCCATCTGAGTCCTCTCTGCCGGTTCTTTACAACTGGTAGGTTGCACAACTCTCTTGATTATTTGGTATTGGTATTCAAAAGTAGTAGCAACAATAAAAAGAATGATCCATGGCGAAAGTACTGGAAGGAAGACGGTGTTCTCTATCTTTTCCTCTCTTTTATGTAGAGGATATTTGTAGGTTACGAGAATTCTAAAGAGGATATATATTCAAACTATTTTTTAAAGTAACATATACAAATTTATTTCAGTTTAATTTATTCCTCTTACTTTGAGTTCTAAGCAATGATGGCGTCAGCAGAGTATAGGTAGACAGCTCCATAGATTGCTGTCCTAGACATTTGGGACCATCATTCACTTAACAAATGCATATTTGAGTGTCAAACTGTCCTGGGTGCTGGGAAATTCAGTAGTGACCAATACATATGAGTTTCCATCTTCCTGCGATCAAACAAATGATAAACACATAATCCGATAAGTCCAACAAGAAAATCAGATAGATCCAAATGCTATGAAGAGTCCAGACTTTAAAAGCAAATCCCCAGAGAGTGTTTCAAGTTAGTTCCAAGGGTTCAGTGGGCAGTATATGCAGAATATAACTTTATATTCTGTCAGCAAAGGCCTGGAAGAAACATCAAGGGAGAATAACACAAGGCATGGTCTGATTCCCTGAGGAAAAGAGCTTCCATCACTTTCTTGGCATCTCATCCTATCTTTCCACATCTTCCCCCTCACCTGCCAGCTGAGTGGATACTACAGGAATGGTGCTTAGTTGCAGGCAGAGGGGTGGGTGGGGGTAACCATAGAAGCTGAGAGTCCAAATGCAGAAAGCCTCACCACATTTTACAACTATGTTGTAACTAGCTTAAAAATGATTTGAAAAAAGTTTCCGTCAGAAAATGTGAAAATTGGAAGAAGGTTGCGTGTTTGTAATCATCAAAGACTTTGAGCTCCAGAGTGAGGACAAAGTCATTTTTGATGCACTTATAAATGGAATGAGCTTATCCTAAAACTGCTATTCTTTTATCTCCCCCCTCTGCTCATATTTCTCTGCTGTAATAGACTCTTCTCCTCCCATGGACAATTCAGGGGAAGTAAGCCCCTAAGATTGCCTTTATCCTTCTCATTTTATATTTTTCTTGCCTGTAAAATGTTCTGCAGGTGGGTCCTCAAGCGAGTTTATCCCTGCACTTTGCACCTGGTGTGTGACCTCCATGATTGAGGGTCATTCCAACTTTGATATGCTCTCCCATTCTCATGCAAAGCAGTTAGCAGAAAAGTTGTTACTCAGGGGAACACCTGCAGTCACCTTCTACTTGATCGCGGTCACTTTACCATTGTGGTGAATTGAACGATGTCTCCAGAAGACAGATCCAGGTCCTAACTCACAGAGCTGTGACTGCGATTGTATATCTGAAAAAAGTCTTTGCAGAGAAATTAAACTCAGTATCTCAAGATGAAGTCATCTTGAGCCCAATGAAAAATATCTTTATGAGACACGCAGAGAAGAGGAAGAGGGTACATACAGAGGCTATGTGGCAACAGAAGCAGAGGCTGGAGTGGTGTGGCCACAAGCCCAGGAATGCCTACAGCTTCCAGAAGTTGGAAGAGGTGAGGAATGGAATCTCCCCCAGAGACTTTGCAGACATCTTGATTTTGAACGTCTCCAGAACTGTGAGAGAATACTCTTTTAAGCCTCCAGGTTTGTGGTAATTTGTTACAGAAGCCCTAGGAAATTAATATAGTCAGGGTAGGTTGTAAATTCCATAAAAGTCAATCTAGGTTGTAAATGTCCTGGATTGTGTGTCCCATACACAGAGAAGGCCAAATTGATGTGATTTGATCAGGCGAGTTTGAGAACGGGGCTAAATTAGAAAAGCGTCTGCTGTAGAAATATCCCTCTTTCTGGCATTCATGTGGCAGCTCAAGCAAAGCAAGGACAACCGTATTTCTCTGTTAGAAGAAATGAACTGAAGTTTTTTTTAGGGTGCCGTTTAGTTAGATCACAGCAATCATACTCGTGAAGGCCTGACAGCAAACCAAGAAATTAAATAAGGCCAGTTTATGCCTACTTTTTTCCTATAGGTGTTCCTTCTCTCATAGAGATGTCTTTATATACACAAAACTCAATTTCTCACCCCAGTGCTTAGTTCACCTCAGACTGTTTAATCAGCACAGGGATGCTGTGTGGATTTGCTCTTCCTTTCATGCTGAAAAGAAAGTGACCTTGGAACTCTCTGGCACTTGAGCTACCATAAATTTCTTGCATTGCTGGGGAACAGCACAGGCCATCTGCAAGGAGCGGTTGTTTTATTTCTTCAAATACTGATGAAAGGCTGTTGTCTTGTGGTAATTCAGCTTCAGATTTGCCAGGAAAAAAAAAAAAAAGATTCCCTCTCACTTCTCAGTAATAAAACTGGGTGGCTGGGAAAATGCAAAGACACCAAAAGGAACATTCATCGAGGTGTAGATGCTATTTCATGAAAACAAAATATGCCAACCCAGTGACACTGAGTCATAAGAGCTGTTTGACTTTGCTCTCCTTGTTTTGAGCACCATGTCCAGAATGGGCAATGTTCTCACGGTAAGGCTGCATCCTGCCAACTGCTGTGAACAGTCATATGCCATAAAATGAGAGTTTCTACTTCCTCTGCCGTTCTCTCTAGAGCATAATTCAGTCCCACCTCAGGCTCTTAATGGAACCCTCAGGCTTCTCTGGTATTTAGAAAGGTGCACACCATGAGATCAGGCAGATGACATAACTTGGGAATTACCTTTAGAGGCACAGAATCCAGCCCTGTCCAGTAAGCCAGTCTCTGATGGAAGACAGCTGTAAAGTAGGTTTTGAAATATGCTCCAGGAAAGCCTCCTTTAGTATGAGTTATTTCAAATGCTTATTATACTTCATACCCTTAGAATACATTGATGAGGAAAATAGCACAGATGAATAATTCTACCACAGTCTGACATTTAGGTCTTATTGGAAAGAAATCCTCCTTAAAGCTAGTGGAACTAGACTACAGTCGGCAGAATGACTCGGAGATAGTTCAGGATTGAATGCAAATGTTATACTTTCTGAGCAGAACCAGCCATGGAAGTCTAGCAATTTTAGAGAGCAAGTCTCACACTCAGTAACATTTAAAAAAATTCATTCATTCTATAACTGTGAATAGTGCACCCGCCATTTGACCAGAAGTACCTATGTGTTATGAAAGGTAAAAATATAATACAAATTTCATTGTCCACACTATCCAATCTACTAGAGAATAGCAGGCATGATGTTCTGAAAAGTTAAAAAAAATAGAAGAGCAATCACAAAGCAGTCTAATAAATCAGGCATACAATAAGTTATGTGTTTATAGATGAGAAAGATATGACCAAATGATCTGATGGAGTGGAAGGAACCTGGGTCTTCTTTCAGGCAACCTGGGTTCAAACTCCCTTTTTTTTTTTCTGCCCTTTCCTAGCTATGGGTTTTGGGCCAGTAAGTTAACAACCTCTGTGAGCTTCAACTTTGTCAGGATGTCTTTGTTGGATTGTTAAGGTGTTTGGAAAATGAGATGAAGTGTATATGCAGCACCTCTCACATAATGGGTGTTCAAATGCATTGTTGCTTCCTTATTACTGCTTCTATCCTCTAGCCCACACTTTCCTAAGAAAGGATACTCTGAAACAGATTTTCATGAAGTGTTTCACAGTTCCTGGGATAGCATTTGTGACACTACTAGATGTTGTGAGTAGGGGGGTGCTGATTAAAAAAAACCAAAAGATGCTGAACAGAGGGTTCCCATCATCCAGGTGGTCCAGAAAGTTGATCAGGTTTCTGCCTTAGCATAGAGCTAGTGGTAATCATAACCAGACCCCAGATTTAGGCCTCAGAAAGGACCTTATGTAGAAAATTCCCTTCCCTAAATTCAGACCGCATCATCTTGGTTATGCTAATTATGTTTGAGCATTAAGTTAGCTCTAAACTTCCCATTTTCCAGGGGAACAATGGAAACAGCAGATTATATAATTTTCACTGACTGATAAAAAGGACATGTGGAGTCTTTTTGGAGATTAAATTCTAAGACTTAAAAGGTGCAGTTATAAAGAAAATGAGAATGCATTTATAAGTTGTATTCAAAAATGTACTTTTATCTCTTTGCCTCCCACATGTGGCTTCCAGCTCTTCTGGCAATGTTTGGGGGTGAAGTAGAAAAATACACACCTGGTGGATATGACCTTTAGGGCATTATGGCTCAGGAGGAAACCTGGTAAGATCCAGATGTGTGTACCTAAGAATGGAAATAAATATGAACAACATTAGCATTTGTGAGATAAATGGAGAATGGAGTGAAAACAGGGTAAAGAAATCTGTCTAGAGTAACTTTCAATAAGAGAATCTTCATAAACTCATAAGGTATGAGCAGCAATGGATATTTAGAGATTGAGATAAGGCCAAAGACATTGGCCCAGACCAGATGCCTAAATTTAGGATGGCTTTTGTGACAGAACGGATTGAGGTGAGCTACTGGCTGAATTCCAGGTAAATGTAAGGAAATTTTGACCCATTATTTCAGCCGGCCAAAGATATAGCTGGATTCATCCACAAAGGAATTTTCTTCAATACCCAAAGAAAGTGAGCATAATCATTCTTGTGTTAGAGAGGAAATAGAGAGGGCCCAAGAGGAGATTGGCTGATGCTAGAATTACTTTCTATCATATAAATTATTTTGCAGTTTAAGGAGTAGAAGTAGTGTCTCAGAGAAGTCACAAGGTGGTCAGATTTCTACAAGAAACAAAAATATATGAAAAAAGCCTCAAAGACAAAATCAGTGAGTGATGATGCTTCCTCACTGTTCCATTGAGTAGAAATGATGTAAAATCACCCAGTGTAGAAAAGTGGTAAAGCCTTCCGTTCTGGCAGTCTTGCCGGTCAGTTTTCCCCTGGATACATTGACTGCCAGTTAACCATGGGGAAAAATAAAACAAAACCAGTAAGTTGTCCATTTTTAATTTGGCTCTGATTTGGGAGAGGTTGAGATATTCAAAATGAGCTGGTCCTCCTTTAAGGCAGTTCTTTACCTTGACTGTCCTTTAGAACCACCTAGAGAGCTTTCAAAAATCCCCATGCTTGGGTAAATCCCATTCCCTGGGATTAGTGTTTGAAAACCTGCCCAAGTGATTACAGCGGGTAAACAAGGCTGGAAATAGTATGACTATTCATATTCCATGTGACTGGAAATAGTAACAGTAATGAAGAATGTAGCTGACTGAAAATTCATGGTCATCTTAAGGAGTCTATTTCCCTATTCTTGAATCTGAGCTGTCTCTGTTATTTCTTTTAGTCAGTAGGATGTGGTAGAAGTGACATGGTGTGAGTCTCAGTGCTTCAGTACAGCTTCTGTCTTCATTTTTTGGAATATTTTTCTTTGCCTTGTAAGGAACCTTGGGCTAGACTATTGGATCATGAGTGATCAAATGAAGAGATGCCCAATTATTAGGCAGCACCAACCTCCAGCCATGTGAATGGAGCCATCTTGGCTCATCCAACCATAGTAGCCCATTCCAGCTGAGCCTGATCCAGTTGTATATCAGCTTTGCCCTCTTTCTTCCTTTTGCATAAGGAAATTGGTCACCATGTCATGAGAATGCTCAAGCAGCCAGTGGGAAGTCCCATATGGTAAGAATCTGAGTTATCTTGCCAATAGCCATGTATGTGTGGCTTATAGGGAGCAGATCCTCCAGCCCCTGTCATGCTTTCAGATGAATGCCACCCCTACCAAGATTCTGTTGGCAACTTCATGAGAGATCCAAGCAAAAGCCACCCTGTTAAGCTTCTCCAAATTCTTGACCCACAGAAACTCTAAGAAGCTGGTTTTCATTTTAAATCATTAGGTCTTAGACCATTTGTTATGCAGCAATAAATAACTAATGCAAGGCCTTTATTTCTGTATGTATTACACCTGAGAAAATAGGCCTAATGTGTCAAGTTAAAGCATGTAGGGGAAGGAGAATAATTCAGCATCTAGAATTAAAGGTCATGGTCTAAGGTCAATGGCATGGTGGTGAACTAGATAACAATGTTTTGTAGCCTGGGGAAATGGAAAATGGTATACCT
Source organism: Nasua narica (assembly GCA_028533885.1). Classification (NCBI taxonomy): domain Eukaryota; kingdom Metazoa; phylum Chordata; class Mammalia; order Carnivora; family Procyonidae; genus Nasua; species Nasua narica. The sequence continues at coordinate 88,397,390 of CM052811.1, read as the reverse complement.
ATTGGGAGTGCCAGGTGGTTATCCTAGCAAATGTTAGTCCTGTGTAGGAATAGAATTTAGTCCTGCCAGAGGTGAAAATCTGCCACTAGATAGGGATTTAGGAACTTCAGTTATATAGAATGGAAAACTGCAGGTTGATAGATTGACAATTATACACATCTCCAGGGAACTAAGAAACCACTTAGTTTAAAGGAAAAAACATAAAAAGTCATGTTAAGAGGTGATAAAGAGAAATGTATCATGTTGGGGCCCAATTCAAGCTAAGTCCCAAACTAAGAAAGGAAAGGGAGTTGAGAGAATGAGAAGAAAAATTATGCAACAGAATTAGGTAGGAGAAAAAGAAAAAGTCATAAATGAGGAGAAAAACATTTGAAAATAACTAGTACATTTTTTAAAGCAAATAAGTTAGGAGGTTTTGTTCTTCTCTCCTAAAGGCTCTCTACTGTAACCAAACATATCATAATTTACAATAGCACCAGGAAAATTGGGATAAAATATAGAGGTACAATGAAAGTGAATAATTTCAAGGAAGGATGCTAACATGTAAATTTTGAACAGATTATCAATTTCTCTGAAACCTGTGAGATGAACTCACATACAAGGTAGAGTGGAAAGCTGCAAACAGCTCAGAAGCTAAGTAGAGGCAGAGAAGCAAAAATAAAATAAATATTAAGTTACTCAAATAGAGGCGTATAGGCTATGGAATTTTATTTTTTTTCTCAAGATTTTATTTATTTATTTGACAGAAAGGAGAGAGATCACAAGTAGGCCAAGAGGCAGGCAGAGAGAGAGGGGGAAGCAGGCTCCCTGCTTAGCAGAGAGCCCGATGTGGGGCTCAATCCCAGGACCCTGAAATCATGACCTGAGCCACCCAGGCACCTCTGGAATTTTATTTTGAGATAGGAGTCTTTGTGATTTTCTTAGAAGGAGTAATTAATTACTTAATGCTGAAGGAAAGCAAAGACATGGGGAGATTGCTGGATTCTCCACCTCACGATCCAGACCCTCAAAATTCCATTGATCAGGGGTACAAAGTTTTAGTTATGTAAGGGAGTAAGTTCTAGAAATCCAGTGTACCACAATGTGACTATAGTTAGCAACACCATATTGTGTACCTGAAATTTACTGAGGGTAGATTTTGTGTTCTTCCCACACACACACAAAAGAAAAGGCAAACAAAAGATTTATCTATACAAGGTGATGGCTATGTTAATTAGCCTGATGTGATTATTTCACGAAATATATGCATATCAAAACATCAAGTCCTATAGCTTACACATGTACAATTTTTATTTGTCAACTCTATCTCAAGAAAGCTGGAAAAAAATTGTAACAAATGACATCCCCATGAAGCAGCCTTCAATAGAAACATTCCATGAGGATATCTTTAAAAAAAATAGAACCACAATTAAAATAAATGAAAAAATAAATTGGAAATGAAGGGAAGAAAGATAAAAACAAAAAGCTGTTACAGGAATATGCATCAAAGGAGGAATTAATCTGGTTAGCAGAAGAATATTTATTTATATTTATACTTTTGAAAAAGCAACACAATTACTAGTGGAAAAATCAATATTAGACTCCAGGATGTCTGACTTCAAAGTCTATGCTTTTAACCTTCATGTGATGCTACCTAATAAAACTGAAAAATAAGGAAGAAACAAACACAGAACTTAATGGCTTAAGAATTAAAAATTTGCTGTATTTGCTGTATAGGTCTGTCTATCTATCTATCTATCTATCTATCTATCTATCTAATCAAGAATTGTTTCTTTGAATAAATCAGGTAGATATATAAAGCTAACTAACTCACACATATCAGGGGAAAAAAAGGAAAATGTAAGCATACTACAAATTAGAAGAACAAGGAACTAGCCAAAAATCAGAAGACAATATTAGATCATAGGGGAAGAGCTTGTTCAGTTTTACAAATATATCTGAAAACCTGGTAGAAATTGAAAATATGAATTATTACCAACTGACTTAAGAATGCTAAAACAACCTTAAATAAACCAGTGGCCATAGGCTAAGTGAGACAATTGTGAAAGCATTGTATAACAAGCCCCTGGAAACAAATGCCAGGCCCAGGTGATTTCATGGGTTCAATTCTATGAATATTTCAAAGACTATATAAATCTAACTTTATTAAAACTGTTCCATAGAATATAGAAAGAAAAAAAGGCTTCCAAGTATTTTTCCTTTAGTCAAGATGACTTTTATGTCATCCTTTCCCAAAAGGTAAAAATAACACATAGAATCTCAGAATGACAGAGGAAAATCCAGCCTACTGTCTATATAAAGCCAAGAAGATCCCTGTAAAATGTAGATTGTTCTTGGGAACTACTACATTTATATATTGAATATATTGAATTATATTGAATTGAATCTCCTGGATTGAGCCTCTAATATTTTTTTTGTCTTTTAAAAGAATATTTTTGATCTTTTTCTTCAGGTTCTACTTTCTGTATTTATTCTTGAACTTATTCCTCTAGCCTTTGAATGAGCTCATTAATTTCTGCTATTTATTCATTTTTAATTTTCCAGGACTCTATATAGCTTTTTGATTTTTCTTTTTTATATAGCATTCTGTTCCTATTTCCTGGATGTCATGTCTTTCCTTATCTATGTGAATATATTAAATGTAGAAGTTTTTGAGCCCCCCCCCCATTTTATAATTATTGAGACAAGAAACTTACAATGGTGAAATCCTACTGGGAGTAAGAGCTAAGGGGAAGAAAGTCTTTAATTTTTTATTTTATATCCTTTGGTACTATTTGAATCTCTTACAATATGTATGGATTACTTTTATAATGATAATGTAGTAATAATAATAATAATAATAATAATAATAATGGAGAGAAAGAGGAGAAGGAGAAAGGGAAGTCATTAGATAAGCATCTTGACCTTTGACCAATACATTTATAATGCTTTTGCAGCACCAAGAAAAGGAATCTCTTTAATGCCAAGAGAGTCCTGGGCAGAGAATTCAGGTTTCATCAGGCAACTTAATATCCCTCTGCATTCTATAGTAGTTCTTCTATGCATAATTTAGAGTCCTCGTAATGAGTTCTACTAACCTTATATTATCTATCGCAGAGTGGGACTTTGATGAAGGTTTTTTAATGGTGATCTGGACTTTCATTCATCTGTAATTATGCCACTTGTGTCTTGCATTGCAATCTTAAGTCCTCTCAGCTTCCCAGACAGGAATCTAAGGAGTAAACTTCCAATTATCCTCATTTGGTAGTTTACACCTTGACAATTGGGCCTCAGAAATGACCTTGTTTCCTTGCATAAAATTAAGAGTTTTCTTGGCAAACATGAGGTGGGAGTCTGAGCCATCACCTAAAGGAGAGTATGGCAAAGCAGGGGTACTTGAGGTTATGTATCCAAGTTGGATGGTTTGGGCCAAGGACACATGTATCATGTTTGAGGCAATTTGGGGCAGACCACTCCTGGGGTAGGCCAGTGTTCCATAGGTCAATTTGCTTAGGCAGATACTACCAAGAGCACAGACCTTGTGCAGATGATAGTGGGTAGTCAATCCCTGAAATTCTGCATCCATCTGAGAGACCGCCAAAGAGGAGGGTTGTGGGTACTGTCTAGAGCTGGTTTTTTCACCAAGTTTCTGCCAGGAATTTCAGACCCATTACTATCTCCACACTCTTAGTTTCTTCTTGCCCTGCCAGTTCCGTTAGCCCAGGGCTCCATGGGTCCTGACACTAATTCTAAAGTGTTCTTCCATCCTACTCCTTTCTGTATTCTGTTTTCTGCTGTAGAATCTTTAGGAAGTTTCTTGTCCTCATTACTGTAGGACTTACGTCCATTTACCACTGGCAACATTGGGAAGTAGAAAATAATTTGCTAGGGTGCCTTTCCCATCAGTATACTCAACCAAAGTTGATGCTAGCCTTTGAGATCTTCATCTCTGTCCACTGTTCCTGCATTCAACAAACATTTATTGTGTAATTCCTGTATACCAGATGCCCTTCTAAGCACCAGGGATATTATGGTGAACAAAAGAGTCAAAATCCCTGCTATGGTAGAGGTTCTGTTTTTCTAAATGTGCCCTCAGCATCAAAGCTTTTATTTTTCTAAAGATCTATTTATTTATTTATTAAAGAGAGAGAAAGAGAGACTCTCAAGCAGACTCATGTTGAGCCCAGAGCCTGATGTGGGTCTCAATCTCAGGACCCTGAGATCACGAGGTGAGCCAAAACCAAGAGTCAGAAGCTCAGCCCACTGTGCCACTGCCACCCAGGCACTCCCAGAATCAAAGCCTTTAATAGTATATAGTATTTCTGGTTCCCAAAGGAATTATCTTTAAACAGGTGATCTTTAGGCAGGTGCTCAAAGAGTATCCGAGATCTTAAGTAATTAAGTCAGACAATAACAGATTGGGCAGTCTAACTATAATCTATTATAGGAAATGTGGTGATGGTGGAACATGTCTTTAAGAATAATGAATGTTTCAGGCACCTGGGTGGCTCAGTCAGTTAAGTGTCTGCCTTCACCTCAGGTCGTGATCCAAGAGTCCTGGGATCTAGTCCTGCATCACGGTCCCTGCTCAGCAGGGAGTCTGCTTCTCTCTCTACCCCTCCCCCTGCTTGTGATCTCCCTCTATCTCAAGTTCTTTCTCAAATGAATAAATAAAATCTTGGAAAAAAAGAATAATGAATGTTTTTGTTAGGCTATTTTATTGTCCGAAAGCAACCTGTTACAGCAGAAAGAGCCCTGGATTTGGCAGCTTTGGTGTGTTTTGGCAAGTTATTTACCACTTTCAGCATCGGTTCCCCCTAGCCAACACTCCATAAAAAAGGAATTGTAATATCCATTGAGAACAAGTAGGGAGATATATGTTTAGAAGCCTGGGTTGGCCTGGTGCAAAATAAGGGCTCAGTATATGGGTAGCCTCTCTATGGAAAGGGTAAGGGGTGGGCAGAGACCTTGATTCCAACAAGGAGTCACCATCATCCACATCCTGCAGGTCTTGGGGGGCTGTGCCTATGCCTTGTGGGAAGAGCAACTTGGGGCAGACCAGGGAGCCCACCCAGATGTATGGTCTCAGGATGGGGGGGCTGGCCACTTTCCAGCAAGTTCCCCTGACTCGGGAAGCCCTTCACTGGAGCCATTTCTTATGAAACTGCCTTTATTTGCCCACTGCGCTGTGTTTAGAATGTGAGCCTGTGCTAACTTAATGCAAGTCCTTTTAATGACACGCTCAGTGTGTTCAGGGTAAAGATGGAGAAAAGCCACTTTTCCTCCCTTTGGAGGAACAAGAGGAGTGGCTCGTGCTGAATGATGCCGAGGTTGACTGAGGACACACACATGTGTTTTATAGCAGCTTAATTTATTTTCTGTTATTATAAAAGTGAATTATATCCCCCTTTGTTTCTCTGATTCAGTGGAAGAAGAACTGTTAGACACAAGGTGAAAGGTCCATTAAAGTGATCGTGCTGGGGGAGGCTCCCTGCAGCATCCCTAACCTAGGTTTATGCTGGATGATGTAAGAAAGGGAGGACCTGAGGCATAAATTTGGAGCCTCCTGAAAGGGACTCGAAACTGGCTTCACAGAGGCCAGGATGAGATTCAATTCCCACAGGCTTCAGTGAAAAGTTCATGCTGGTCAAAAAAATAATAATAATAACACAAATAAATAGATAGCAAGGGTCCCTTTTATGAAAAAGAGACGAGTGATCTATGGACTCAGTATCTCAAGTCAGAGTAACCATATAATTCAGGTTGGTCGTTTCTACTCTGTCAGGAAAGAAGGGGGAAAAAAGGAAAAAGAGAGCAAAATTCTTTTTCTTTTTTAAGATTTTATTTATTTATTTGACAGAGAGAGAGAGATCACAAGTAGGCAGAGAGGCAGGCAGAGAGAGGGGGAAGCAGGCTCCCTGCCGAGCAGAGAGCCAGATGCGGGACTCGATCCCAGGACCCTGAGATCATGACCTGAGCCGAAGGCAGAGGCTTTAACCCACTGAGCCACCCAGTCGCCCCGAGAGCAAATTTCTTATATGATGTTCTTTTTGCGCTAAAATTTGGGGAAAATACCTTTAAAGTTATCTACTCATCCTAATGATGGATATATTTTTGTATTTAGTCATGTTGACAACAAAAATAATATGTTGGAACATCAGGGCTTGCAATGACAGATAGTAGGTCTTAAAAGCACTTGAAGTTATTTTTTTTTATTTTATATGTTATTAAAATGATACCTAATATTCTTGAGAGGGAAGAACATATTCCCTGAAAAAAATCTTAATTTTCATGTAACATTAGAAAACCTCAACATTTCTTAGTAAAAGACAGTAAAATTACCGAGTCCTATTTGGATTGCTTAAAAGGCATCATCAGAGTGGATTTAAGTAGAATTTCTTGGTTGCAGAGTTCACTTGTTAGCTCTCTTCAATTGGGAAAAGACTTTAGATCAAACCATTGGCATTTAGGATAAAGACAAAGAAATAAAGCTTCTCTCTGCTAGACATGTTACAAACCTGTTTTGAAAATATTTGAGTAGTTACGAAAAGCAAATTTGTTGCTTGTTTGTAATTTATTAAAGCAATGGTAGCAATGAAAATTAAGACCTCACTTTGATATGTTATGCATATATATGTATATCTACATGCATAAAATGTACATCTATTTATAGGTATATATATCCATATTTCCTTATACATCCATGTATATATCTCTATATAGATATATATAGATATAGTTGCTTGCTTCTAACCTGTGGTATGAGGGGGTAGGGGTGTTTAATGATTCCTACTGATGTGAAATTTAATTGTTCTCCAGCTTTCTTCCACTTTATGGGATCTGTGGGAGGAGGAAGGAAACCTTGGACTCTCCAGTGTCTAGATTCTTCTCAACTGCTAAAGGATGAGTGCCTGAGTTAGGTGAATGTTTGATCCAGACCAGCACCTAAGTAACGTTGGGTTGTGTGAGTTGAGGCCTGTTTGATATTGGGTGTCTCAGGGCTTTGGTCGTAGGATGTCAGGTGTGACCCCCTATCAGATTGTCAGCAGGAAGTTCGGCAAGTTCATAAGAGTAAGTAATATGATTATTTGGTTCCTACACAGTTCACAAGTTTGAAATGTTAGATGAGTTTTAATTTTCACAGAAATACTTTAGGCACCAAATATTTTTCTCAAAAGTTTTGCATGTGCTTAAGGATTTGGGTTCAGTTCATCTTAATGAATATTACATTCACAAAAGTGACTGGTCTTGGCAGTGGTATTTTCAGTAGTCTAACATTAAAATCAGTTGCTTGAGTTTTGTTTCTTGTTAAATTGTCTTTCATTCTTACTGGCATAGACTGTTATAGTCCAACTGATGAAAATGGATGAATGACTTAGAAATACATCATTAAAGATAAAAATGCTGTTAAAAACTCGAGTTTACATTCAGATAAAATCATGACATAAATAGTAAATAGGTCCTCAGTGTGAAGATAGAATGTGAATTTATGTGGACTGGAAATATCACAAGTATAGTTAAAAATGAACAGTGTAAATGGGAATACAGTTGTTAATATCAAAAATCAAAACTTCACTGGACTCGTGAGGCTTCCAACTCCAAAAATGAAACCTTTGAAAATATGTTATGAAGCCATCTATGTTTTCAGGTCATTTTTATGCAAATTAAAGAAACTTGTACTTATTTTTCAAATCAAATGCAAACTATTGGATCAGGACAAATGGAAAATTTTATTCCTTAAGTCGAACAAGAGATAAGAATGAGCGATGCATAATTTAGTTTTTCTCTTTATAGCAAAAACTAGTATCAATCTTATTATTGCCAAAATGCTTGTAAAACAAGCCATAAAATTAATGATAAGTATAATACATGGAAAGGAGGCTGCACAAGCCATTCCCAAAACAAACCATTACCAAAATTCCTTTATCCATGGATACTGTTGGGTATTTCTAACAGTAGCAGGCCGCTATGATTAATGCAATACTAATTTGACTCAAAGGCATCTTGTCAAAGGAGTCCCTTTAGCCCCACCTTCTGGATGATCTGTTTCTCCCCCCTGAGTATTTTCAGATACCTGGCATACTTCCATGTGCACATATTGCTTGATGATGTATCTCTGAGTATCACAAAATCATCATATTACAGGGACCAGTTGGCATCTTAGGCAAATTTGTTTGAATCGACTCAGTTCTTCCTGAGAGGTTACCACAGTGCTGGTTGGTTTTCTTCCAAGTGAGTACAAATCGTATTATACCTTTGTGATCAGAACTATGTAAAATTCACATGCTTCTTTTTTTAAAGTTGATTTTACAGACACCGACTGAAATTAAGCTGATCCGTGTTTTCCCCATCCTTGTGTATTTGATTCAACGCAAAAGCCAATTTTCTTCATTTAGCTGTGTCTATTTATTTTAGGATATTATTTGAACTCGAACACTCTGGTGTATTTTATTGTTCCTTGTGCTCTGCGCCATTGTGTTTACTCTTAACTATTGAGGCTCTGATAGCCAGTGTCCAATTCAGAGTTGGATGAAACTGGAAATTTATAGCACTTTCTATATACAGCACCCGGCTCCTTAAATCCCTGCCCTTCTTTCTCCTTACTGCTTTCTCTCTTGTGCAGAAGATGGGTTTGTGTGTTTTCTTTTTTCCACTGTTCCTCAAAGGATTTCATTTGCCCTAAGTTTTGGTGCCAAGCTATTGTCCTATGATCTCTATTTGCAGTCTGTTTTCACCTTGTACCCAACTCACTAGACCTTGGCACCTCCTCACTCTCTTCAAAAAAGAAAAAAAAATATCCGGCCATGCCAAATATATTAGAGAGACATATATTAGTTTCCTGAATCTTCCAAAAGGAAATGCAGAAGGGCTCATATTTTCTTCTGCCCACCCACCAGCAATTTGCTCCAGACTTCTTCCCCCCAGGGGATCGTAAAGTCCCCTCTGGCATTGCCAGCAGCTATCCTCCCTGTGCCCCCCCCAAAGTCTACACCTGGCCTCTATTACGCTCCTTCTTGTGGGGTTTTTGCTAACACTCCAAGCGCTTATTAAAGTGAGTCTTTCCAACAAATGCAATTCTCTAGTGAGAGGGGGTCTAATTAGGGGGAAAAGAAGTCCCCTGTTACTATAGCAAGAAAGCAGGCAAGGAGAGAGGAGGGTGTATTTAATACAAAACAGCTTCCCTGTGCTTAGTAGGAAAAATATTTCTACCACTAATTTGTGGATCTGGAGCTCCTCTAGCTTTTAGGGTCTAACTAATTGTGTAAACTTCATTCATTTCATTTGAAACTTGGCTGTCATTTCTTGTCAGGAGGAAAACAAGAGATCCTCTGACTACACATTCATCCCCTGATCACCTGTCAGCCTCACAGGAACAAGCATCTCGCAATTTGTCCCTGCCCAGGCACTTCATCTTCAAATGGAAACTGCATCTTAATTATAGCCTTTAATGGGCTGTTTCACTCCAGGATCAATATGTCTGACAAAAACCAAGCTCCGCTAAAAGCTCATTAATTCACATCCGACTAATTCAGGATTTGTGATGATTTTGGCAGGGACCCCGCTGAAGTTTACCTCTTGTACTGCTGCTTACAAAGGTTTAGCTTGGCCAATTAATTGGAAAGAACAGAGTTGCCAGGGAAGTATTTACAGAGTATCTATGTGCATGGAGATAACAGGCTGATCGTGGCTTCTCCACTGCTCAGTTACTACTAGACAACCCGTTAACCACTGTTTTGTCCTGGCATCATGGACTTGGAAACTTCCAAGTGCACTGCCTTAAAAAGTGTCTCTAGATCCACCAATTTTATTGCTTTGTGGTTGATGCCTTTGATGTATCGCACGCATCACATTGCTCACTGCACCTCTGATTTCCGCCACAGCTCCAGGGGACATTTCCACATGAGGTCAAATTCAACTCTGCAGGCAGAGTCCAGTCTCCAGCATGGGATGTGCAGGTCTCCCTGCCTTTTTGCTCAGGGCTTCCTCTGAATCTACAGGAAGAACAGACTAGAAGTATAGGGGGCTAATGCCTATGGAGAATAATGCTCTACCAGTGGGAGGACATTGATGGACACTTTAGGAAGCATTCCATAGCTTCTCAGAAGTCCTGGCAGAAATGGCCCCCTGTGACTGATGGCTGTGACCTTGATCGTGTACACCGGCATTGGCTTTTCCTGCTTTCCTGTCTTACTCTCCCGACTCTGTGGCATCATTTTCCAAATAAACTATCTGCCCCCCACACTGCTTTTGGGGAAACCCAAATTAAGACACCCACTCCTATGAAATTATGTATGAAAGTATGCATGTATTTGAAATGTTTGCTCATTCCTTAATCCACTCATTCCTTGGTAAGTACATTTCTTCCTTGTGCTTCCTGGGTTTGTGACAATCCTTTGGCAGTAGCTTTGAGCAGGCAGTGAGTATCTTCTTTTTTCTTCTTTGTACTTACAAAACTCTTCCTTCTCCCTGGTGTCCTTTTCTTGGGTTATCATAGTCCCTTCTGCAGCCAACTATCCAGTTCTAATCTATCCATGGTGCCATTCCTATGCCTCATCCTTTTCCTCAAAATCAGCATAAATTATCCCCCCTCCTACTTTATCTTCTACTATCCCCCCTCCTACTTTATCTTCTACTCAGTGTTCTTAGTAACATAACCCCTACTAACTAATATGGTAGATGAATCTGTCTCAGAAGAGCTCATGTGTTTTTGTATTACTCTGAAAAGGTAATAAGTATGTGGTTTCAGCAGGACCTTCTAAGCAATTGGCACCTTTTCATTATCACTCAAGCCATGCCTGTATTTAAGCATATGTAGACATGCCACATGCTATCGTCTTCTTGAACTTCAAATGTTGTACTCTGAATTCTGTGGATCTCCCTTCTTTTTGGTCTTCATCTCTTCTTCTTCTTCCCATTATCCAACTCCTTGTTACTCACAGTGTAATCCAGTGACCAGTAACGTCTGTTATACCTGGAAGTCTTCTATTAATGTAGAATCGCAGGCACCCACACCACATCTACTGAATCACAGAATCTGCATTTTTAAAAGACCCCCTAGGAGATTCAGAGGCACATTGAAGTTTGATAAATATGGCAACCGATGGTGGTTTCCCAGCTTCTAGACCTGGTTCTTTTTTTTTCTTTTTAATTTTTTATTAACATATAATGTGTTATTTGCCCCAGGGTACATGTCTGTGAATCATCAGGCTTACACATTTCACAGCATTTGCCATAGCACATACCCTCCCCAATGTCCATAACCCTAGCCCCCCCCCCCCACCTCCCAGCCACCCTTAGTTTGTTTCATGAGTTTAGGAGTCTCTTATGATGTGTCTCCTTCCCCATCCCATCTTGTAGACCTGGTTCTTTTCCCCATCTTCCACACTCTCCCAGGCAGTGCCTCTGCCTTCACGGCACCCATTATGGTCCTTAAACTGATAACTACAACAACTGATTTCTGGCTCAGATCTCTGTTCCAAGCTCCTGCTTGTTTGTGCCGCCATTCAGTTGACCACTGGATGTCCGCATCTGCGTCTCCCAGGGGAGCCCAACTCAAGGTATGGAAGCGTGGTTGCTCCAGTGACGCTGCTGCTGATGGGCTAGCTTGGGTATCTATATCAATTGGGATCGATTTAAAATTAGTCCAGGTGTTTACTTGTTGCTAAGCAAACAAACAAACAAAACAAAACCAATCGGTTTTGTCGTTTCTTGAATTTGGAGTCTAGGAATATTTTATTCTCAAAAATTAATGACTTTTCAAGCTCTTAGTTCCACCCCTCACCCCCCAAAAGAAACAGCCTTCTAGGGGATACTGCGGTACTCCTGGAGATTCCCTCCCCAGAATCAGTACAGCTGTCCTTCTGCTACTGGAGATATCTGTGGCTGTATCCATTACTGGCCATTGTCTTAGGTGGTAGGCAACTCATTTTCTCAAAGGTACACCCTTCTGAGGGGGCAGTCTATGGCCAGGGATGGGTCAATGTAGGGATTTGGAGGTCTAGTCCCCTTGTCTCAATTAGGAAAAACTCAGAAGGGCTTATTCTAGCTTCAGAGCCCTTGTAAGATCAGTTGAGGCCTCAGCTGTAACCACATCGTGGGTTGGGCTCTACCTTCACCTAGTACTCCTCTCCTCACTTTCCCACAGGTATCTCCAAAGAGGACTTCCCAATACAGCTTCAGCATGAAATACTCCATCTCAGAGCCTATTTGCAGAGAAAGCAATCTAAGATACAATTGCTCTTTCATTTTTCCTGTCTTACTGAGTGCCCCTATATTCATCCTGCTGCCTGAACCAGACAATTAGGGATGGTTTTTGACTTCTCTCCCACACAAAGAGCTCAATGTTGCATTGATCTCTCCTTTCTGTTCTTCTGACCATTGCCCTGGTTGATGTCTCTTTCTTAGAAAATTACAGTAGTCTCATAACTTGCTTTCTGACTGCAACCATCATAATATTTAGAATTAAACAAATAATGTCATTTGTAACCCTTCTTATATAAAAACCTCCCATTCCATTCCCTCAGCGTAAAATCCAGACTTCTTACGATGCCATATAACATCTCTTTGGTTCATTTGGCATCAGGGTTACCTCTCTCAGAGGAGTTATTTCATTGTGTTGCCACAGGTTAGCAGATTTTCCCCATATGTAAAAGTGGCCTCTTTGATGCTGAGCATGTGTTTTTGTATCTCAGTATTCCTAGAGCCTTGTCCAAAGGGTTGCATCTAGTGGGAATCTGAATGAAAGTTTCCTGCGGACATCTACTCCATTCACCTGTGTGGGTTATTCCTCCCATCCAACCCATTCTAAATTCAGGAAATGACATGATTTCACTGTTTGCTTATGTATTTAACCTGTCACTTACCTTTACTTCTTAAGGACAACCATTTAAACTTGAGGGCATGATGATCCATTAGGAATTTGCTGGGGTGACTGGGCAGTCAGGATTTACAGCACTTTGCCGATATGATTCTTTTTATGCATCCTGCAAATTTTAGTTATAGCTACACTCGTCTGTGGCCAGAGTGGACAAGGCTGGCTCCTTTTTGTAATTTCATAATCACAATAAGATCATAAATCTCAAGCTGCCTTTTCTGTCCCCACCCTTTTTTTTTTTTGGTAGCCTATTGCCTGAAGCAAGACAATGGACTTTCAAAGGAAAATGTCAGCATTAATAGACAGCCACTCTCAATGAGCCAGGCAGTGCTGTTTCAAGGTTACGTGAAGTTCATCCCCATCTCTTGACTAAAGGCTCAGTATTAAAATATTGTGAGGATTTTCTCTGTGACCAAATGATCACCACTTTCCAGAGCTGAAGGACAGGTGTGCAGATCGGAGTATCCAGATGTTAGTGTTATCCTTACTCCTCACCCAGACGGTCACTAGTCTTTAAAACAATCCAAGTAGTTTGACATCATGGAAATTTGCTCAGCCTTCCTGGATATAGTGATGACCTTTTATGTCACTATTATGTAGTATCTGTCCAAATGACTCAGTCTCTGCTGTCCAGAAAATTTATTCTCGAAGATTGGGATCTTTAAAAGTAAACACTGTATCTTAGAACAGATAGATTTACAGAAAAAAATAGGAACAAAAATGCAAAGAGTTTCCATATCTTCTACACTCAGTTTTCCTCATTAACATGTTAGTATGATTTGTTACAAATAAATAACCAATATTGATACATAATTGCTAACATCTGATAATTTATTCATGTTTTCTTAGTTTTTTTTCTTTAACCTAATATCATTTTGTGTTCCAGGATCCCATTTGGAATACCGATTTATATTCGATCGTCATGTCTCCTGAGGCTCCTCTTGGTGGTGACAGTGTCCCAGACTTTCCTCGATTTTGATGACCTGGACAGTTTCAAGGAGTACTGGTAAGTTATTTTGTGGAATTCCCTCATTTGGGATTTGTCTGATGTTTTTCTCATGATGTGACTGGGATTATGAATGTTTGGGAGCGAGACCATGGGGGTAAAGTGCCATTGTCATAACATCATGTCAAAAGTATGCATACGTAACATGGTGTCACTATTGATGTCAACCTTGATTGCCAGACCAAGACAGTGTTGATAGGCTTTTTTCACGGTAAAGTTACTCTTTTTCTTTTCATGCTGTACATTTTGGAAGAGAATCACTATGTGCAGCCCACACATAAGGAAAGGAAAATTAATCTCTACCTCCTTGAGGGGCAAGTATCTACATAAATTATTTGGAACTCTTCTGCAGGGAGATCAGTCTTTTGTCCTCCATTTATTTATTTAGTCGTTGCTTTATTTATATCAATATGAACTAGTAGATACTATACTTTGGGTTATAATCGAATATTACTTTATTTATTTTGTTGCTTAAATTGTCTCATACCTGGCCACTGAGTGCTTTTTAATTGACTGCTTTGTCTCTTTAACATCCACCATTGTGGGGACATTTTTGTTTGTTTGTTGGAGTATTTCCTTACTTGCTGATCTTCAAGATACATATGTGTATCATATGTATATATATTACAAGATATATAGAATATAATATATGTAATATGAGAATATGTGATAGAATATAACATTTAATATATTCTTATATATAAGATTATATATTACATATATACAAATATATGGCATATATATTTATATAGCACTTAGCATTTATGGATATATATATATATAATATATATGGCATTTAACATGTCTTCTAAGTTTTCATTGAAAGCATTATACATCAGATAACAGGAACTGAAGTAAATCGGGCTTTAGTGTGAGGTTTTATGTTAATATGGCTAGGAGTTGTATTGTGTGTAATAGTTGCCGTAGCTATATTGTTTTGATCTCTCCTGTGGACTTCGGGCTTTTGTAAGTGCTCCTCCTCAGAGTCCATATCTTGCATCTCTTTCTGCCAAAACCTGTTTTGTTACTTTGGAGTACCGTTGATATTGTGGTGAGACATGGTGGAATGGAAGTGTCCTATAACCTTATGATTAAATCTCAATCTTTCAGTGAATTCAGTCTTCCCATGTCCCTGGACTATGACTTTCATAAGTGTTTCTTAGCTTTTCTTCTTCCCTTTAGATGGGACAGGAAGGCTCATAGGGGCTGGAGTGGGAGAATCATTCCTCATCTAGCTGGGATGAGGCTCAGGCAGTCTTTTTTTCGTGCAGAGGCCGCCTTCTTATGGAGAATGGTCTGGGCATATTTCACAGATTACCCTACTTCCATCTCCTACACCAGAACCTTGAGGGGATCTTTCTTGAATCTTTACCCTCAGAACTTTATGTGGTTCTTGAGGTAAAACACTGCCAAAATATCAGGTATGCTCTGCGGTAGCAGCCCTAGAAACTTTTCATTCCCAAATCAAGAACATACTCAGTTTCTAGGAGTTTTTCCAAATGCCCATTTGAATGTTTCCACCTGTTTAGGGTGCCAGCAGCTTCTGCTCCAAGATCTTGGTTGAGGTTCTCTGGATGTGTCTGACTCTAGAGATTTTGGTTTGGTAGGGTGCCCTGTGAGTGACCTGAATTCTGGATGGCTCCAAGAAAAGTCTTTGCTTTAGTTTAGTCACCTTTTCCTTATTAGGACAGGACTGATGATGTCTAAGCTCTTTGCATCAGAGATGAAACCAGAAGTCAAATTGGGATTGTAAGCAGAGTATGAGGAGAGTCAACATGACCCCAAACAACACGATGTCACCTCCATGATTCTTAATTATCCAGTCAGCCTCACATAAAGCAACTGTGCATTGTCAGGTACACATTCCTCCCTCCACCAAACCATCAGTCAACTCTTGGGAAGACATTTGTTAAGTGAGTACTAGAGACTTTAGAATCTTACAGCAGGTGTGTTTTCCTTTATTTATCTCGGGCACAAATTTACTTTCAGTCATTTTTTTGAACAGTTAAACTGATATAAAATGTGCTCTCAAAATGTTTTTATTAAATGAGCAAAAATTATGCAATGATAAAATGAAATACAATGTGAGGGAGCAAACTTTGATTTTATATATGAATTGTTACCAATAGAGGATTTTGAAAGTCAAAAGTAAGATTGATCTTTATTACCACTTTCCTGAAAATACTGCCATACCAAAGGAAAGAAATACAGAATTGGTGTGCTCGAAATAAGAATTGAAATCACCATAATTTCCTGTGTTTGTGTTAAACAATATGACGGGGATATTTTTCTCTACATATGTTAAAAAGTACTGAAAACAAGCAAAATAGCTTAGCTACTTGTTCCAGAAAAATACTTCTTCCAGGAGAATAAGACTGTAAGCAACCGAAGTTACCTAAATGTCAGGATTCATAGCATGTTATCAACTCTCTCAAGACCCTTGAGCTTTGCTCAGGAATTCAAAGCTATGTCATAAATTCTGCCCAATCTCAATCAGCCACCTACTTTCCAAAACCCACCTTAAAATTGACCCACCCAGCCCTAGAATCCTATATGTATCTTTCCTTTATTTCTCCCTACTTAAATAGTATCAAGATCTCTGAGGGTAGGTATTCTACTTTCCTCAAATAAGTCCAAAAATCTTACCTTTGCTCTAGCAACAGGTTTTTCTAATCATCTTTTAGGGAACTAATAGTTGATAAAAGGAGCTGAAAAGGAAAGTTGAATGCACCACTTGGGAAGCCTTTAATATGGTTTACATTGTAGAGTCTAATATAGCTCTTGCATTTCAAAAAATTATGCCTACACCCTCTCCAGTAATGGGAAACTTATTAAAATTATTTTTCTTTATTTTCTCCTTAGACAGATCTATCAGAAAGTTCCCCCTTATTTTGGTGAAAGTCCATCTCCTTTTTACATTAACTATTGGAAACTCATGACAGGCTTGTGAATGCACTGTGATTTGTGATTTTTGTATGCACCTTCCAGAAACACAATTGCAGTAACTCTTCACTTGAGAAACTTAAAGAGGAAAGAAACTTGTGACTGTTGTAATATATTTCTAAAGAGATGATAGCTCCTTAAAGACCTCAATTTGACAACAAAATGCTTTTAACAAAATCTGAGGAAATACTTAGTGTTGGGATTTATTGTTAAAGATCTAAATTCTAGTGACAGCCATTCTAAGAAATCATTTGAGATCACTGTAAATGAAATAAGCAAACCCCAGTCAAGGACTGGTAAAAGCTGCTGTACATCTATTTTTTCCTCTGTCACTTCTTCCCAAATACATATGGTATGGAGAGCTTGGGAAATGATTTTCATGTCAATGAATAATTGTATAGTCTTACGGGATGGTGAATAAATCATTGTCTTAAGCTAGGTAAATTGTGCTATGCTGTTGATCAATAGTGTCTGCATTTCTTCCTTTTTTTTTTCTTTTTTTTAATTGTATTACTGCTGGAGAGCAAAACTTGCTACCTTAAAATGCGTCTCTTTGGCATATGGATTACTTAAGGCTGATTGTTGTTAAGAAACAGAAGGCTCAGGAAGAGCTTCTGACCTCCCTAACTGCCTAAAAGAATTTAGGTGGAGAACCTGCTCCAGGAAGGGAACTCTCACCATATAGCATAATAAGAACTAGGTGTGGTAGACAGGGAGAAACTTACCAAAGTCTATTTGATTAAATTCCCCCCTATGTCCCATTGTTTTTGTATGGCCCAGCAAACATTTGTTTACCAGATATTTACCCTTTTTCATCTTCTTATGAATTGTTTTTCTTCTCTTTGGAGTCCCAGACACCCATCCCGCCCTTCTCCTTAGCTCTGATGGTTTATAAGCCTCAATTGCCTGCCTTCCTGTGGGCTTCATATTCTTATGGATTCCGTGTACATATGTAATTAAATTTGATTTTCTCCTGTTCATCTGTCTCATGTCAATTTAATTCTTAAGAGCAGCCAAAAGAATTTTAAGGGGTAGAGGAAAAATTTTCCCCCCAACAATAACATATACATAAAGTTTTATGTCTGCATTTCTAAGGCACAGATACTTTTTATTTTTATTTTTTAGAGAGTTTTTTTTTAATATTTTATTTATTTGACAGAGAGCACAAGCAGGGGGAGCAGCAGGCAGAGGGAGAGGGAGAAGCAGGCTCCTTGCTAAGCAAGGAGTCCAGTGCAGGGTTCAATCCCAAGACCCTGGGATCATGACCAGAGCCGAAGGCAGATGCTTAACCAACTGAGCCACCCAGGGGCCCCAAGCATATATACTTTTTAAAAAGGGTTTAGCTCAAGATATTTTGAGGTATTCCAGACTTGGCCAATATCTAGCTGCTTGCATCATTGTCAAGTAGCTGGCGAAAGTGAGCATGATCAGAGGAAATTCTGGGAAGAATTGCTGTCTACTTCTCTACACACACCAGGGAGTATACAAGTTTGCATGGCGTGCCTATCTCCTTGATGTGCATCACCCCATCTGCCATAGTCAAAATCTCATGGTATTTCTACTTACAGCCTTGTGGGGCAGGGTGATATTCATTGCAGAGGAATGAGAGAAGCACTGATGAAACCGTGCGGGGTGAAGAACTGGGCTTTCAAGGGCAAACCAGGAGTGGGAAGCCTCAGGGACCATGATGCTTAATTCAGCCAAAGAAATTAAGCATTTTTGTTAATATTATAACAGTTATGCAAAAAATTTCATTAAAAAAAAGAGAAAATGCTTCTGAGGAAACGTTTAGAAACTACTGATTTGTTTCCATATTATGGTAAATTACATCCAATTCAATTTAAGTCTTTCCCGATCCAAATTCATGGATCCCCCTCGGATCTTCCTGTAGGCTCAGGTGCTGCACGGAACCCAGGCTGAGTACCTTGTCTTAGGACCACAGCTTCTTCTCCTATCTGCCAAGAATCTTCCTCAATACACATTACATGCCTCATATCTATGTGTTGCTATGTCGCATGCTTTTGGGCTTCCGCTGGGCTTTATCTACCAGTTGAGTCATTCTCACAGCCTGGCTCCCACAGTCCTCTCTTGATGGCCTTCTATCATTTGTAGAGTCAGATATCACATCCTAGGCAAGTTGTTCCTGACAGCTCTTTCTAAAATAGCAACTGCCCCTATCCTGTCACTCTCTTTGTTTCTGTCGAGCTTTATTTGTCTTTGGGACTGCATAGAATTATCTAAAATGTATGTTCAATAATGCATTTGTTTGTTGAAGCTCCCTTGCACAGAATATAAACTCAGTGAGTGCAAGGAACTTACCTGTTTAGGTTTCTGCAGTATCACCAGTGCCAAGAAAGTCTAACTATTAGCTGTATATAAAAAGACCTGTGGTTCTACTCTGCAACTTCCTAGGTACCTAAGCATTTCTTCTCTCATTCGGTGCAGTCAAAGCTGTTCAGATTCCGTGTTATGCCAGATTGTTCTTGTATAGGTCTTATTACAAAGTAGTAGGAAGATCAGCCACCTTCTCTCTGAGAAATGATATTCTGACTTATACTCCTGCCTTGTTTTTTGTCCATGGATGGCAGAACTTTGTCCAATAAGTAGACTGTCATTCATCTTATGCACATAGAGTGATGGGAATAATAGCAATTATAATTACATTGTTTAAAGAATGCCTGGTCTTCCCACAGCCTTAGCACACTATAACTAACTATCCATTAAGAAAAAAAAAAAAAAACAACTCCCATAAAACTCTAATAAATCTCAGGAGTCTACATGCCCCAAGTACTCAAATTACCAAAAGTAAGTTTAAAATATTTCTATTCCTCACTCAGGTGTCAAGTCAAAAGTTACATCTTTAAGCCCTTATTTAAAAAAGAAAAAAATCCCGGTCTCTCTTAGTTCTCAAATATTATATTGCTGTACCAGAATAGCTCTAGTCTCTTCACCCACAAATCTATCACAAAACTGCCATAGAGGGGTGCCTGGGTGGCTCAGTGGGTTAAAGCCTCTGCCTTCGGCTCAGGTCATGATCCCAGGGTCCTGGAATCAAGCCCCACATTGGGCTCTCTGCTCATAGGGGAGCCTGCTTCCCCTTCTCTCTCTGCCTGCCTCTCTGCCTCTTTGTGGTCTCTCTCTCTGTGTCAAATAAATAAATAAAATCTTAAAAAAAAAAAACTGCCATAGATACTCAAGCTACATAGACCTTCTCTTTTTTTCCATTCCCTATATCATACTATCTCACCTCCCTAACAGAAGTCCCCACTTGACTTACACCTTATGTTAGTTATCTATTATCTGTCTATCTATCTATTTTGTCTATATCTTTATCATCTGTGTATCTATGTATAATCTATCTCTGTATCCATCCATTTATCTATCTGTTACAAACCACTCCACAACTTAGTAACTTAAAACGGTTATTTGCATATTCTAAAATATCTCTCCTGAGATATTTATTAACTAGAAAGTTAATAAAATAGTATCTTTAAAATGAAAGGTAGAAAGAAACCACTTTAATCTACCGATCAAAGTGAACAGCACTAAAAGCCAACTTAACATGACGTGGTCCCTGATAGAGTGTATGGACTGAGAAGGACATCAGTTGATTCCTAAGAGCAAAATCTCTGCCAAACCCAAACTGAGGAATATTTTGCAAAATAACTGACCAGTATACTCTTCGGAAGTGTCGAAGTCATGAAAGATGAGGAAAGACTGAGAAAGTGTTAGAGATAAGAGGAGAATAACCAGACCAAAACTAAATGAAATGTGGAATCCTGGACTAGATCCTGGAACAGAAAAAAGGCAGTAGTGGCCAAAAAATGGTGGAATTTAGGTAAGATCCTTACTTACTAGTATTAATTGTATTGTTGTATGGCAGAATAATATTAAGGAAAGTTTGGTAAGGGGTATATGGAAACTCTCTGTACTATTTTAGCAACTTTTGTGTAAGTCTACAGTGGTTCAGATTAAAAGTTAAAGAACAATACACAATGACATATTGCTTCTTACATTTCTGTGGGTTCCCAGGTGATTCTTCTGTCTTACTTGGGCTCATGTATGCAATGGCAATTTTTGGGTGATTGGCTAGGTGCTGGCTTATGTAGGACATGGAGAAATTGGGCACCTCTTTTCATGTAATCTTTCATCCTGGGCTTCTTCTCACTATGATGGCCTCAGAGTGGCTTCAAGAGGATGATAACATAAGCCATAAGCTTCCAAATGCCTTCCCTTGGCAATCGTGCATCACTTCTGCCTCATTCTTTTGGTTGGGGTCCGTGGGTGGCTCAGTTGGTTAAGCATCTGCCTTCAGCTCAGGTCATGATTTCAGGGTCCTGGGATCAAGCCCCATATCATGATCCCAGGATTCTAGGATAAGCCCCACATTGGACTCCATGCTCAGTGGTGAGCCTGCTTCTCCCTCTCCCTCTGCCCCCCTGACTCATGTTCTATCTTGCAAGCTCTGCTCTCTCTCTTTCAAATAAATAAACAAAAAACAAATAACAACAACAACAACAAAAAAAAACAAGTCCTGGGTCCAGACCAGATTCAAGACCTCATGTTGAGAGGAACAGTGGCCGATTCACATTGTGAAGGATTGTGGACATGGAAAGACATAATTCATTGAGGACATTCTTATAAAAATCTGCCATGAGCCACATTGGGCAGGGCCAGAATACCACAAGGGACTGATGACCCCAGGCAGGATACCTCCATCCCCACCAAAGTCACATCTGTCTCGCTGCCGTCGCTGGGGAGTGTGGGCCCTCTCTCACCCTGAGTCACTTTTTTCTCATGCAAAAATTCTCATGGAATAAGAAACAATCCCACTATTATACACATCTCTGGGGAATATATTGCATATGTGTGTGTATGCAAGTCTGTGTGGAGGTTGCTTTGTATATCTAGGTTTGTTTTATTTTATAGCAGCGAACTTGATTTTCTCATCATTTGTTAAATTCTATTTCCCAGACCTGAATTCTGTAATGATTGCTACACAGATGGTTTCCGTATGTGTGTAACAAAAAGGGCTGGGGGTCAGGGGGCAGAGAGGGAAAAGTTCACCATTTCTTTATAGTATTTACTATAGATAATTCAGAGAGGGCCTCACTGAGTTTTCGCTAAAACATTTATCAAGTTAAGTAGCCCTGACTGTCTTTCTTTCTTCAGGATTTTACTGTGTTCCAAGCAGAAAAAAAAAAAAGTTTCAGTTTAAGTCAAATAAAATGAAAGATAAAATCAACTAGTAACTGAACAAGAAAACAGAAATCAATAGTTTTCTATAGAGTAAGGAAGAAATAAATAAAAATTGGAAGGAGAACTCATTATCTATGTTCAGGGTAATCAGAGTTGAGAAAAATTCTGCCATTGGTTAATTGACAGGGGCAAATAATATGTCTCACAAATAGGACTGTTATTTGTGATTTGATACCTTAAAGGGTATTATATTCAGAGTTTCCAATTATAGGACCTGATAGAAAGTGGAGTCAATACACACTTCATTTTAATTGAATTTGGTGCTCAAATAGAAAATAAAAGTGAATTCTATCAAAAGACCTGAATTCTTGGTCTATCTGAGCCCAAGAACAAGGCTACTGCATTTTCTCTTTTTACCATATGTGTTGATGTTACCTAAAAGCAAGCTGTATTTGTTCTTACTTCCACGTAAATGGAACAGCGGTTTTACTTTGGTCTGTTTCCCCAAAAGTTAATCTGTCAGGAATTTCATAGGCCTGTGCCCTACCTCATCTGTCTTTTAGACAGTGATAAAAAGTAGAGTCACAGCTGGCCAGTGGAGCCCCAAGCAGGCTTGTGCTCTTAATTACTTTTGAAACTTTGAAATCAAGATACCTTTCCAAGAAGGATCTCTCATTTTATTTTATTTTATTTTATTTTATTTATTTTATTTTATTTTATTTTATTTTTTAAATTTTATTTTATTTTTTCAGTGTTCCAAGATTCATTGTTCATGCACCATACCCAGTGCTCCATGCAATACGTGCCCTTCTCAATACCCACCACCAGGCTCACCCAAACCCCCACCCTACCGCTCCAAACACTCAGTTTATTTCTCAGAATCCGCAGTCTCTCATGTTTCATCTCGCCCTCTGATTTTCCCCAATTCACCCTTCCTTTCCTTCTCCCAATGTCCTCCATGTTTTTCCTTATGCTCCACATGTAAGTGAAACCATAAGATAATTGACTTTCTCTGCTTGACTTATTTCACTGAGCATAATCCCTTCCAGTCCTGTCCATGTTGATACAAAAGTTGGATATTCATCCTTTCTGATGGAGGCATAATATTCCATTGTATATATGGACTATATTTCTTTATCCATTTGTCTGTTGAAGGGCATCTTGGCTGTTTCCACAGTTTGGTGATTGTGGCCATTGCTGCTATGAACATTGGGGTACATGGGGCCCTTCTTTTCACTACATCTGTATCTTTGGGGTAAATACCCAGTAGGATCTCTCATTTTAAATGAAGTGAATATTTCTTCTAGATACTAAACTTCATTTATGTCCTTAGACTAAAAAACTGAAACTCTTTGGTATAGAAAAAACCTTCTGCTTTCATTCTGGGAGTTGGAGGATGGGGATAGTGTCATCTCTGCTAATCTAATGCAGTGAAAGGTTACAATGTAAACCATTTGGATAAAAATAAAACTCTGGACACCTAGGTGTATAGATTCCAATATTGTATTAGAATATATGTTAATAAATGTTAAATCATAATTATATATAATATATATTAAATAATCACAATTACATGGTATTAAATATATATTTAAATACAATACTTCTGCTAAGCAATAGGATTCTATGTAAATGATAAAGTTAGAGATGTTTACTGAATATAGTTGGTGGTCAGTAAAAGTTTTAATTGGCTTGAATAAATAAAAATGTCATTGCACATTTCTTTCCTACAGAGATATTTTACATGATTTTATCTATTGTACAAAATTATACATTTATTTTCCACACAAAGGCTTTGCTAAACAGAGATTTTGAAATTTTTACTCTTTTCTATAAAATTAAGCTTTTAAGACTTGCAACATCCTCTTCTTAGGTCATTACCTGATATGAGACTTTTTGGGCCAAGACTTCATGCAACATCTTTTCCTTTGTGTTGAAATAAGGTTGCATACAGTCAGTCTGTGGATAGTAGGATGCAGGATAATGAACTGGTTGGTGGAGAAAGATAAAGATAAAATAGAATACAGGATTCCTAATCTTCTAAACTTTACATATTAAAGGGAACAGCCAATACTAACAACATAGAGGGAAAGAATGCACAAATCAAATATATTAACAAGTGAAATATTAATAAAACTGTGAGAAATCAAATATATCAATTCTGAATTGAAATGCAGACATACACACACATATACACATGGGGGGAAGCTGACTGCTATAAAAGAAACAGGAAGGAGGGAAGGAAGAAAGAAAGGGAGGGAGAAAGGAAAGAAGGGAGGGAGAGAGGGAGGGAAGGAGGGAGGAAAGAAGGGAGGAAAGGAATTTCAGTGGTGTTAAACACGGATAGTTTCTTTCTCCCTTATAGAGGGTTTGCTCTGTGTGGTCAATCATGGATGTAGGCTCTTAGGATCTTTTGGTTCCTTTTCCCTCTGAATCCTTAGAGACCTCACCTGGAATATTCACCTGGATAATTAGGAAATAGACATGGAGGATGTGGAGTGTGTTTTCCACATGCTGACTTGGGAATAGCATACCTCACTTCTGCACATATTCTATTGGCCAGAACTCAGTCGCAAGGCCAAGAGAGCCTCATCTTGCCCCCTGGTTTGCACAACCTATGGAGTCCCCTCTCACATTGCTACAGCAGAAATGATGGTATGAGTTCCAAAATTACATTGTAAAGGATTTCTGCTTCCATCTTGAGCTTGCTTTCTCTTGGATCACTGACCCTTTGGAAGGCAAGTTGCCATCTTATGAGCAGCCTAATGGGGAGACCTCCATGTTGGGAAACTTTTAGCCAACAACCAGCAAGAGACCAATAACCACCATGTGAGTGAGCTTGGAAGCAGATGGTCTAAAACCAGTTGAGCCTTGAGATAATTGCAGACCCAGCTGACAACTGGATTATAACCTCTTGAGAGAGGCTGAGCCAGAACCACCCAGCTAAGCCATTCTTGGATTCCTGACCCTCAGACGCTATGTAAGATAACAACTATATGATGATTTAAGCTGCTAACATTTGGGCTAATTTGTTACGTAGCAATAGATACCTATGTACATGATCTCACCTACTTAGGAAATGACGTCTAGCTCTGTCCATAAGAAAGGATATGGCATTAGTGTCCACGCAGCTGTCTCTACCATACTCAGTATCCACCCTGTGCAGAAATCAGGATCAATGAGAGATAATACCTTTCCCTGAGGAACTCCTAAGAACAAAACAACCACAGATGGATTGCCCCAAATTCTCCAAGGCTCTTCACCTTTTCTCTGCAGACTTTGAAAATGTCCTTTACAGGGAATGCCAGAAGAAATGGTGCCTTAAGATATGGACTACTCCCAGATTTCAGTCTTTCTTCTGCATGGGCCAACAGAGGAGACTGATCTTTTCCAGGGCAATCTAGGAGGCCCAGACACCAGACTGGCAAAAATACCCAGGTCCTTGTACCGAAATACTTAACCCTTGTACTGAAAGGGTTCCAACAGGTCCTTCCAAGCCAGTGATAATTCATAAGTAGGTCCAGGGACTCAGAACACATTATCATCAGGCTTCAAATTCCCCTAGTGGGTTACTCAAAGAAAGAATGGTTTACCTTGCCCACGAACTTTCCATTGGATATTGCATAGCTGTCTAATAGAGTCAAATATATTCAGATGGGTAAACTCTGGTGTGAATACTTTTAAGTTAATTCCAAACATGCTATCTATCTATACTCCTCCCTTTAGCTTAAAACATGCTATAGGACCTGGATGGCACAGTCAGTTAAGCAGCCGACTCTTTATTTCAGCTCAGGTTATGATCTCAGGGTTTTAAGATCAAGCCCCATGTCAGACTCCACGCACAGCAGGGTGTCTGCTTGTCCCTCACTCTCTCTCTCTCTCTGCCCACCTCCCCTTGCCACTCATGCCACTCTCTCTCTCTCTCTAATAAATAAAATCTTTAAAAAATATTTTATTGAAAAGGAAAGCTGAGGAAAATAGAAGGAAAATGGCTTTTTCTGGTCTCTAGGAATCTTAACAAAAGCAGATTCCTACTGTGTCTAATCATTAAATAGACTCTGAATATTGAGGTAATTGTCATCATTTGCCCTTAAGAAAAATCAGCAAAATGCAAAATTGTTGCCAACGAACACTACGGGTCTGCCTTTCCAATGGCAGGGCCAGTCCTTGACTAAATAGAAATAAGATGATTGTCAAGGGTAGATAACAGGGAATTTAAAGTAAGAAGTACTTTGTCCCCCACTCTGTCTGATCTGGGGAGTTTTACCTCATTGAACCTGTTTCCATTTCTATAAAAATGGAGATAAAGATGTTGTTATCTGTGTTTTACTAGAGAGGCCAAAAAAAAAAAAATGTAGGTGAGTTGTCCTATGTAGATTTCTATTTTTACATCAAAAGTTGAATAATAATAATGGCCTTTGCCTTTTGCCATTAGGGACTTTTAATTTTCCTGGTGGCATTTCTAGAGCTTCACATTTTATTCATTTCATTGTGGAGGTTTCCTCACATTGTGAGGAATTAAGACTGTCTTGAATTACAGGAAAAGTTTTATAGATCAAGCATGACTAAAATTTAAAGTGACTTAAAAAATATACCAGAAAAACTTTATACCAGAACTTTACCATACAAACGAATATTTTTCTCTTGGAAAACTGTAAACATATTTTAGTGAGCTGCCAACCTTTAGTGTCTTTGAAAATTTCAACTTCCAGGGTAGAATTTTAGGCATGGGACTGGTCTTTCAACAAACACATCTTAAGACCCTACTATATGCCTGCCTGGAACTGTACTAGGAGCTAGACACAAAATAAAACACCAAATATCTTTATTTTTTTTTAATGAATGCTCGTTCAGCGTAGTGAATTTGATCTTTTTGTGAAATCAAATAGTCACCAGAGAACCAAGTTTCACCAGAGAATCTTCAATCAAATTGAAGAAGGTTGGGACTAGATGGGGATAAATATCCTTTGTATCAAAAATAAGTGTGATTGGAATACAATGAAACTGATTTTTCCAGTTTAATCCAATTTAATCCAAATTTAATCCAAAAATCAATTCCAGACTAAGGAAAAACTAACATTTATTCAATACCTGGTATGTTCCAAACATAATACTTTCAAACATCATTCTGGGAAATACTTTCAAAGGTCCATTATCTATACTTACCCATGAAACTCAATGGTTTTTGCAAGACCACATTGCTAGGATGTGGCAGAAGAAAATCCAGCCTCAAATCCCTCTGACATCAAAGTCAAAGACCATGTCCTTCCAGTTATAACAATTGCATATCCTTAGGAGTTTCAATGTTTTATGAACAATGGTGATGAAATTAAAATATTTATGTAATTTCTCAAGGGAACTACTTAGAATTAAGAAAGCATTTGGGACAAGTAAGTTCAGAATTATTTTCCAGAGATTATCAGTCTTCTTGATAAGTGTGTCTTATATGTCCATGCATTAAGACCAATTTCCATTCCAACAAAAGGCAGCAAATTCCAACCAAAGGATAATGAGATGAGATTCACAATGGGCTATCCCGTGAAAATCATTAACCAGTACCTCCATGGTTGTGGGATCACAAACCCTTAAGTGCCGCAAATTTATGCTTGTATGCCACTTTAGTGATTTGACTTTTAGTAACTGACAAATGCCAAAGCCCTGCCCCAAAGTGACACTACCCTATAAATCCTCTTTGTTAAAATTCAGAGTTTGCTAGCAAAAGCGCAAAAATCTCCAAGCAGGCAATGTGTTCCTTTATTCTTTCAAAGCATTGTCCTCACTAAAATCCAATCAGCCAGCCCCTGTGCCATGGCTTCTCTTGCTATAATATTTAGGCTCGGGAATCATGCTGTGTGGGTTGACAGATCACGTTGCTGGAGAAATATGCAGATGACTTTGCTGAAACACCTTTAATTGACAGAACCTTTACAGACACAAAGAATTCAGTCAGCTAAATAATATTAGGATTAGGCTTTGACTTTCACTGAAGCATCTTCCTATATAAAATGAGCTTCATCCATCATTTTTGTCAAAGTCAGGGACAGCCATTTTGTCAACCAGACATGTTTATTTAATAAGCAGCATGGTGTTGCTTTGTAATCCCAGGAACATATATAAGCACGGTCTCTAAGCCCCCTCTCCCACTGCCCTAACCTCTGTATTGTTATACCATACTTGTAGTCAAGTCTCTGAGTTAGGGGGTTTCCAGATAGAAAGTAGCAGACCACGGGGGCTGAGGACGGGATTGGTACATATCTTGGCATTGGGCCCAGAGCAATCAATCAACAAACATCCATTGAGTGGATTCTGTAAGCAAACACTTCCTCAGCTCCGAGGGGAATATGAAAAAGAATGCCATATGTCTACACAGACAAGAATTTTAGAATCTAACTGGGGAGGAATTAGTAATAGCCACTATTTATTATTTATTATCCCTACTGAAATTCTTGTATTTAATCTTCTCAATAAAGCTGTGAAGTTGTATGACTCTGTACCTTTTAGAGAGGTACAGAAGGTAAGGAATTTGCACACATCACTTAGTTCATAAGCAAATGAACTCCACTTTGCCACAAATATTAATTTAAAAATCTTAATAGCCATTATACTATAGCTTTACTACTGATGCAAGAAAAAAAATTTTTTTAAAGATTTTATTTATTTATTTGACAGAGATCACAAGTAGGCAGAGAAGCAGGCAGAGAGAGAGGGGGAAGCAGGCTCCCCGCTGAGCAGAGAGCCCAATGTGGGGCTCGATCCCAGGACCCTGAGATCATGACTTGAGCCTAAGGCAGAGGCTTTAACCCAGTGAGCCACCCTGGCGTCCTCAAGAAAAATTTTTTAAAAAATATAAATGTAGAAAAGAAATCACATCAGGAAAGGCAATAAATATCAATATAGCACTAGAGCAGACAGAATGGACTGGGCCGGTGCTGAATATATGGGACAGTAATAGGGCCTGCGGGAGCCTGGGAAAATGTCTGAGCTCATGTTGGAAGAGGTCATGGAGAGGAAATGACTGCTGGTTGATCCCCAAGCTGGACCTGGGCAACTGGAGACTCCTTATTCCCTCCCTGTCCTTGGAATGTATACTCTGTCCACAGTGCGAGTGATTTTCAAGGACACAACCTTGAGAGAACAAAGCATTGTTGAGGCTGTCTGGATGGTAAACATGACTGAACCCAGTTAAAGCCTCTATAGAAGATTCTCTTTAGTTTCACTTTAATCTCAGTTCTTTATTTCATAAAGATATGGCTTAGATCATGGAACTCCCAACTCTAAAAGGCTTAGCTGCCACACGTTCAGCTCTCCCAGGTGCCAAACATTGAGCCAAATCCCCCCAAACACCATGCCAGTGCGTTTTGTCAGTAGCCAATTATTTTTATTTTTCAAATAAGGAATGGAAAGAATGAAACCCCTAGGAAGCCCTTAGAAGATAAAGAGGTTTGCTTCTAAAGCTTCCTTCTCGGATGCATCACAAACCTTGTCTCAGAAATGAGCTGGAAATACCTTGTTCAGTGCTGGAGACAGAGAACACGTCCAGTTCTCAGATTCATCTAGAAGGGAGCTCTCATCCTGCTCCACATACTTCATGTTCTAGAGAAGGACTTGATCGTACTCTTCTCCCAGCTCAATAGTGGCCAGCCGTGTACGAGTTTTGAGAAACAGAGCCATGAGAAATCTTGCTATATTTTGTTTCCCTCCAGTTCCAATTCCCCTTGTGCTATTATGGCTATAGTTGACAAAACTTACTGCTCTTATGCTTCCATGAGCTCCTCTAGGACCACCCAATGCCCATGAGTTCCTTGAGGTCAGAGACTATGTCTTATTAAACTATATTCCCCCTATCTTCTAGTTTTGTATCTGGTACATTGTATGCCATAGGTTTCTGGTAAAGTGAGCTTGATTCTGTAAAGCTTCCCCTTCCTGATTTGAGTGCTTAAAATTACTTAACATAGGACATGGATTTTCATTTTAGGGTAAAAGATAAGGTTTGAAGAAGTAGTTTATCATAAAAGTCAGGGTAATTTTTTACCTTCAAGGGAAGGGAGAGAGCTCCCACTGGCAAGGGGCACACAGGAGGCTTTTGAGGTGCCGGTCACACTTTATTTCTTGATTTGTATAGTAGGTACAAAATGTTCAATTGCTAACTGTTCCTGAAATTTTCGCAAACACTTTCCTGTACGCTTTATAGACTTTATGATATATGACATACATGTATAAAAGTGCATGCGACAGACAGAAAAACACTTATGTAATTTAAGGTCAAATATGCCAAACACATGTGTAACCACCAAACCGCTTGTGTGTGTGTTTCACCCAGCTGAAAAAAAAAGGGGGGACTTAAATGCCCCCAGGTGAATTAATAATTTGATTTGAATTTCCATGTCAACGCACATGATGCTTTCTTGTGAGTGCAAGGAGGAGAGGAACACTGCAGAGATGAAGAAAGAATATCCATGGTGAGATTGAAGGATGAGACAAAGCAGTTCTTGCTAGGTGGCCTTGGGGAGCAGATATTTTCTCCATATGAGTTAGAGAGAGCCACATTCCCCTCTCAGAAGGATGGCTGCTGCATCGTGACAGTGGGGAAAAAAAAAGAGAAAAGGAAGTCATATTTGGGGGAAAGACGAGATGATGTTGGATAAGAGTATTATTGGTAGGCCTGCTGATTATAGCACAAACTCATAGATTTCCTGGGTTAAGATTATGATGCTGGCATGAGGCTCTAGTAGTACTTAAATAAAGGAAAAGATGGGAAGCTAAATCTTGGCAGGTGTCCCATAAGAATCATGGATTATGGATCATCTTGAAAGGTTACTCCACTTATAAATTGAACATGATATGTCACCATGGATTGGAGGACTGTTGATTGGTATTACGAAGTGACATCGATTAACTATGGTGGCTTGACATTTGTCTCTTTGTTCTTCTTATGAACTATTTTATAGAACAGGCTGTGGTTGTGAAGGTCTAAGCTTTGGGGCGAACCAAGGTAACGACTGTTCTGCAGTAATAAACTATCCACTCCCATTTGCCCAGGGAATCTTTCCTGGGAGGTGACACACTTCAATAGGATAGTACTCCATTTGGAAAGCTAACAGTTAAGCATTTCTCTCCAGTGGATCAAGACCCGTGATTGGGGATATTATTATCCCCTCTATAGAATTTGTTCCATGCTCCCATGTTTAAATTCAGAAGACCAGTGGAATGGAAACATAGAATTAACCTGATTGCAGCAGAAAACATTCCAGAGTGAAAACCTCTCATTCTCTTGGTCTGTCTTAATAGGGAATCAAATGTGATTTGTGTTGTGTGGAGATGATTACTGATGGGTAATTATTCTAAAATATCTCTTTTCAAATCCTTTGCATGGCAATCAAGGAAGAATGTGAGAGGTTAGGCATTGCATTACCAGAGTTATCAGCAGCATATAATTTCTTAATTATGCATAAAAACGAATAGCAAATACCTGCTGAAGGGGTTCCTGACTCTTCTTTGTGAAATGATGTCTGGAGTACACATGGGTCTGTGAGCTTTAGTAGAGGCTGTGGTGTAAAAGACATGAGCAAAGATTCTTCTAATCCTTCTAATAGCTGTGTGACGAACCTCAGTTTTGTTATCTCTATAGTGGGAATAATGGGAATAATAAATAAGAAACCAGTTCTTCTCTGGGTCGAAGTGTGAGTTATGTTAAGTAATATCACAGGATGCTTATGGTGATGTCTGGCATATAATACAAGACACTCAACAAATAGTACCTTTATGTTATTTTTTACCATCAGGATTAATATTACTACAATTCCTCAAACCACTAGCTTTGATTAAAGCCATACCTGACTCGGGCAGAAATAAATTTAAATGAGATGAATGTTACTTGGATATTTCCTTTTGGAATTAAATTATCAACATGAGAGTGAAAATTAACCTGGGTCATTAGGATAAGTCTTTTGAAGATCGCTGTTGGAGAGAAGATTCTGTCACAACCTTTTCCTAAGAGGGATTCTTACTTGGCTTGGGCTAAATTGTTCCTTGGGTTTTCCTTAGGGTGGCATGTGCTATTTGAGGGAGCCAGCCACCTTAAAGTCAATTAACATATTTACTTACACTTCCTATCCTGAATCCTCTAGTTTTGGGGGAAAATATGTACAGTTTTGATCTATTATGAAGGCTTGTCAAGAACAGATGAAGTGTGAATTGTTACTATTTGTGTTCATTTCTTGTCAAAGTGAAATGAGTATTTTACCACTCAGCGTCCTTCCTTAATTGTTCCCACAGAGCCAGGCAGTTTTTGGAGACCTTATGCTCTCAGTGGTATGGATCTTTAGCTTTTTGGAGTCACATTTATGATCAGTGACTAGACAGAGCAATTTCTCTTATATGGCCTTAATGTTGTGTTTGATTGGTGGGAGGAAAATCTAATAATAAAAAGATGATGTGTACAAAGAGAATGACACAGGCTAGAACACATTTTTAGCTAGTAATAGAATCTCTACTCACTCCCCCCACAGAAAACTGCGTGGAAACTACTGGGGACAAATTGGCACCTGTCAGCTTTTCTACCTGGAGGGTATGAGGGTCTATAGTTTTCCATGGCAAACACCCAGTGTTTGATCCCTACCAGGTCATTGTAAAGGTGCCACCATTTATGATTTGCAAAAGCAGCCACACCATCTCTCCTCAACTGGGATAATACCTTCATATCTCAGAGTAGCTTGTCTTGAACTATGGCTGTAAGAAAGAACAAAGGGAACAAACCCGAGAATGGGATGAGGGAGTCGTCGACAGCGAAACTGGTGATTAAAGATTTCTTATGGAAAAATAGTTGAGCCCTGAAGGACTGTCTGCATCATGATTCTTGACAACCAGAAAGTCATTCTTCATAAGTAACATATTAGCAGATTGTATGCCATTCTGAAAACATATTAAATATTAATTAATTTAATTAACATTAGAAAAAAGCATTGAGTGTTTAGCAACATGTAAGAGAAAACCGTGCTTAGAAAATTGGATGTCAACCAGTTGAATTAAATGCATTGTGGGATAGATGTTTTATATAAATATAAATTAACAGGAGTATTGTTTAGAAACACTCCACTCCAATACAAATTATCAGGAAAATTAGCTCATGAGGGATGACAACTTATTGGTACATTTATGCCTTCAGGGAGAAGAGAGATTTTACATTTTATCTTGTACTCTATTTGTACATTGCAGTTACGGCTTGGATCAGAAAGTGGTGGTTTGGTAATTTCAAACATACACATACTAGATGGAAAAGACTTTGGGAAACAAATGACTGCTGTACATTTATTGCATCCTAAATTTCTGCAGTCCTCCGATGCCCAGAAGGAACAAGTAGGTTTGGAGTTAGATGCCAAATATAACTTCTACTCAAAAGAGAAGTTCAAATCCTTTGAGAAAGTTTTATAACATTTTTAGTAGTGTTGGGAAAGCCATCTGTTTTTTAGTCCAGATGTCGGAATCTGAGTCATTTTTTTCTCTCAATTTTCTCCTGTTTCAACATCATTGTGTGTAGGTCAAGGTCTAAGTAAAGGGGAAAGTAATCCTCTGTATCTGTTGCAACTCTGCAAATCGAAGGTAGTTGGAAATGTATTGTTTTTGAGTGTTACCAAAGAACGGCATCATGGACACCCACTTTCATAGGCGCTGAGAAAGAAAGTCGAATATGTGAGTCTTTGGCTCAAAATTAGTGGGTACAATAACCCCAGTTGCCCTAGTTTAATGTGTCTCTTTCATATCTATGTCAAATCAAGCAGGTTTGCAAAAGTTCATTTTTTCAACTTTTTGCAAGGTCCCTGGGGCTGTGAGTAGTTAGCAAGTACCAGTCACTTTTGGAGATGTCTTTTTAAGTTGGCTTTGTCCAATAGATTTTGTCAGGAACAGTTTCTTTCTTTGTGAGACATTCATGATATTCATAATACAATCACTCAACAAAGACTGATTCACAATAGTAAGTGCAGGTTACTGTTCCCCTTAAAACAGTTCCCATGCATGGCCATGATTCCTCAAAAACTCTCAGAAGAGTATTCCTGGCTTTGAATGTGGTTTTGCAGTAGGGCACATGTGTGACAAATGGTACTTTGTGTGCCCCTTCATTTAGCAAAAAGTTTATGCCCTTGCCTTTAGAGCAGTGATGTGATTATATTTTCCTGTTCTCTGACATGGACGATGCATACAGAGTAGCTTAGGTGAATGTCCATAGAAACTTCATTTCCCCCTTGCAGTCTACCATTTGTGTCTTCCATGACCTTCCCTCTTTCCTTTTGCTCTTTCTCCTTCTGTTCGGCTATAGTGCATCCACTTTCCATCTTTCCACATCTAAACTTGATTTGAGTTCTCATTTATCAAGTAGCCCCATTAATAATCTAGAGTGGTAGCTTTGGTGAGGGCAGCAAATGAGAGGAGGGGGAGAAGAATTTCTGGTGAAAAGCACGCAACTCTTGGTGCACACAGACATGGGTCAGGTGGTAGCCCTAGTGCTTATGACTTACACAAATCTCGGACAGCTGGCTGGATTGGCGGGTGTCTCCATTGTCTTCTACTGTCCTCAGGAATATGGGAATAATAATGCCTTCCTCACTGTACACTCCAAAGGATATAAGAACCATGGAAACTCAAAGTGGTCAGTGTTTGACTTAGTAAGTGCGCTTTCTTCATCTCCATTTTGTTCCATTTTCTTCTTTACCCTGCCATGGTGCCACCCTCTTGGCAGCCTCAGGATTGGGTCCAAGAAACAACAGCACATTTCCTGCTGCTCAGAAAATTGGTCACCCTCTCATTAGTTTAAGCATAACCCTTTTCACCCCTCTGATGATTGGTTTTCTCAGTGGCCTTTAGGGGCAAAGTGAGGGAAAAATAGTTGGGAAATAGGGGGGACTCAGGGCTCCTGGTTTATTTTTCGAATGTGAAAAGCTAATGGTTTACATGTTAGAAATTGCCATTTGTTTCAATTACCACACAAACAATAACAATATCTTTAACAATACTATTATAAGGGCCTACATCAAGTACCACTACTATTCTTGGAATTTTTTTATTTTTAAAATTTTGGGAGCAATTACTTAGTGCCAGACACTCTACCCAGTACTTGAGAGGGAAACAAAGCTGAATCGTGGATCCACCTTCCCCTGTGAGACACTATGTGAAAAACCTTCCGCTCTGGTGGGCTTTGTTTCTCCTTCACCATTATCCCTTCCACTGTTGACATATGAAAATTGAAGCTGAGATGAGGAAGATAGGAATCTGGAGGAAAGCTGGTAACATTTTTATTGTTTCACAAGGAGGCAAACCCTGGTCAGAGCCATACGTGGTGACCCTAATGGGAAGGTAGGTGAGCTGTGGCCCTCAGAAGGAGAGAGCCAACTCTAGGAACCAACCAGGCAGAACAGAGTCCCAGACATTGCTCTCAGCCTTAGGTTACCCACTCACTCTCAGGTGCCACTTCTGTGATATTCTAAACCAAGGTCACCATCAGTGGTGTAGAACGTGCAGCATCCCTGGGTCTGGCAATGTGGCCGAGGACCATGTGACACTAGAACCCTAGATGATTCTATCCCAAAGGTCCAGGATGGGTAATGAGTAGTGCAGTTCACTGATGTGTTTGGTACCCCAGGGGCACTAGAACTCTGGGATCTAGTGAATATTATCTATGAAAAAATAGTATAGATTTGCAAACAGGAAACTTTCTAAGCCTTTTGAAAATCCTTTCTATACTTTTACTTTGGGAAGTACAAAATATATTATTTTTACTTGTGTAATTTGATGCCGTAAAAGAAGAAATGGACATTGAAATCTCTAATTCTTCTGCTAGTCTGGAGGCCCTGTAGGAGCAGGTATTATGTCTTTTCAGTATCAAGGGTAGAAGCTAGGGTCACAGTTTCATTGGTTCTTGGTACTGTAGAGCAGGATTTTCAAACTCTAGATTTGTGGATCAGAATCTCCTAAGGAGCTTGTTGAAACGGACTTCTAGGTTTTGCTCCTAGAGAAGGTGACACGTGGTTCTAGGAAGAAATCTACGATTCTCCATCTTTAACAACCTACAGGTGATGCTGATGTTGACGGTCTTCGGACTACACTCTCAAGCAACATGGTCATAAAGTGCTACTTCAGCCTGCAGTTTTCATCTTCACTTTGTTCTGGAAAATTCTAGTCTCAGTTACATCATATTGTCCGGGCAGAGAGACCCACCAGGCTGAACTTTGTATTCACCACCCAAGCCCTCCAGAACTGTCGTACTTTCTGGTAGTTCTTAGATATCTGTTATTCTTAGATCCCTAAGCCACTATGGCCTTAGATGCAGTGCCTCTGAACAGACTCACTCTACAACATAGAGAGTAAGAGAGAAAGGATGTGTGTCTGGAATACCAAATCATGAAATTGGTTAGATATACCTTGGGTACACAGGTATCAAATTACAGGCCTACTTGGTCTCACCCAACATAATTTCATTCTGGTTTACAAGGTTTGCCATGCATGCTCTTGGAAGGGAGATAAGACATGGCCAAATTAAAACAGTGTATGATGTGGAAATCTTTCAGATTGGGCTTGAAATTCAATCATACCCTAACTGATTCACAGCCCTATTCTGGGCCTGGCTCCGGCAGATTGCTAAACCTATTGAAGCATTTGTGGAACAAGGGTGAGGAAAGGTAAAGGAGGATAGGTATGGGGGTCAGATGAACTATGAGAAAATATTTTAGGTTCTCTGAACCTCTGTTTCCTCATCTAAAAAATAGCATGTCAGTGATATTTACTTAACAGAGTTTTTGTAAGGATTTCCTGGTATACTTAAAACTGTCAGCATGAAATCTAGAACACAGTCATACTCATTAATTAGTGTTCTTTTCTTATTTTTTTGAAATCTAGAATATAGTAACACTCATTAATATTGGTGTTCTTTTCTTATTTTTTGAAATTGAAAACATAGTAACACTCATTAATATTGGTGTTCTTTCCTTTTTTTTCATAGTGTCTCCTGCCCATTAATCAGGAGAATATGAAGGCTGAAGAAAGGAAAGAAACATTAGGTTCTCAGAAATTGCAAATGGTTGGTCTCCTGGCATATAACTGAGTCAGATTTATTCTATTTTTTTTTTAACTTTAGTGGAACTCCAAGGACTGGCCTAGAGATCTCACAACCACTGGTGACAAAAAAAAAAAATCTATAAAATGGCATCATGTTTTAAAAGTAGAAGACCCATCTTGGGTATTAAATATAACAGGTGGAACATGGATGGTAAATACTCATATAAAGCCTGCACTGTTTGACAGTGGACCATAGTAGTTCCTAAGGCATCATATTAAAGTGCAAATTATATATAATTAAATAATAAGGGGTATGACATAATGCAGGATATGGAAAGAGAATGGAATAGGGACTAGGTTTTAATTCTATCTCTGCCCCAACCAAACTTGTGACCTTGCAAAAGTCACTAAACCTCCTGGTAACATGTATATGTTATACTTACTCTGCACAACTCTCTCTAAAACCAGTTGGAGTGCCTTTTACCTCATACATCAAATTGATACTTCGGAAGCTAAATATTCTCAAGTTTAACGTCATCAAGTTGATACTTTGGAAGCTTAATACTCTCACGCAGAGAAGCATTTCAAAAACAAAAATCTGGGGGAACTGAATCTGGGGTGCTGATCTTTATGACTGTGAGCAGCAGCTCTAAAGACAGATTTTCCCAAGAATCAACACTTCTTGCCTGATTCCTCAAGTGCCCACCTCATAGAAGGACATGAAAAGGAGGTGGGCCATTAGAGTCTCCTTGAAGGTAGGCCCCCATCATATATCAGTGCCATGAAACTGGGGTTATATCTGTCTTGTTACTGTCCTATTTCAACTGTTGGCACAGTGCCTGCCATGTAGTAAGAGTTCAATCAATATTTGTAGACTGTATAAGAAAATGGATGAATAGCAATTCAGTGAGCTAGCCTCAGCACAATTGTCCCAGAGAGCCTATACAAATCAAATTGTGAAAATTTCTACCTTTCCTGATTCCATATAGACACAGCCCCAATTTCTGCCAGTATCTGAAGGATAATTACAATAATAATTCATGTCTCCATGTGGAAATAAGGTATAACTTTCAGACTTTCCCAAGGAGCATTATCACTCATACTTCATTTTGGAAAGATTGATATGGAAAATTAGCAGTTCTACCACAAGGCTAATGAGAAATATAGGCAAAGCTTCTGAAGCAATGGAAAAGAAGAAATTTTTTTTCCATTGTGATCAGTTAAAGGTACATAGAAGGCTCTGTGTGGAGCCGCAGTCCACATCAAGCAGCACCTATCACACTTTATTCAAAATATTTTTTTCTCCTTTGTTAGTTCAATGACTTTGCCTTTAAAAAAATAGACTTTGAGTCCAAATCATATGCATGATATTATGATAAATAGCATAGTGATAGGTAATATATAAAGCATTTTCTACCTACAAGAACTATAGTGTGAGTTGGGGACACAGACCTATGCATACAAAGCTATACATGGAAGGTCTGCTGGCGCTGATACTAAGTAGGAAGAGGCCTAATAACTAAGATGTCCGAAATGTACAAGTGAAGAGCAAAATGCTAGGATGGTGGGTAGTGGAAGACTGGGGAGGTGGGAAAGCCTACTGTAATGAAGAGATCAAAGTTGAGGTAGGACATATATAGATATTGCAGGGTCAAGTCCGTCCAAGAATCATGATGTGGAGAGGATCACAAATCATCCACAGAGATGTGGCATTCACACTGAATGACAGAAATTGTAGCTCTTAGGTACAGTAAATGCTTTAGTTTTGGAGTCTAAAGATATCCTTTGGAAATTCAGCTCTGCCATTTACCAGACAAGTAACCTTGAGCCAAATCTGTGGGCCTGAGTTTTTCAATCTATAAAGATAGGCCTACAGGTATCTACCTCAGATCTTCAGAGGAACCAACATGGTAACTTACAAAGCAAGAAGCACTTTGTCAGCACACAAGGTACAGAGTAAATCTTATCATGCCAATGTGTGATTGACGCTTACAAATGGAAAAGCTATAATGAAGGGCACGGTAGGAAGTCTGCAGGTTTGTCTGTGGTGTTTGGTTGAAACGGTTTTGATAAGGTTGTGTAAGTAAGGTTACCCATATCCCAGACTTCTGTAAGATAATCAGGAAGCCAAATTATCCTAACATCCATTCTTGCCCTGTTTCAATGCTTGCATTTAGCTTCCATTTGAATAGTTAACCTAATCAGTGCAGAGAACTGAATCAGATAATGCAGTCTGTGTTATTTTTATGTTTGGACCAAGTCATTTTTGCCTGGCAATGCTAAGGAAAATAAGCAAATAACTGCCAAATTTCCACTTAGCTTGGTGGAAACAAGCTGTGAATGTGGGTAAATCTTGGAGGAGGGGTATTGTTAAAGGATGAGAAAATTTCTAGGAGAAGAGGTAGGGGGTCTCTTGAGTTGTCCTATTCTTGGAGTATATCCACCACACACAATTGGAAAAATGTGTACATCTGTTTATGCTTCCTGTTCAAGTCAGTATACTATTATCTGCAAGCTCCCTGACTTCAGTCCCCTTTTTGCCTTCTAAATGACTTTTGCACCCCGCTCATACTTTATTTTACCGGTGAATAATAATGGCAACAACATCTGCCGGCCAAGGCGTTGTAATTTATAGTTTATTATAAAGTATTTAGTTTATTCATTTGAATCCCCTAAGAACCATGAAAAATATTGGCATTGTTATTTTCACTTCACAAGTGAGGAAAGAGATTTAGTAGGGATGGGGAAAAGGGGGAAGGAAAAGAACATAAATCAAGGCTGGAGAGAGGAGGGCAGACTCTTGGAAATGAAGGAGACTGTGATAAGTCAGACAGTCCAATGGAGGGCTGTGTCTCAGTGACAGTAAACTCTATCATAGGTTCTGAGCTTGGAGTTTGCTGCTTCTTTCTTGATGGCCATAACAAAAGTTCAAAGAGTTCATGCAAGTTTCTCTTGGCTAGAAAATGGCTGAGTCTTGTGTCCTACAACATGTTATCTCCCTATCCCACTATGCCGGAACCTTACCCCACTAGTCTGGACCAGACCCATCTCCTCCAAAGCATGCTCTTGGGTGTAAGAGGAATTCAGAGAAAATCTTGATTATAGAAACACCAAGAAGAACAACAACAGCAAAGAGAGGTGATGGGAGGAAGAAAAAAAAAAAAGGCCAGGCACTGGTCAAATAATAATCCGTTGCTGCTCAAATGCACATCCCCAAACAAATGTGTTGTGATGTACACTCTGGTCCTTAAGAACTCTCTGTCCATCCACGTGGACTCCTTTCTTTCTTTGAATATCTTCAAAATGTTTAGAAGCCAATTATCCTTTTGTAAACACCAAGGACAGATGGATTCCAGGAAAGTGCTGACTGAGCATGATATAAAGCATGTCAATAGTAAGCCGATGCTACCACTCTTTCATTATTTGGAGTAATCTTCACAGCATATATTTATCTTTAAGCTCATGTTTCTTGCTCAGAATTTTTAATGACAGCGAGCATCTTTTCCCTCTGAATCCTCACTTCACCTCCATCCTCTTTTGTCCTCTGGTTTATAAGATAAAACTTTGGACCAAATAAGATAACCAGTCTGTTTATCTTTGTGGCATAACTGGTTTAGATATTCATGTCTGTCTTTGTGTGTTCAGGCTGCCATAATAAAATATCAGAGACTAAGAGGCTTTGGCTTAAATAACAGAAATTAATTTTCTCATAGTTCTAGAACCTCAGAGTCTAAGATCAAGGTGCCAGCAGGCTTGGTTTCTGGTGAGACTTCTCTTCCTAGCTTTCTGAGGACCTCCTTCTCACCATGTCCTTTCATGGGCTTTCCTCTGGAGAGAGAGAGCTCTGGTGTCTTTTCCTCTTCCTATTAGGAAACCTGTTCTATAGTGTTAGGGCCCCACACTTACACCTCATTTTACCTTACTTACCTCCTAAATGACCCTATCTCCAAATACAGTTAAATTGAGGGCTAAGGCTTCAACATATGAATTGCAGGGAGGGGCACGAGTCAGTCTATAATAATATCTGAGGACAAAAACATGACCCACATACAATCTTTCCTGAATATTCCATCTTGAGATATCCCAACACAGGGGCCCCTTGACTTTTCTCCCATCCCGCCATCCTTCCCTTTTCATTCTCAGCTTTTTGCTGAATTCCATTTCCTCCTTCAAGGTTTCTACCATGCTTTTTAAATCCGAAATAGCCCAGAGGTGGTTGTTACTCAGTGGTCAGCTAAGAAGCCATCTGAGAGAGAAGGGAGGAAGACTTGGTCACATGAGCATAAAACACAAGAGCTTCAGAGCTCTGTGGGCAGGGAGCCTTGATATTTATCTTCCTCCTTATCCATTATGAAAAAAATGAGAGAGGCAAGATAGGGTCATTGGAATTTGGTAGAAAATGGAAAGAATGGCTGGATGGTAATAGGATTATGTGAGGCTGTGAGGAGGGTTTCATATTAGCCTGTGGTCCAGAGGCCAGATTCAAGCTGGACATCATACTGGACAACAGCACTCTTCCACCGGAAAGATAGAGCCAGATGAGCACAAACGCTTCTCTGGGGGAAGAGAAGAGGGAGGTCAGAATGCTGAGTGTAGCCAGGGGCTCAGTCAAGAGCAGGAGTGTCCCCATAAATAATGACAAATATTGACTGCTGCTATAGTTTGCTTTTATTAACCTTTGTACCATCCCAAGTGCACAGCTATCTTTGAGGACTCACAAAACTTCAGATGTGTGACTCTCTGGTTTCTAGCTCACACTACCATTCTACAAAGGATGTAGAAAAATTACATGACAGAACATTTTTTTGTCTATGGTGAAATGGATTACTGACCCCCAACTTCGGTGCGATAAACAAAAATGTTGACTTTAAAACACGAATGGAGAAAATTGGGAGATCAGAATTCCAGAAAGATCTAGTCTTCATTTATGCCTGTGTTCATGTCCCGATGGCACCACATTAGTCTTTAGGGACCCTTCTTTGGGGTCCCTTCTTAAAATGTCAGCATTTATTATTTAACGCCTTTTCTAAAATGTGTGGCTCTATTTTGGGCAAATAATGAAATCTCTGATCATTTATGTACACATGGAGGCCCAGAATCAATCCTTCTGGATGCCCATTCTTGTATAATGCTGCGACAATAAATAGAAGAAATGCAGGATTTAGGCTGCAAGTGCACGCTCAGTCAGCAGAGTTCTGTTTTGTTTTGGTTTTCTTCAGAATCCTTTAGTAGCTTTATTCTGTTACTCATATGGGAGGTGTTATCTTAAAATAGAGGACAACAAATTTTGGTGAAGAGCACTGGAATTTCACCTAAGGAAGTGTTGATCACAACTTACCGCTTTAGCAACACTTTTCCATCAACTTCTGGTTATCACTTATGGGCACCACTCTTGGTTAAGTCCCCTCCTACCCCTCTGGATGCGTTTTACCAGTCTCCTTCTCTCTTTGCCTCATCACCCTGACCTGTAAACACAGAAGTCCTTCTAGCTTCACTCCTAGGGCTGCTTTGCTGTTAATACTCCTTATTTGAACTCATGCAGTCCTCTGCTCTTTGACGATTTCCCAGATGACACCCCCACTCCCAACTTAGGCTCATTTCTAACTGCCTGTTCAATGTATCTGCTTTGATAGCTAAAAAGGCATCTCAAACCAAACATAGCCAAAGTTAAATATTGGTTTCCGCTCCTGGCAAATCTGTTTCTCCTGGGGTCTTTTTGACATCCATCAATGGAGGTCCATTCTACAGTTGCATAGATCATACTCTCAATTTACCCTTGACTTTCTCTGACTCCTCACATCCAGTCCATCAGAAAGACATGTTGCCTTAGCTGCCAGATTTATCTAGATTCCCAAACTCCTGTCCTTCCCTACTATGTGTCCAGTTTGTACCATCAATAGCAGTGGGTCTTTCATTCTGCCTCCTTTGCTCAGCTCTATCCCCTTGTAGTCTATACACAAAAGTAAGAGTGTAAGTCATATCACGTCCTACACTGTAAGTCATATCACATCCTACACTGACTCAAACCTTCCACTGACTTCTCAACTCACTTGAAATAAAATCCTATAGACAAAGGGGATTAAGACCACACTTATCATTGTGAGCACTCAGTAATATATAGAATTACAGAATCATTGTATTGTACTTCTGAAACTAATATAACACTATTAATTGTACTTCAACAAAAAAAAAAAAAATAAAAAAAATCATAGTCCTGCAAATTCAGCCACATGTTTCCTTTCTGAGTTCAACCCTTCCACATCCCTCAACACCTACTCTAGTCTGGCCTAGCTGATCTCCCTACTGTTTCTTTAACATGCTCTAGCCTCAGGACCTTTGCATACACTGTTTGCATTCCCTGAAATTTCTTCCTTGAAGAACATGCCTTTTTCCTTTAGGGTCCATAAGCCTCTGCTCAAATGTCACCTTATCAGAGACACCTTCCCTGACCAATCTCTCTAAAGTGGAACTTCTATCTCTTCCCTCTTTATTTCTTCCCTACTTTTTTTTACCATATAAGCTTTATTTCCATTGATAGGTACTTCCTACTTACCTGCTTCTTGTCTACCTCCCTCATGAGAATTCCAATCCCCGAGAACAGGCACTGTCAGTGTTTCTTAACTCATCTAGTGCCTACAACATTGCTGGTTCATAGTGGTTAATCAATCAACCAATTGCCCTATATTACTTTTTATCTGTATCAGCACAGGAGT
Source organism: Nasua narica (assembly GCA_028533885.1). Lineage (NCBI taxonomy): Eukaryota > Metazoa > Chordata > Mammalia > Carnivora > Procyonidae > Nasua > Nasua narica. The sequence continues at coordinate 88,353,631 of CM052811.1, read as the reverse complement.
CTCACTTGAAAATAAAGAAAGGTCAATGGGAAAGAGAACCAAGGGAAATCAGAAACCCTGCCTTGGAAAAATAGATTTTTTTTTAAGCGTTGCTCCTCAAATGGGGCATTACCTGGGAGCTTAGCTTATTAGAAATGTAGATTTGAGGGCTCATCACACACCTAAAGGATAGACTCTAGTTAAATGAGTTAATATGAGGCAGAAGTTGATTTTAATTTTTCCAGACCTCAGTGGTGTTATTTGTCCTATTTTTTGGGGCGTCTGGATGGCTGAGCTGCAGCTGTGTGGACCTCCTTAGCACCCGGGTCCAGGTGTTACTTCAACATTGGGGACGGGGACAGAAATCCGAGTTCTAACAAGGTTTCCTAGTAATTTGTATGCACAATGGGGTGAGAAGCTTTGCCCTAGAGTCCTGCAAGTGCACCTCTATTTTTCCTCAATGAGTCACCCTGTCCTATCTGAACAAGATCACAGCTTGTCTTCTGAGTGTCTTTCTGTATTGTCTGCCTTCCAGACCTTGTGATTTATAAATGGTTGATAAATGAGAAAGGTGACTTGCATCAGGGAAACGAATAAGACCAGGCACCCTGCTGCCTTTCAATGTTTGACATGGGAAAGACCCCACCCAAGAGAGTCTGCGGAGGCAGGATTGTCACTCATGAGATCGCAGTCGCCTATCAAGATGCAGGCTGCCAATTTGAGCCCAAACAAGAGTCCATTGAGAATCACCACAGGCAAAACCTTCCTACTGGGTGATCTGAGAAGACAAGTACTTTGTGAAATAGAGCTGAATATTCAGATAGGCAGAAGGGAGACAGTATAGTTGCATTTATGTTGTACCTTGTTCCTCCCTTGCGTCGTCTTACAAAGAGCATTTCCTCCCCTGGTAGCTGCTGTAATTCATATTTTTATCTTGTCATTGTTCAAATTTGGTTTGTCAAATCATTCTGAGCTTTCCTGACAGGCTGGTTGTACAAGGTCAGAAAATAGCATTTCACACTTCTCTGAGATGGGGATTTGAGTGCACGTGATTAATTGGGGAGTGCTCTTAGGAGAAGGGGGGTGAGAAAAGTAGGATGGAATAGGGAGAGAAGCCGGGCATAGATGTGGATTCAGCTTCAGTTTAGAGCTGTGGAGCACGCAGGGCACAAGAGAGGTTGGTCATTTTTACCCTCTTGAGAGTCAGTCTCCCAAAATAGTGTGGGAAACTCCCAGACATTTCCCCATGAGGCAATTCTCATAGGTCATGGGCAAGTCTCAGAATAAGGAGGGTCGTAGTGAGCTCTAAGCAACCAATACTCACAACAGCTGGGGCTTGTTTCTACCATAGGTATTAACAACTATGCTTCCATGCACCCTTTATGAAGAGTAGCTCCTTCATCTAGACTGGAAATCTGCCAAGTGATTCCATGCAAAGAAAAAACATTCTTCCAATTTTAGATATTAACATCCTTGATTTGATTACCATTTGCTGTTTCAAATGCTGTGTTAATTATTAACTCGTTTAATCCCAATAACGGAATCGTCTAAATGCTATTGCTATTCTTCTTCACTGATAAAAAATTGTTGCACTAAAAGCTTGAGAAATTTGAGTTAGGCAGTCTAGCTCCAGACTCTTTGTTAGTAGCCATTAGACTATGAGTGGATGGCCACTGCTTGGAAAGGAAACATGGTGCCAGAAAGCCCCACTCAGTGCTAACACAAGGTAGGTGCCCATTTTATGTTGGCTAAATGAACCACATGAACCAAAAGAAACAATATTGGATAAAAATATGGATCCCTTTGATCTTGTATAAAACAGGAAACATTAATTTAGCTCTTAGCTCTGTAGGGGAGCAATTTGGGCTGGGAACAGCCTTGCAGTTCTGTTCTTGATGGGCATGCTGGCATCAGCTGCTGGTTATCTAGCAGTTCCCCCTCTTGGACTGGTTGTCTAAAAACTGGATGGACACAAGTGAGCCATGTGTCTCTCATCATCTAACTGGCTACCCTGGGCTCACTTACCTAGCATCTGGGGAGTGTTTCAACAAGGAGAATAAAAATAAAAGGTAAGGCGTCTTGAAGCCTAGGCTAAGAATTGGCACTATTACTTCTTGGTCATTCTTTTGGCCAAAACAAGTCACAAAGTCACCTCAGATTCAAAGGTTGAAATTGACTTCATATTTTGATGGGAGGAGCTTCAGAGTCACCTTGCAAGGGGGCAAGGAAACCAAGAAAGGAATTATTTGTAACCATTTTTGCTTTTACCAGAAATCTCATTGTGTACCTGTTTGTTACATGTAAATATGCAATAGAAACACTCCCATCACATTTAGCGCTTTCTTTTATATATCAAATATTGATAATATTAGATTAGGAAACCTAGAAACCAAATCACTACTGTTCATCAGCTAATAAAAATTTATGTACACATCTGAAACAAGAAGTCTGATCCTTGATGTTCTTTTTCCTTTTTCTTCTGAAAATACTAGAGAAATAACTCATCAGTAGTTACACAGTCCTACAATAAATCTTTATTTTAAGCAAGGTTAAAGTAGATTTAAATGTTATACAATGAAATTTGAGTCTCCCATCCACCCCATTCTACTGCTTTGTCTTTCTCCAAAGAATGGCCAATATCAAAGGACATTTGCGTTTCCAACATTACCTCCCTGAATGGGAGTATAGTATATATACTATCTTCCATTTTGCTTTTTCACTTAGCACTGTGTCTTAAAGAGATTTCCTTATACCACAAATGGTTTTAACTCATTTTTAAAAAATAGGATAGTAGTCCCTTTGAAGCCCAGGGATATGCCATAGATAATTTACTTATTCCCTTGTAGATAGTTATTTTTACTGCTTCCAGATTTTCGGGTCTTATAGACAATGATGGGGAGTGAATTCTTTCGCATGTTCCTTTGGATTCGTTTATGAGAGAATATTTAGGAAAAATTCAAGAAGTAGAATTTATAGGTTAAATGTGGTCTTTTAAAATTCAAAAGATATTGATTAAATTAACTACAGTGAGGGTGTACCAAGCTCACCAATTTTAGACTCCTAGAAAATAGTGCATGCATGTAGGATTTTTTTACATGCTCATAGATCATACAGACAGTCCCTGACTTACAGTGTTTCAATTGACGATTGTTCGACTTTACATTGGTGCAAAAGCAATATGTGTTCAGTAGAAACTGTACTTCAAATTTTAAATTTTGATCTTTTCCTGGGCTAGCGATATGTGGTAAGATACTCTCTTGTGATGCTGGGCGGCAGCCACCACAGCTCCCAGTCTGCTATGTGATCATGAGGGGAAACAACCGCTATACTTACAACCATTCTGTTTTTCACTTTCAGTACAATAGTCAATAACTCACATGAGATATTCAACACTCCTTTTTTTTGAGAGTGTGTGCAAGTGGCGGGGGAAGGACAGAGGAAAGGAATGGGAGAGAGAATCTTAAGCTGGCTTCACAGCCAGTACAAAGCCAATATGATGTTCGATCTCACCACCCTGAGATCAAGACATGAGCTAAAATCAAGAGTTGGACGCTTAATCGACTGAGCCACCCGGGCACCCCTTAACGCTTTATTATTAAATAGACTTTGAGATGACTTTGCCCAACTGTAGGCTAATGTAAGTGTTCTGAGCACATTTAAGGTAGGCTAGTTTAAGCTATGATGTTTGGTAAGTTAGGTATATTAAATGCATTCATTTTGTACTTAGGATACTTTCAACTTATGATGGGTTTATCCAGATGTAATCCCATCAGAACTTGAGGAAGATCTGTATGTATTAGCAAATATTAGCATTTTTGTCACTGTTTAATTATTCTAATTTTAGAGGTCTGGTCACATGATTGCTTAATTTGCATTCCTTTAAAAATAAGTGAGGTTGTGTATCTTTTCAAAATTTATAGACAGTTTATATTTAATTTTGTGAAATGCTTGTTTATATTCTTAACTCATTTTAATATTGTTTTCAAGAAAAAGCTTATATAAAACTTTTTAAAGTTGTTTTTTTTTTTTAAAGATTCCATTTATTTATTTGACACAGAGAGAGAGATCACAAGTAGGCAGAGAGGCAGACACAGAGAGAGGGGGAAGCAGGCTCCCTGCTGAACAGAGAGCCCAATGCGGGGCTGGATCCCAGGACCCTGAGATCATGACCTGAGCCAAAGGCAGAGGTTTTAACCCACTGAGCCACCCAGGCGCCCCAAAACTTTTTAAAATTTTTATTTTTATTTATTTTTTTTTTTTGGTAAGAGCACTTAACATAAGACCTACCCTTTTAACAAAGTTTTAAGTGCACATTATTGTTGACTATAGATAGACTGTTACAGAGCAGGTCTCCGGGGTTTATTCATTTTGCTTAACAGAAACTCATATTCATTTATTAGCAACTTTCCATTTCTCCCTCCTCTTGGCCCCTGAATTCTGTGAAGCTACTCTGACTCTATAAATTTGACTGTGTTAGAGACAGTAAGTAGAATCACACAACATTTGTCTTTCTGTGACTGGCTTATTTCCCTTAGCATAACGTCCTCAAGGTTCATCAGATTGTCACCTAGTGCAGAACTTCCTTCTTTTTAAAGGCTAAATAGTACTTTTCATATATACATATATACATGTATATATATCATATTTTCTCTATCTTATATAGATATGGTTTATATACAAGTATATATATCATGTTTTCTTTATCTGTTAATAAACATTCAGTTTGTTTCCATATTCAGCTATTGTAAATAGTGCTTCAGTGAACATAAAAATGCTAATATCTCCTCAAGATCCTGATTTTAATTCGTTTGATAAATGCCCAGAAGTGAGATTGCTGGATCATATGGTAGTTCTCCTTTTAATTTTTTTTGTGGAACCACCATACCATTTTCCATCATAGCTGTGCCATTTTACATTCCCACCAAAATATCCAAGAGGAACAATTTCTCCACATCCTTGAAAACACTTATCTTCTATTTTTTTTTAAATAACCATCATGGCAGGAACCACATATAAAACTTTTTATCATAAATAAAATCAACATTTTTATCTATGACAAATATTACTACTGTTTTTAAAAATGCACTTCATTGAGAGGTATGACATACCCAGAAAATGAGCTAATCTGAAGTATACAAGTGTTCAATCAAGTTTGAACAAATACATGTACGTATGAGATCATCAAACAAATCGCAATATGTAGTATTTCTAGCAGTCCAGAAATTCCTTTATACTGCTTTCTAGTCAATTGCCTTACACTTCCACAGAGGCATCCATTAATCTGATTTCTAAGGAGATAAATTAACTTTTCCTCTTCTTGAATTTGATATAAACTATACAATACACACTCTTTTCCATGTGGCTTCTCTGTTCAATGTGTTTTTCCTTTTTTTTTTTTTAAACAAAGACATTTCAGTTATCAGTAGTTAGTTCTCATTTTGGAGTAGTATTTCATTGTATTTTCATACTGAAATTTATCTGTTCACCTGTTGATAGACACATATATTTTGAATTTTGTTCTATTGTGAGCTAGGATGCTATGGACATTCTTGTACAAGTCATTTTTGTGCACACTCTTATTTATTCTTGATATCCACTCAAGAGTAGAATATCTAAGTCATAGGGAACTTTACTAAGAAACACTAATTTCCAAAGTGACTGTGCCATTTCCTATTTCCATTAACAATGTATGAGATTTCCAGATGCCCCACATGTCAACACTTAATATTTTCAAACTTTATATATGTGTGTAAGTAACATATCTCCTTGTGACTTTGTTTTGCATTTAGTTGACAATTAATGAAGGTGATCATTTTTTTTCATGTGTCTGTTGGCCTATCATCTATCTTTTGTGAAATGTTTTGTGAAACTCATTGTCTATTTTTTTAAAAGATTTTATTTTTATTTTTTTGACAGATAGAGACAGAGCAAGATAGGGAACACAAGCAGGGGGAGTGGGAGAGGGAGAAGCAGGCTTCCCACTGAGCAGGGAGCCCGATGCGGGGACTGATCCCAGGACCCTG
>CM052811.1:88328305-88347129 GCA_028533885.1 Nasua narica | reverse complement strand
TTGTTTGGAATAAACATGATAATACATGTAAAGGACACAGAAGAGTGCATGGCTTTTAATAAGCACTCAATAAATGCTAGTTTATTTTTTTCTAGCCATTAATTACCCCCGTTCTACCTCACTCTTGGGTTGAACATCATTTACATGATTTTCTAATGACTATTTCCAAAGCATGTTATCATGCAAAATAGATCAAATGAGCTCTATTTAATGATTTAATTAATTAATCATTTAGGCTGTATTTAAATTAAGTCCTAGACATTTTTATCTAAGATATATTAATTTGCTTGGCCTATTTCCTAGGCTCTTGTGAATAAAGGACGCTTGAATGAAATACACCCTTTATTCTTGTCCCAAATTATCCCAATGAGAGGCTCTTTGAAATGATATCCCTGTCAGGAAATTCGAATAATTTTGAAAACAAACAACAAGCAAAACCCAACCATTTGGCTGTATTCTACATGATAATTAAGTGGAGCTTGAGTAACTCTATATTGAGTTAGGGTGCTTTAGCACCTTTTGACTTCTTTAATGTCCATCTGAAATTTCGGCAGCTCTTGTTCAGACTGAAATGTGGTTTTCAAACCCTGGGGAATCTAATCAAAATGAGTGAAAAAAGAAGAGAAATAATGGATTACTATGCCTTGTGGGTTGTGGGTGTAGATTTTCTTTTCCTTTCCATTTTTTTTTCTTTTTTAGTAATGAATTCAAAACATTTATGATTTGCCAAGATTATGTTTTTTGGCATTGGAGAAGTAACACAATGTAACAGAACTAATATTCCAGTCCACTGACTATCCCCCGTGATGGCATTTTGGAAAGCAAAATGAGGGACTTCTTTCTGATTCACTCTGATCTTTTTAAGAAAGAAAGGGAAATTTGCATACTTTTAATTTTCTGAGCTTTGTCTATTGACTCTCATCTTATTGTATACAATAGCTAAAAATTTAATAAGTCTTGTCAAAAATCATTTCTTTTGTTAAAGATTTATCTTAAGGGAGATATTGAGAAGGCTATATCTATTTCTTTGTTTTGGAAATGAAAGATGTTTTCGTTCATACACCTGACTCAAACTTCCCATTGAACATACTATTTGGAGGCTATGAGACATTCACGTGGTTCCGAATAGTCCTATAGGAAAGAGAGGGATGTGAATTTATGTGTGGGAAGAGTGTTGGGGAAAAAAGAAAAGGGTACAAAGACACAAAAAAGAAATGTTATTTATTCCCCATAAAAAGGATAGGAGGTGGGTGGTAGATGAGAGGTTTCCATTCTAAAATGTTAAAGTAGTACATTTTCTACTCTTGTAAAGCACCGAGTTCTTAATGTCTTCTAGAATGGTACTATTTCCAGGCCAATCATAACTCGTGAATCACAGATAGTTACTGCATTTCAAATTGTCTACTTGTCGTCCTTGCATTGTTGAGCCAAAAGAAAGCAAAATTCCTGGGTCACATTACTCCTGCCCATTTGGAGTTGATGTCTCTGATGTAAATTTTTTTAAAAGATTTTTTTATTTACTTGAGAGAGAGAGAGAGAGGGAGCAGAGAAAGGGGCAGATGGAGAGAGAGAGGGAGAGAATCTCAAGTCGACTCCGCACTAATTCGGGACTCCATCTCACGACCCTGAGATCATGATCTAAGCTGCAATCAGGAGTGGAACACCTGATCAACTGAGCCACCTAGGAACCCCCTGATGTAAAATTTAATGCCACGTCCTCAGACTTTCTGGGTGATTGCTATAACCATCCTCTTTTTGAACAGAATTTAGTGTAAAACAGCCCAAACCAGAGAATGTCTAAAATGTCTACTTTGACCAAATAAATTATTAAGGATTTAGAGGAACAATTTGTTTTAGGAAGACATATGACCATTCAGATTTCGTACTCGAAATGAATGAGATGCATAGGAATTATGGGGTTTATATGAGACCCCTCATCTTATAATAGAAATAATGTCATGGACTATGAGTTAAAAAGAGATATGGAAAGGTGGGTATCTACAATGCTCCTCCCTCAACACATAATTATTGAAATGAGACATTTTCTTTGTTCTTTCTATGCAGTATTAGAAAAAGTTATCCAAAAACATCATCTAGCATTATTTATATTATTTCCTTGGCAATAGATACTAACTACTTAGCCATATGGAGCTTATTATTGCGCTAGTATTTTTTCTTATATACATACGTCTTCACAGATATGTGTTTCTTTACCCTTCCCTACCATTTTGAAGATACTAATAGCAGAGAAATACTCTAATATGTTTTGTATTCATCTGGGTACTTAACACTATGCTTTACTTATACTTTGTTCTAGTATGGGCAAATATTTATTGATTGCTCAATTTATAAAGTTGAGATGAGCCGGAGAGAAGGATCACTAGGTTACTTAAGATTCAGGTTGTAGATCTGTATCTTGTGACAGGTAGACTCTCTCTTATGGCAGGTCACAAAGTACATGAGCCTCAGGTTCTTTGTAGCCCATAGGTAACTGTCAGATCAAATTGGATAATATATATGAAAATGCTTCAGTAACTGCACCCATTCATTTTCTTCACCCTATGTGCATTCTCTCTGCCTTTGGTCCTCGCTAATTTCACAAAGATTGAGTTAAATCAATTGAATTTGTTATGCATTGTGTAGAAGAGGAAATTTAAAAAGTACGGCATACCCTGGACTCTAGGAATGTGAAACCAACACGGTGCAGTGAATGTAAGCTACCACAAGTGGAAATCGGAATTGATTTTAGCTATACAACCTACCACTGTAGCATAACAGCCTGGGTGTTGAAAAAAACAGCAATAAATCACACCTATTGTTCTCTTTCACCTCCTATGGAATTATCCTCTAGGAAGTAAATGCTGTTTGTTTGTAAAGAGGAATATATGGGAAAATTGGATGAGAAGGGCACATGTAGGCTCTTGAGAAATTCCCAGAGGAGCTGATCACTATGGTTCCTCTTGATTATTATTTAAGTTCCCCACAAAGAACTCCATGATGGTCACCTGATTTTTGGAGTCTGTTGGGAGGATAGATTCATAACTATTTTTAGCAAGTGTTGAATGACTATATTTTAGGATTACTCTTCTTGATTTGGGATGTCATCTCACATTTTAAAATGATGCTTTATGTTTCATTGAGATATTCCTTTGAGCAGGTCCAGACCCCATTCACACTGTGTGTAATATGCCAGAACAAACACATAAATCATCCCCCGCCAGAGCAATGTAATGCTAGGTTACTGTAATTTTGCCCCGAGTGTTGAAATCCTGGCACTTTTAGGGTTGTTACCCTATAATGTTATTTCAGTGAAGAAATAATAGCAATTTTCTCTATCTCTTAAAAATATCTTCTGGCATTTTCCAGGGCATTAATCATAAAATCTGTGTTTAATAAAAGGAGAAATGGGAAATAATAAGAAATGAATTAGATTTCAAAAAACACTGAAGGGAACTATGTGAATGCACAGCATGTTGAGAGGTTAAGGCTTTGGATTTTTGACACATTAAAATGAAGATTCTTAATAATAAGATATTTTTCTACCCTTTGGGGATAGGAAATGTTGAATAAAGGTGAATGAGATATATTCCATTTCTTTTTATATTTTAGTGCTTTTTCACATAGTTATTTTCCCTAATGATATACTTAGAAATATAAACACAAATAAGTCTCTGATAGTTAAAATGAAACTCTGACAATCTGAAAATAGCCTGAAAGGTCATAAGTAGGATTTAATTTACATTTATAGAAGGAAAATTATTTAAGTATCAGTTTTCATGGCCTGAATTTCTATATATTTGATGTAAAGGCAGATTACTAACAATAAAGATAAAATGAGATAATTAGGGTATCTGAGTGACTCAGTCAGTTAGGCATCCAACTCGATTTTCACTCAGGTTATGATCTCAGAGTTGTGGGATCAAGCCCCATGGGATGAACATGAAGCCTGCTTAGGTTTCTCTCTCTCCCTCTATCCCTCCCACCCTCTCTCTCTCTTTCTATCCAAAAAACAAAACAAAAAACAAAACAAAAAAAAAAAACAAAAAAGAGAGGATTAGTGTTCTAATTTTAAATACATACCATTGAGAAACTCTACTTTCAGGAACAGGGGACATTAATTTTAAAAGAGAATAACTGGTAGTAATCTAAATCTAAATAAATAAATTGAATTCTGATCATCTAAATAATCTAAATAGAAACATGAATTGAATTACATTTCCATAGTGATACTCTATAGCAGTTGAAATGAGTAAGTTAGATCAAGATATAGGTATGCAGATAAATCTTAAAAACAGAACTTTAAATGCCAAATGAAATTGTGATGTGATAGCAAGTACGTGAATTTTTAAAACGCCATGTAATGTTATTTATGGATATTCACATATATGTAATAAAATATGGAAACACGGCTAAGAGAGACACGCCAACTTCATTCTCGTGACAGTTTCTGAAGAGGGAGGGAGGAGAGCAAGAAGCAGTTATGGGACTTGAATTATTTTGGTAATACTTTATTTCTTTACAAAAATAGGGAAAGATCATTGAATGTGGCAAGACCTATTTTAGATGGAGCTAGAGGGGACATGGCTGTTGCTTGTGTCATTCCCTTACTTTCACTGTATTTTGAATTATACTATTTGAGGGGAAAGTCTTATCTCTGGCATGAAGATCTTACAGCCTACTGTGATGAAAGCAGGAGCTTTTGTGGACATGAAGGTGTGTACAGTATTAGATGTTCAGTAATATGTGTAAAGGCCCTCAAAGGGAAAGTCACAACCTGAGGGAGCCAGGGAAGTCTTTGCATTCCATGGATTCTGTATCTAGTTGCTGGAACTGGAATGTCCCCTATGAAATGCAATGGCTCTCAATCTGGGGCCAATGGCATGAGACATCATCTTGCTCATAAATGATTGTAGCACTTACATTCAGGTGAGATGTCTGCTTTCATCATACAGAAAAGCAAGGGATGCAAGAAAAGCCACCTACGAATACCATGGGGATGTCAGTCTTGAGCCAACCCAGACAGAGAAAGTGGCAGAAGCAAGACAAAACATAATTCTTTGTTTTTGCTAACCACAGTTTTCATTTCCTTTTTTTTTTTTTTTTCATTTCCTTTTTTTATGTGGACTGCCCTCACTGAACTGATTTGATCTGTAATCTGGACTTCTGCCAGTCATCTGAAGGGACTCCCTGTCTGAGAAACACTGCTTAAAAATGGCCGTTTAAGGTGGAAAGCCATACACATGTGGATGGCTATTTAGAAATGAGAAATTGCGAAAGAAAGAAAGAAAGAAGAAAGAAAGAAAGAAAGAAAGAAAGAAAGAAAGAAAGAAAGAAAGAAAGAAAGAAAGAAGAGAGAGAAAGAAAGAAAGAAAGAAAGAAAGAAAGAAAGAAAGAAAGAAAGAAAGAAAGAAAGAAATTGCATAGAACGCCAGAATGTTAGTGTTAGGATTCAGAGTTCAGTTAAGTCACTCTGCCTCCGGGTAAGGAAATTGAGGCCCCGAGTGATTTTGTGACTTACGAGACATCCTTGGAGGAAGAACAAAGTGTGGCACCCAGATGATTGACTTACCAGCTGAGTGACCTGCGCACTCCCGGCAAGAAGTCGTTCCATTACAAAACTTCAAGGATGATTGTTTGGGATTCTCGCTCTTTTATTCTAAGCTAAAAAAAAAAAAAAAAATGTCGAAAATCCCACAGGAGCTGAAATTGCTGAAGACAACTAGCTCTTTAATTATCATGTGCAGTGAGCTGCTTTTCCTTTTCGCTTATCTCTGAAGTTGGATTGCCCAGTACATCTGAATGTTCCGTGACAGGTCCCTGTGATTTATATCAGCTCACAAAATTAAAAAAATGCAGACTTGCAGCTCTAATTTGCCAGAATCCTTAAGATCTCTTTTATCATGCCCTGCTGCCTGGATAGAAAGCAGCATTCTCTTTAGTGGCAATCTGCTCTAATCATTTTTTATTCAGGTGGCAGGCAGGGTTCAGGCAAAACATGAAAGAGAGTGATTGGAGCACAGTGTCTTCAGATGGCTTAAACCGCATCACTCAGGCAATTCTGATCCTTTTTTATTTAGCCACATTTAAACAGGTTTCTTTTACAGCTGAGGAGACCAAACCAGTACACAGGGTATAAATAAGGTACATCACAAAAGAGCATGGCATTTGGAGTCTGAAATCCCTCCCTTCTAGATGAGTGTGACCTTGGGTTTCTAAATCTCTCTCAGTCCTCATTTCCTCCTGTACGAAAAAAGGGATAAAAAAAAATGCACTCATCATTGGATTATTCTGAAGGGGAAATGAGCTTTGAGAATTATAAAAGTGCTTCATATATTTTAAAGTGTTACACAAATGTGTCCTATACCCTTTTTCTGGGTGGGTTTTTAAAACGTGCCATCTTGTCTAGAAATCAGTTAAAAACAAAACACACTAAAATTTTCCCAGTAAATGTCTAACTGCTCATGTCCTCTCTGCATTATTAAAAAAATTAAAATAAATTCAGGGGGCACCTGGGTGGCTTAGTCAGTTAAGCATCTGACTCTCCGTCTCAGCTCAGGTCATGATCTCAGGGTCGTGAGTTTGAGCTTCACATGGGGCTCTGTGCTGGGCGTCGAGCCTACTTCAAAAAATAAAAAAATTGAAAAAAAGTTCAGATTCTGGTTAGTTTTCTTAGCAGTATTCTGTGCTGTACTCTTCTGAAAGGTAAACGTAGGACAAATTATATAAAAAGCAATGGACTTATTTACTACCAGTTTCTGGAAAGGAGAAATTGTTCCTTTGCTGCAAAGCTATAGCAATTTATTTTACTTTATGAGGAAAAAAAAATCAATGAAAGAAGAGGACAGCTACTGGGACCACCAGGAAGAAATTCAAAATGGTAGTTGGTTTGCGCGCCTTTGCTGGTTTAGAGAAAGCCTCCATCTTTCCGATGCTGTAACCCTCTCTGGTGGGTCTGGGATCCCAGGACTAACTCCATGTTACAGCATAAGCTCTTTCACTCAGCCAGTTGCCTTTTCTTTGTATGTGGTTTGACTTGCAAATAGTAAGGTGGGCTTTAATGAATGAGTTAACTCTGCTGGAATTGACACCTATATAGTTGCCCCCTCTGGTGAACTCCAAGCTGCCTGGTCTGGCCTCCAGGAAAGTTCAATGTATTTTCATCCCATGGGAATGCTTTTTGTGTGCCCCTCACCAAGGGTAAGGTCCTCATGATGGGAACCACAACTGCATATGGTCTCATCATCTTTAGGGAAGTAGTGCCTGGATCGGAGGTAATTGTATAAAGTACTGTTGGATTAATACGTTTTGCCAGCTGGGATTTATGGGACAACCAGTCATAAGTTCAACTTAACCCCCAAGCATCTTACTATTGCCATTTTTTCCCTAATGCCTAAAATTCCCATGGGTTCATTGATAAAATGTTTATAAAAAATACAAACTTAGTACGAGACAGAGTGCTGATGCTAAGTATAGAAAGGTAATATTCATTCCTATGCGATAACGGGTTTCTCTCTTAAAAGTCTTCTTAATGGTACATGTACATTTTAATGGCTGAGGGCATTAGACCCCCACAGAAGTGATACATCATTTGGATCACAAGGATTTGTTTGTTGGACATGGCCATCGTCTTGCCCTCCCTTTCTTCATTGGCATAAAGGAGAGGGAATAGAAGAGAGGATATTAATCACTGAACTATTATCTAATGTGGACACTGAAGACGGGGCATTTCATAGCTGGAGAACATTGTGAAGGCTTTGAGGCCACCAAATAGACTGAGGGGCAGGTTACAGAAGAGGTAAAGCTTGTGATTGCTTGTTTCGGGATCCTGTCCTGAGCTGACCACACAGAAGACTATAAATTGAAAGTGAATTCAAACAGCATCAAAGTCCCAGCCATGTAGACCCATGACCTGAGACATGCTGAGGTGGCTATAACCTTTCTTTTCTGGAACTGTAAGCCCTGGACCAGTGGCATTATCATCATCTGGGAGCTTGTTAGAAATGCAGGGTCTCAAACCCACCAGACTTCCTGAATCACAGCCTGTATTTCAATAAGATTCTCATATCATTCTTACGCTCTCTAAGTTTTTAAAAACAAGATGGGCTAGTGAATTTAATAACAGGAAAATAGCATAGAGAGTATATTGTAATTCTTCTCAAGCTATCTTAAGTTTAGATCAAACGGGGCATTCTTTAATATCTCTCTTTAACAAGCTCTTAACAAAGGAGAAGCGTCACTTTATCAAGTGCAGTGGAGAAGAAAGAAACAAGGCTGGAATCCAAATGATTTTCACTCTACCACATGGTCTCCCACATGGTCCTAAGATGGCATATTCTAGTGGTCTGGACATTGTCTACTCAGGATAAAGAGGGCCTGCGTTAGAGGTGACAGTGACAATGCCTGCTGGGTGATGACTTCGATCTTCAGGGCTTTCTAAGGAGCTTCCTGATTGGGGGTTGTTGAAGGAGCAAGTTTTGATCACAAGGTGTCATAGCAGGTCTGCCTGAGTCCCCCACTCTCATTCCCAAGCATCTTGATCTGCCAGCCACTGGTCTGCCCCCTGGTGTTTTCATATCAGGAGAGAGATTTTGTCATTGAGCTAAGGAAACCCCATGCAGTATTTGCTAGTATTTAACTATTATTAAATGCCAATAAGAAAAGCCACATATCTAATTATAATAATAAAAGTGCTTTCTCTTGCTTAGTGAGATACCATGAAGAAAACACAAGAAATTTGAATATTCAATAGGTCTTGCTTACCAGGAGTAGATCATCCACACCTTGGTAACTCAAAAAAGTGTATATTAATTCAAAACAGAATGAAAGGAATGTGTATTCCTCTTTCTTTGAAAGTAAGAAATTCTAAACAATATCCTATAGGAAATTTTCACTAAACATGGTCACATTCGCTAACACAAAGCCCACTCTTCTCAGGCTGATGAGAAACTATTAAGCACTGGTCTTCAGAATTCAAAAGCAAACGACAAGAAAAACCTATAATGCTGTTGGATTTATACAAATAAGTATGATGCATAATTAGGTTGAACAATAGGTCAATTTCATATGACTCAACCTAATGAAGATGGAATCAGTATTGTTAAGTCAGGATCCCCCTGTGGATTGAGAATTTTAAGCACATTTATTAAACATTTATCAAGCATGTAATAGTGACAGGGATTGAACTAAATGTTGATACTCAGACTTGAATAAGATCTGTTCTCTGTGAATACATGCTTATCAATCATTGCATATCAAAATCAGTTGTCCCTTACTATATGAACTCGTTAATATCAGTAGTCACTAGCTAAAGCTTAGAAATGGAATACATTAGGATAGTCAGGAATATCTTACTCAGTAAAGGAAAACAGTGCTACAACTCATATCTGGATTCTACTGATACTTCACTATTCTATATTCCTAACCCTAGATCTAGCTAAAATGGCTTTTAAGTTAAGATATGAATTAACTTCTTCTGGCTCCACGGAAAATATAGAATCCTCAACTTGCAGATAGAAAAGCAAAGTTCTAGAAATTTGACTTGCAAAGAGATAAAGGTTAAATTAATGCATGAGCTCGGATAATTATAGGACTCAAAATCCCCACTTTGGTGCCTTTCCAAAGCTCATGATTGGCAGATCAGTGGTTGGAAAAATTCAAGATCACTGTGTGTATTTCAGATCAGCAATGACATAGATATACCAGTCTTAATGAAACTCAACCAGTGATCTGAGGGACAGCTGGCTTGAAGACCTAGAGAGAATGAATATACAAATGGACAATGGCCAGACTATATATATGAGAAAAGAACTCTGCAGCAACTAGTTATGGAAGCCAAACCAGTCTCTTGTAGCAGTTACCCTGAAACAGTCCTGGTCAATGACTGCCAGCTTCCCTGTTTTCAGCCCCTGCTTTCAACTCAGAACCAACAAGAACAAGCCAGATATGGTCCCTAAACCAATCACAAAAGATGCCCTCCTTCTAGTTAGCCTGACTCCAACTTCCCCACACCAGTAGCCTCCAACCAGGGCATACCTGAAGCCTTCCTTTTGTACCTCCCTTGCCTGCCTTTGAGTCTCTTCCAAATACAAGGATGAGGTCTGACCGTCTTGCTAAAGCAAGTTCTGAATAAACAGGATGTATTCCTTCTCTTAGGATGGTCTTTTAGTTCCACATTCCCCAACGCCCTCATCATCATCAAATCTGTGGTCCTCCAAATCCTGATGGGAAAGTTATTCTCTCTCCTCAATGAAGAGTATAATGAAAGACTAGACATTTCCTCTCTTAATACACAAGCTGATCCAGGCTTTTCATTGACTTGAACTTTTATTAGTTGCCCCTTCAGGGTAGTTTCCTTCACTTCTTTCCAGATTGGAACCCTTCATATCCACTGTGGGGCTGCTGTAGTTGATGGAGGTCCCAAGAATGAGCAGTGACAGTTTTTTTTTCACCTTGGGACCTTGTAGAACCCATGTGTACTTACAAAGCATTGCGTATATTGCCTGGTCATATAGTAAGTACTATTATCAGTGTTATCCTCATTATTATCCTCATTATGAAAGCATATATAAAATAAGTGAAGCAGTCAAAAATTAATTGTAAAGCTTCTGCTGGGCTTACTTTATTTTTTTAAGTTTGTATATTTATTTCCTCTCTACAACCAACATGAGGCTTGAACTCACAACCCCAAGATGGAAGAGTTACATGCTCTTCTGACCAAGCCAGCCAGGTACCCCACTTTATCTTTATTTTGAAGCAATATTTTATGTCTATTTCCATGGATTTTGCCTAGCCTTGCAAATATCTACTTCTCTACTGATTTAGGCCAAATGAAAGTGAATGCTAAGCAGCAGGAAATGTTGATTAGCCTCTGGATTGCAATAAAATGTAAGAAGTATCCCAAAGTACTTACAACAGAAATATTTTGATTACAAATAAACTTTTTAACAGAAAACATTAAAATCTCAACCCTGGAGTCATTTTATCTCCTTTATATTAAGTACCTTACTACTAAGTAAAATGGAGCTGATGGCTGTTTAAGGTTATTTACCTCACACCTGATAAATCTCTTAAGAATGAACTTGGACCTTGAACTACTCTGTGTCAACCCTAACCATACCGCATGATTTAACTCTGTTAAACGTGAGAAGAGAGTCACCTCAGGAGTACCTTCAGCTCAGCGGAAAGCACAGAGGCTGCTATTCATAGGCTTTAAAATCAGAATAATATTCCTAATTGGTGACATTTATAGGGAGTCTATTTTCCCTCATTTGTGTTTATTCATTTGTTCATGTACCTAAATTTTACTCTTTACTAGGCCCCATGCTAAATGCTCAGAATATAGTATTTGGCAAGACAAGTATCCTTGTCCTCAGTGTGCTCAGGGCCTATTTAAGTACACGGAGAAGAGGAACCAAAAGTGTAATGTGTCTTCCCTCCTCTCTATCCCATTTCCCCAACTGAAGATTCTTGCTTACCAGTCGCCTTTACATCTTTAGTAAAGCAAAAGAAATTAAAATAATGTAAAAATGGTGCATTGATCATTATAATAAAGATCCATGTTGTAGATGAAGGGAGAAGAAAGAAAAACCAGCTGGACTAGGTTTGGAAGAGAGTTTTGGGGAAGGGAGAGAGAGAGAGAGAGAGGGAGGGAAAGCAAAGACACTAACTTGGTTTTGCTTTTGTTGTTCCTGTTTTTTTTCCAGTATCTCTCAGGCGTGAAAAATATATTGAAAATAAGAGACATAGCTAAAGAAAATATTTTAAAAGATTTTTACTTTAAATGCACCCACTGGTACCCCTAATATTTCTGAAAGAGTGTGATGTTTTAAGTGGCTCTCAACAATTTTGTTTAAGTAATATTGTTCAGAAACTGGGTCATATGGAACCCCAGGTCTATTCCACTTAAGGAAGCAGGGTAGCAGTTACAATCCAGGGATATAAGTGCTCTGGTAAGGGAGATATAAGGTGCTGTAGCATAAGATAGGGAAGGCATACAGTGCATCAAGGAAGGATTCTCAGAGGAATCACATCTAAGCTGAGACGGGAAGCATGAGCTATACAGACAAACCCAGACGTGGTAGGGGATCAGGCAATAGAATCAGAGAAGCAATAGGATTGCAAAGAACTTCCCATTATTCATAATGACTGGAATAAAGTGTGTATGGGAATAAAGGGGAAAATAACTTTGGGAATGGCCTTTTCTTTAGATATTCTCTGATGAGATCTGGAATATAACCCAGGGTTTCCTTTAACAAGCTCTCTTTCTGCCCTTGTAATACACGTCTCCTCAGTGAGATTGCAACTGAACTGTCTTAAGTGATTACTCATCTACTTTGCCTGGTTTTTAACCTATAGGACCCAGGGCTATATTGTCCATAGAACAGGCTCAGCAGATAACCAAACAAATTAGTTAATTAGTTATCACTTATTATATCTACTATGTACCAGACCCTACACATTTATCTTTAATCTTTATCATAACCCCGAAAAATAAGGTTTTATTTCTCCTACTCAAGGAATGAAAATACCAAGGCTCAGAGTCCATTAATTTGCACAAGATCACACATCAAAGTGGATAAAGACGTACACTGTTCTTCACTTCAGTAGACTGTTTTAACTGCTAAAAACACCTGTGGTCTTCATTTAGCTATGGGGTCCACTACAAATGCTACCCCTTCTCCCCACACTCCACCTAGCAAGACTTCTTCGGGCTCACCCAGCCCTTTGTGCGGTGGTACTGGACTTGTTCAGTAACTTCTAGCATCATTCAGTAAGAGTAAGGATCTTAGGAGTTAGACTCCCACTCACAAATTTTGTGACTTTGGAAATATTACCTTAATCTCCTTATAGGTCTCTGTTCCTCATCTGTAAAATAGGGATTGACTGATTACCTATTTAATGGGTTGCAATTAGAATTATATGAGCTTATGTAGAAGAGAAGACTTAACACTTGACATAGAGTCAGTCAGCTATGTGTTTTCAATTCCATTGGTGGACTTTCTCAACTATAACTTTAAACTTTCTCAAACTCAGCCTATATTTTGCCTTCTTTTATAGAACCTTTGCCCCATTTTCATATCCACACAGTTTACCGGTGGAGATGGAGATTAATTAAAATTAATTTTGACTTTCCTAAATTAACAAAATGCCAGCTGATTAACCCCATTGGCACATGTATCATATGTATGTGACTATATACCATCATGATATGACATTTAAACCAAATAATCAAGATTTCCTTCTCTCTTCCTTTCCGCATGGAGACGAACTCCTTTGTTCTCTCAAGACTCTTGTGGTGGAAATAATCAAAAGATTTATACCCTACCAAAAATGCCTTTATGCTGACATTTAGAATTCATGTTACTTATATAGGAAGCGAATACAACTGTACTAGAGGCTCAGTCAGCCTTGAGTCTGCATTAGCTCCTCTTTCACCCAGTTAATTATCAAAGGGCCCATAACAGAAGGAAATGCACATAAAGGGAACATTGTGCCTTTAAGAATTCTCTCCCTGCCAGTGCCTTTCAGGCTGATGCTTCTGATCTTAAGAATGCACTGTCTCAGAGGGATGTAGGATGCAGAGGTAAATGTCACATAAATAATATGTGAATTGTCTCTTGGTATCCTGAGCACCAAGCTCAGACTCCAGGCATTTCTCTCTCAGGATGCTCCAGAGAAACCTCCAAGTGTAGCAGAGCCATATTGCAAGATGAATTGAGGACTCTCTCTTTTCCTGCTGACTGAGCTCTTTCGGTCTGTGACAAGACCAAATGGAAGGTAGCTTTGGGGACTGAGGGTCGATGCAGAATGGTGGTATAACCAGCCAACATGACTCAGGAACAGGGCATCAGGTATTTTTGTCCTGGGCAAAACCACCCATGGGAGACACGGGCATACCTGCGCACGCCCAACTGGGGACACCGCTATTCAAGAAGTAGAATTAAAAGTTAAGTTTATGAAAAAAAAATAAAGAAAATTTGTACAAAGCTTCTGGTCATTTTCCCTGGAAGCAGAGCCTGAGAGGGGAATTCCACTGTGTGTGATTTATTGAGGGCAGGCTCTCAGAGAAGCAGATGAGGCAGGGGGAAAAGCTAAGCAAGCATATTGTCTTCTTTGGAGATTGACCTTGGCGTGGTCACACAGAGAGCCCCAGATCATGAATTTAAACCTCAGAATTGTCCCCACCCTGAGGCAAGGGGCTGGAAGCTTTAGATCCTTGCAGACCACTTCAAGGGTGGTAATAATAGAAGCTCACTAGTGAGATAGCCCCTTTATGGCAGAGAGCAGTCTCCAAAGAACTGCACAGACTGAAGTTCATTAATAGGAAACACTTTGCAGCTGGGGGATGGTACACTGGCTGAGTAAAGGGCATCTGGGTAACATCTACTACCCTTGGAGTAACTTTACTCTTTGAATATATGGGTACTTGTGGATGGAGTAAATCCCTCCTCTCCCATCTATCCATCTATCATCTATTTTCCTACCTATCTTCTAATTTAGTCTACCTACCTATCATCTATTTCAGGCTTTCCTTAAATGTTGCTGTACTTACAGATTATTTCCATTTGTTTCCATCTACCTATTATTACCTTTCTAAGTGACATTTTAAAAAGCAAATTCAAATGTAGGATACTTATAATACATAATTGTACAACATGCTTTTGGTTTTCTGTTACAATAAACCAAAGAAAACAAAACAAAACAAACAACAAACAAACAAAAAACCACCTCTGAATATTGTACATCAGCTGATAGAACAGAATTGCACTATAGCTGTGAGAAGAAAATGTATCCTTTCCTGGACTTTTGTAATTAATAGCCTAAACAGTTGATTTACAAGATTCTCGAATCTAAAAAGTACCATTTCTATATGCATGATGAAGCTATTAAACAATGAAATTGCAAAATCTGTATATAGAAATCAATTTGGCTTTCTCTCCATGGAATGGAGAGAATGGCCTGGAAGCCAGGCCACTGTCTGTCATCTCCTCATTGCTGTCTCCAGTCCATCTTCTCTCCCTGCTCTCTAAAATACCCAGGTGTGAATTTCATGTTATTGTCTCTTGTTTGTCGCCACAACTATCTATGCTCCATAATAAGCCACCTCCAAAACCAGAGGCTTAAAGCAATGAGCACTTAGTTATTGGGTCTTCAGATTACTGGTTTCAGCTGATGTATGTTATTTATTTCTGTGTTAACAAATTTTCCCCAAACGTAGCAGCTTAAAACAATATACATATATCTTCCCACAATTTCCCTGAGTCAGGAATCTTGTGCAGCTTTAGCAGGGTCCTCTGGCTCTGGGTCTAGCCCAGGATGCATTCAATGTGTTGGCCAGGATTGCAGTGGTTTTAAGGCTCTACTGGGAGTTGATGCACATCCAAACTTACTCATTTGAGCGTTGGCAGCCTTCAAATTCTTGCTGGACACATCAGTGCCTTTCTACATGGGCTTCTCCATAGGGCTCTTCACAACACAATAGTTTGCTTCCCCTCAGAGCAAGGGTCATAGGAAAGGAGACAAAAGAAGGGCAAGACAGAAATCAGTCTTTTATAACCTAATCTTGGATGTGACATTTCAACACATTGCTGTATTCTACTTGTTAGAAACAAGTCACTAGGTCCAGCCCACATTCAAAGGAAAGATTTCATAAGAGCAGAAATCCAAAATCATTGGAAGACATCCAAGATAAAGCCATATGCGGCTGGTTAATTGCCTGTGGTTTTGACTGGACTCATCCTGTATCTGTGGGTCAGCTGCTGTTGGCTAATCTAGGACAGTTTTGACTGTATGACTTTGCTCTGAGACTTGTGTATTTCACGCTCTGGAACATCAGCTGGGGCGTGTTCTCTTGGTAATGGCAGAGGCATAGGAAGATGGGCAGAAATATCCAGACTCTTGAGACTCAGGCTCAGAACTGGTACATCATCTCTTTTACTGCACTCTAATTGGCCAAAGAAATAGATTCCACACCTGACAGGTGAAGCTGCAGGATCACATTTGAAAAGACATGGATACAGGGAGGTCTGGAAAATTGGGACCACTAATGAAATCAAACAAGTATGTCAGTAAGGACCTTCACTCCATATACTCTCACTTCATTTTCTTGAAGCAGTCATTCACACATGTAAAGGAGACTCCCCTCATTTCTTGAAGTTTTTGTCCTTCATTGTCACTCTATACAATGTTATTCCTGTTGGAATTCTTGGGGATGTCGATGTCCACATAAATCGGTGTTTCCCAATGGGGAAGAAATTCTTTACTTACATGAAACTATCTCTTGGGTTGCAGAGTCTTTAACTGCCCTGAATCCTGCCCTTTAATTGCCAATAATGCTTGCAGGTTTAAAAATGCCCCAACAGGGAGAGAGGTCACAGATAAGCAAGTGGAGAAGGCTAGTATGATCAACGTGATGCTGAATTAGAGTCAGAAACATCAGTATGAATTCATGTTTAGCTTAACATAGATATGGTAGAGTCTGTTACATATAGAAATTTTTATAGATACAGGTATATGTATGCATGTGTATATATATATTTCTATTTATATATGTGTATACGTATATGTATTCATACATATATGTGTATGTGTGTATATATGGGTATATCTATGTGTATACATAGGCGTACGTGTATGTGTATACACATTTGTGTATATACATGTGCGTATGTAGATATATACATAAATGCATCTATACATATACGTGTATATGTGTATATGTGTGTATATATACACACACATATATTTTCTTGCTTTGTCAACTGTTAGGCCCTAGAAGCAATAACACTGCAATAATAATGAGCAAATCTAACATTCAGATCTTGATTTCTAATGCCATTCTCCGATAAAAGAAGCCAGAACTCCTTGGAAAAATGGCTATTCTAGGCCTGGAACAGGAAACATACAAGATGAACCTGAAGCATATGGTGGGACTAGAACGCAAATACTAAAAGTAAAGAAAAACCCCCCACAATGATGGGGGTATGTCAGAGAAGTCAAATGAAAGAGCTTGCAAGGCAGGAGCAATTTGAGTAACACAATAAACAAAGTAGTATTGGATTATAACACCAAGTCCACAAGCCCATACTGATGTAAATTAAAAATTGAATAAATAAACAAATGAAGGAAAGTGTACAGATCTCTTATGCAGAAGAATGGCAAATAATTTATATAGCTACTCTGCACTCCAGTATAATTCCTCATTCCTTAATTGTGGGCTGCAGGCAATGACTTCCTTCCCAAGAGTGGAACATAGAAAGGGAAAGAGAAGAATCAGTTTGTAGTAAAGACACATGAGAAACACTACCTCAGTTCGGTGATCAAGGTCAACATCGACTGTGATCAGCCATGTTGATAGCATATATGCAGGGCGTTAATGCGATGTGGATTGAACTTTACTTCTGTAAAGTGGGTCTTCCTCTCTAAGACCCAGTACACTAGTCCCATCATAAGAAAAATGCCTACGAATCTCAATTGAGGGATGTTCTACAAAATGCCTGATAGGTATTCCTCAAAACTGTCTAAGTCAGCAAAAATTAGAAAAGTCTGCGAAACTGTCCTAGCCAAGAGAAGCCTAAGGAAATATGACAACTAAATGTAATAGGGCACCTTGGATGAGATCCTGGAACAAGGGGAAAAAAAATTAGGTCAAAATTCATCAAGTGTCAAAACAATGTGATAATTAATAATTATCAATATTGGTTCATTAATTGTGACAAATATACCATACTAATATACCATACTAATATACAATACTAATAATAGGAGAAACAGGGTGTGGAGTATATGGACACTAGGTTCTAGCTCCATAATATTTGTGTAAATCTAAAACTACTCTCAAATAAAAATTATATTTTTAAAATGCCCTGACATGTTTTCACCCCCTCCTCCTGGGTGAGTGATAACACTCTTGTGTGAAAGACACTGACATAGATATATTTCCAATGCCATCTATTCCTTTACTTTTTTCCTCCAATGATCTTATCCTCCTCTCCAACCCCCGCATTCATACTGCTGGCCACACCCCAGACATTACCATCATGGCTAATGAAGGTCTTTCACGATCTCAGTTTCAAGCATCTTTCCCCCTTCTCTGGTTATTCTGTCCGACAATTCTTCAACCCCTAGATCAGGACCTATGGTCCTTTGCTTTTACCATCTTTTCACTGTCTCAAGTGTCCTCGTGAGATCTCTTTGCCTGGCTTCAAGTCTAAAGTTAATCATTAGAATTGCTCCCTTGGATATACTCTCAACCCCTTTGTTTCTCTCTTGCTTTGACCTATTCACTTGGCAAAACTCCAACCATAATTATATTAGATTCTCCATCTATTTATTTTATGTACCCATTTAGCTGAGCACAGCTGGCTTATAATGTTGCCTGGCAATAATGTCCTACTTTCCACTCAATGTATTGTCCTGCTGTCTTGGACAACAGTTTCATTCTTTCTCTTCTCTTTTCAAGCCTTTAATACAGCTTTCCTTATATTCACTTTCACTTAATGATGTATGTCCTGTTTCAAGGAGAAAATGAAGCGTTCAGAAGAAAACTTGCACAAACTCCCACCATCACATTTATCTACTCACCTGCCTCTGTGCCCATCACTCCTATTTTCTCCTCTATTATCATGGAATTCCCTTGATTTTCAACCAAATCTAAACTGTACCCTTTTGTGCTATATCCTCTCCCTTTATACTTTACTTAAAAGTGTGAGGAGATTATTTTCTCCCTCTTCTGATTCCTTAACTTTTTTCTTTCTATGGGACCTTCCTCCTTAGTATGCCAGCATGTCATTATTTCTTCTGAGAAACGAGTCTTTTTTTTTTTT
>CM052811.1:88296673-88328205 GCA_028533885.1 Nasua narica | reverse complement strand
TTCTCATTTTCTTTTAAACCCACTCTAATGAGGCTTCTTCTCTACTGCTCCGCCAAGGTCAGACTGCTCTTGTCAATGTCACCAGTGACCTCTGCATTGCTAAACCCTGTGGTGGATCCTTGGCAGTTAGATCACGCACTCCTCCCTGAATCTCTGTCTTCATTTGGCTCCGAGGATTTCACACATTTAAGATTTTCCTCTTGGGACGCCTGGGTGGCTCAGTGGGTTAAATCCTCTGCCTTTGGCTCAGGTCATGATCTCAGGGTCCTGGGATCGAGCCCCACATCAGGGTCTCTGCTCAGCAGGGAACCTGTTTCCCCCCCCCGCCCCCCGCCTGCCTCTCTGCCTGCTTGTGATCTGTCTCTCTCTGTCAAATAAATAAATAAAAATCTTTTTTAAAAAAAAGATTTTCCTCTTGACTTATTGGCAGTTCCTTCTCAGCCTCTTGTACTTATTTCCTTGTATCTCTGTGATCTCTTAATATGGGAGAATCACAAGGCTCAGGACTTACACCTCTTCTCTATTCATCTACACTTGCCCCCCTGTGACCTCATTCAGTCTCTCTGTTTTAAAAACATCTGTATACTAGTGATTCTAAATTTATATCTGCAGTCTGAACTTCCACCTTGAACTCCAAACTCATACATTCCAGTGCCTGCCTGACTCTTTATCTGGATGGCTAATAAATACCTCAAACCTAGTGTGTCCCCAGCTCTACTCCTCCAGAGACTTTCCATCTCAGTGATGGAAATCCCATCCTTCTAGTTGTTTAGGCTAAATGCTTGGTATCAATAGACCTTTCTAAATTCTGCTAATAGTCTGTGCCATTAGCAAATTCTGTTGACTCTGCCAACCAAATATCCCAAATCCCACCATTCTCACCATGTTGTCTACTACTATGCTAGCCTAAGTCCTCATATCTCTTAGCTACATTTGTTTCATAGATTACTGACTGATTTCCAAACATCTGATGGTGTTCCTCCTTCAGGCTATCTTCAACAGAGGTGAAAATTGCTGTTGTTAAACAAGTCAGATCATGTCACATATGTGCTCAAACCCTCCACCTCCGCAGCATTAAAACTAGTGTCATCACAATGGGCTAGAAGCCTACAGAATATCTTTAATCAAAAAAATTTTATAAACGTTCCAACTCTGGGGCTTCTCAGTTCTACTCACTGAAACCTTGTTGGAGTGGTCGGTGACTTTGTGAGAATGAAAATGCGTTAATTGTCAGGTGCACCTCTGTACTGGAGCTTACACTTTGGCAAGTGTAGGGCTGGTTGGATGACAGACCCTATCTGGTCCCTCAATCTGCATCTTTGTGCAGTGCACGCACTGCACAACTGTTTCAACTCTACCCAGCAGCTTGGTGCCTCCCATGACTCCTATGCTCTAATCCCCTTCTACTCTCCCCTGCATTTATTCAACCCAACTGTATGAGCCTCTTTGCTGCTCCTTGAACCTGACAGGCGTACTCCCACCTGAGGATCTGTTTCTACCACCCTAACTTCTTCATCCAATTTATATATCAGATTTACTCCCTTGCCTGCTTCAGGTCTTTGCTCTAAAGCCACCTTTACAGTGAGGCCTTCCCAAACTCCCTATTTAAAATTGTGCTCATTTCTTCCCCTACTCTTTATCCCTTTTTCTATTTTGTAAAAATGTTTTATACATTATATTCTACTTAAGATATTTTTATGCATTTGGCTCTACCTTTCCCCTCAAAGATATGCACTCTGAAGGCAGAAATATATGTATTTTATTTTTGTTATTAATTGCTGTTTCCCCAGGACCTAGAGTTCCACCTGTTACATAGTAACCATTCAAATATTATATCATAAACAGAGAGGGTTTTTTTGGTATAAAGGATATACTACTCTCTCTGACCCACTGTCCTCCACTAAGCACAATTTCTGTTCTTCCCCAGTATCTCTGTTATGCCTGAATATATTTTCTTACGCTCCATCAAATGCATCCTCCCTATCGGCCACATATACCCACTGACCTCACTCATCTATTTCTCCTCTATTTCCCAGAGGGGATCCCTAGATCAAACTCTCACATTGCATGATTAATTGGGGGGGAGAGCTTCTACTGTATAAATATTACATCAGTAAATAATGGAAACGTTTAATTTTTTCAGCCCAGTACTTCTATCTCTTCCTTAGAGTTGTGCAAATCTCCAAAGATAATGGGAAAAATACAAGCAAAGCAGTATCTGTGGAACGTTTCAAAATGACGAAGTAGCTACAGTCGATAAATGAAACATAAAGCGACCCTAATTGCTTTACTATGCATCTAACTGAAGTCCTTCTGCTTGAAAGAAACTTAGGAAGAAGGGTGATCCTTCCTGAGGGTTTGCCTTTCCCTCTTCAGGGCTCTTAAATGTTAAGGGGTGGGGGACTGGGAGCTTTCTTTCTCTTTCTTTTCTTGGGCCAACATCGTTTTCTTTCTTTGTCAGGGGATCATAATGGCATTCTCTTGGTCACACCTCTGGCCTTGCAAAGTTGGGCTTAACTTTCTTGATCTCTGCATGTATTTACAACAAAAACATGCTACGTTTGTAGAAATATGTCATCTGTTGCTCTTTGTTTGAGCTCAGCTGGGGAATAGGAAGCAAAATCAGGTTTTGAAGAAAAAACAACAGCGCCATTTGGACGGCTGCAGGCATGAATTTCTGAAGAGGACAGCTGGGTCAGGTTATGTCTCAGACTCTGAGCTTCTTTGCCCTCCAATAGAAGCCTAGCAATAAAGGAGGAGGGCCTGTGAGATGGGGTAGTGTGGGGCTGCAGCCTAGTGTGTTGGTTGCTAAATTCATAGCATATCCAAGCTGTATCAAACCTATTACTTTCCCCAAGCTCAGATGGCAGGTTTTTAAAGCTATTTCTGGGCTTCAAAATGTCACCACTGTCAGAGTGTTTCAAGCCGTACAGGGATGGAAAATATTCTCTCCTCACCCACCCCTGCAAACGGCGAATCTTTGCCTTGTATCAGTTACAAGCATGCGCAATAGCAATAAAGAACTTAAACCATCCGATTTCTAGCCTCTAAACAACTCAGCATGGTGGACATTTTTGATTGATATCAATTTACTTAAGTGCTACCTGCTTCTTTAAGGGTTTTTACCACATTCAAATAGTATTTCTGGAGTCAGCTAAGTTGTGAAATGTGTTTATTAACTTTTTAACCACACACACACTCTCAACACACACAATACAATACATGGGCCACCCGTGTACTTACAACATACACTGCACGTGCCCCCAACGCACACCAATGCCCCTCTCACCTGCTATCTCCTCACATCAAACCTCTGAGGAAAGAGTTTCTTTCAACGGCTCATTCACACTGCAGAAGGTTACGTTGTTTATTCACTTTGTGTGTCCCCAGAGAATTTATAATCTAACTGATGAACTTTGGAATTTTAGGTTCACAGGCTGGCAAGGAGTCTAGAAAGTCAATTGTTCCAAGTTCCTCTGAAGCTACGTTACTTAGGCACCAATAGACCCTGTTACTTGCAAAGCCACTTTTGAGGGAGGTAGAAGTCAAAGTAGAAGGAGGCCCTCGAAACCCCTCTGTCCAGTGGATAGTTTTATCTGGGACACTGCCAATTAACTCAGACCTGAGGAAAAGCCCTAAGGTGATTCCGATCCCTCCTCAGAAGTAGAGCAGATCCTGTGGGTGCCTGCCACATCCCACGCCCCTATCTCCGCAGTGCACAGCAGCTCAGTTTTCAAAGCCCACCATCTACATTTCTTTGCCCGAGGGCTTTCTCTGGGCTAAGAAGGCCCCTTTGCCCACCCTTGGGATGAGCTGCAAATTCCCAGGAACCAACACCACCAAAAGGAAGCTCTCCATCTGTGACTGGTAGGAATTGGCTTCCCACCCTTTGAATGGGAGAATTCTTCTCCATGCTCTGCTATGGGCTTCTAGAATTCTCCATGGGATCGAATCTATAGTGATAACCGGCTTGATAACACACCCCTTTTTGACTGCTTCTCCCCTTCCCCATCCCACCTCACTTTCCCATAACCCTGCCAATGTCTTCTGGGCTCACCCCTGAGATAAACTACTGGCACTGAAAGTCTCCCTCAGGGTCAGCCTCTGGGGAAACCCATACTAAGACACGAGGAAAGGGGGGAGCCCTCTGTAACTACACATGAACAAAAGGGACACAGAGGTCATTTTCGACAAAAGGGATCAGAGTCTCAGATGCGTTTGTAAAACTGTCCTGTTATCTCAATTTGATTTGCAAGGAAGCTTTGGGAAGTTTGCCTCTCTGCTGGGGTGGGGACCAGAGTGACCGTGCAAAGGGAAACAGATGCACTCAGCCTGCGGCCTCACACATCTGCTGGATGAGCAACAACTGTAATTTTCCAGGAGGGAGACAATAAAAAAATTCCCATAAAACTTTTTATTGTGTAAGTGACACTGGTTGTTATAGTCAGCAATCAGAAAACTACCCTGAGGATAGAGCTTCTCTGCCTATTAATGTAGAGCAAATGGCTAGCCTGTCTCTCAAGTCTCTCAGTGTAACATTGGAGATGCTAGGATTCATTCCAAAGGAGTTATAATATCAGCGAAAATACGTGAAAGATGTAGCAAATGTGTGTTTCAGGAAAAGTAGTAAAATAAAATCTATGCATTTCAGAGCTCTTGGGGCAAATTGAATCCATGGGAATTGAAAAATAAAGGGTCTGAAAAAAAAACATAGTTTTTCTTTTTCTTTTCTTTCTTTCTTTCTTTTTTTCTTTTTTTTTAGAGAACAGGGAAGTAATCTATTTCTCCGTTTTATGAAAGGAAGTTCTTCTGGACCCCAAACTACTGCTGAGGCTATTTCCAAACATAGAAAATATATTATTTAATCGAGATCCACAGTTTTGGTGTTTATAATCAGGTCTTAATCTGAAATATATATATACATATATATAACTTTTAATATTTTAATATATATTATATATTTTATTTTTATTATATATTTCATATATTATATATATATATATATTTTTAGTGCAGAATGATGACACTTCATGAATACAATTTGTAAACAACCCCTGTGTATGGCTAATATTAAAATCAAATGCATGTGAGTGGAGTGGCAAAAGACGTTAGTCCACAAGATCATTCAGAAACCCAGACTCCTTCCATCTATTGGTTCCACAATCCCTTAGAGGTTGGAAACTTATTTATCATCTCTTATCTATCTGTATTTATAGACTTGACTTTGGAGAGCAGTTTTAGGTTCACAGAGAACTTGAGCAGAAGGTACAGAGATGCTCCACGGTCTCCCTATTCCCCCCCCTGCCCCGCCAATACACGCAGCTGCCCCCACAGACATCCCCCACTGGGGATGTAATCAATGAACCTACACCAACACATCACAGTTCACATTGTATTATCATTAAATCATAATATATATTATGAATATATTAAATTATATTATTAGATTACACTATTACACAGTTTATATTCACTCTTGACGGGTATTCTGTGGGTTCAGACAAATGTGTGATATGTATCTACCTTCACGGAGTCATGGTTTTCACTGCCCTAAAAATCCTCTGTGATCCAGCTATTCATCCCTTCCTCCACCTTCCCCTAAATTCCTGGCAACCACTGATCTTTCTATTGTCTCAATGGTTTTGTCTTTTCCAGAATGCCATATAGTTGGAATTATACAGTAGGAAGCCTTTCTGATTGGCTTCTTCCACTTAGTAATGTGCATTTAAGATTCCCCCATGTCTTTCCATGGCTTGATAGCTCATTTCTTTTTATCAAAGAATAGTATTCCATTGTCTGGATGTTCCCAGTTTATTTATTCATCAATCTACTGTTGAGTGTCTTGGTGGCTTCCAAGTTTTTGGCAAAAAGCGAACTTTATTTTTTTTTAAATTTTTTTCAAAGATTTTATTTATCTGACAGAGAGAGATCACAAGTAGGCAGAGAGGCAGGCAGAGAGAGAGGGGGAAGCAGGCTCCCTGCTGAGCAGAGAGCCTGATGGGGGTGGGGGCTCGATCCCAGGACCCTGAGATCATCACCTGAGCCAAAGGCAGAGGCTTTAACTCACTAAGCCACCCAGGCACCCCAAGCAAACTTTATTTTTAAAGGGCCAGATCACACTTTTTTTCAACTTTCTGAGTGATACAATGTCCATTGCAACTGCTGCCATTGCATTCTCAAAGCTTCCCTAAACAATACATAAGCAAGTGGACATGAGCTGTGTTGCAATAATGTCATTTACAAGAACAGGGTGTGGTAAGCAGACTGCTGTCCCATGGTCTTGGAGTCCTCCACTGGTCCTCATCAGCTGACAGGGGAAAGGAGAGAGCAGAAGATCTGGATAGTGTGGCAAATATTTTTAAAGGATAGTCACATAACCTCGCTCAGACCACAGGAGCTCACACAACAAAGGAGACTGGGAAATGTAGTTTAGTTGAATGTGCCCAGAGAAGAGAGGAAACCAGATTTTGTGAGCTGAGTGCATTCTATACCAACCTGAGAACTAATCACTTTTTAAGATATTGTGTCTCTGGAAAAGGTATTCTGAAATTAAATGAACTGGTTTTAAAAGCCCTGGATACACAATTCCTATGGGAATTAGAAACTCCTAAAAGCTATGAAAAAATTTGGCTGGCAAATTATAATACAATGTTTGACAGAAGCATTGTTTAAGCAATGCCAGAAATCAACTATTTTCCATATGGATGAATTTTACAAGTCTTAATGAGGAATTAAAATGAATCTTGCTGGACTTCTGCTTGTAAATAGTTGGTTAGCAGGGTATGACTCACACATAGGAGTAATAAATCTCTATTTCTTTTTAAATGCTTATAATTTCTGCTTCCCTTAACGGACATCGGCCTTCACTCATATTCTACCAAATTAACGGGCATTGGTCTTCCCTCCTATTCTACGAAATAAGTAAGATTTGACTGAAGTTATGAATTTGGCCAATACACTAAATTTTATTTCCTTGTGTAGCTTTAGAGGACAGTACAATCAAATTCGGGGTTTATTTCTCTCCAGTAATTCCTCAGAGTAATTATTTTCGTGGAATCTGGCAATAGAAAATAGTTATTTTGCACTCTTCAAGGTCTGAAAGGTGACCATGTTTAGTAGCATTAGAAAACCCGAGGATATAAATGAAATTTCATCAGATACTCTTGCCATGAAGAAAAGAAAAAAAAAATCCACTGTAATTGTTCTTGTGTCTGGTTTGGGTCAGACTAAGTGAAAAAACCAAAGAAATAAATCTAAAGCTCTTGTCTTCATTTTTCAGCCTTCAAGCCTTCTAATGAGGCAGAGCTGTTCAGATAAATCTAAAATTTTAATAAAGAAAAATGAAAAATATATGGCAGTTATTCTGCAGTGCCCTTCCAGGTCAGCCTGAATTTTTTAAAATTACTGTGATTGCTCTTGATTCTGGGTACATTCTGTACCTTTTGAAAGCAACTTGCTCCAAATATCAAATCACATTTAAAATTGCCTTCATTTGTTTTGTTCTGTTTTTGGACGCTTTAGGATTTTTTTTTTTTTTTACTGTTTATTTGTTTGTTTGTTTAATTATTTTTACCGGTGATGTTTTGGCCTCTGGCAGGTTAACCTAATGCATCTGTTAGGGCAGTGAGTGGTTCTTAGCATTTAGCATGCCTGAGAATCACCTGAAAGACTAGTTAAAAATACAGGCTCCTGAGCCTTCTCTCAGAGACCGAATCAGCAGGGCCGGCCTGGGGCCCGAGACTCTGCATTTCTAACAAGCTCCCAGGTAATGCGGAAGCTCCTGCTCTGGTTCCACACTCTACTTAAAACCCAAGTCAATTGGAAACCCAACACACGCTGGCTGGACAAACAGGAAATGTATCAGCTTGCAAAAATTAAAACTCCAGGCTGTCAGTCTGACTTTCTGCACTACAAATTCCATTTGCTCAAGTAATATCCTGAGGTTCCAGTTTGTCTCTCGTCCTCTCATGGCTCCATCTCCCTTGTACTGGCAATTCCCTCATGACCGCAACCGGCTTGTGGTGCTCCAGGCCTTATAGCCTCGAGTGTCCAAGCCCAGTGGAGAAAAGGGACTGTTTTCCCCCTCAACTGTTGAAAAAATTTTCTCACTGTTATTGGCCATGATTGAGTAACCTGATCATCTTGAACCAATCACTGTTTTCACTGTAAGCCTAAGGATGTGATAGCCAATCAGTTGAGGTTAATCTGGACCCACCCCTAGATCTAAGGGCTTCAGACACCTGCCACAACTGCTTTTCTGCATCAGAGATGAATCCAAAGCCATGGAGGCTCTCTCAGCTTGAGCTTAATGCAGTCAGGATGTGTACAAGCATTGATGCCCTTGCATCCCCCAACCAGTGGGACGTAGGACTCACGGATGGTGGTCCCCATCTTTCAGCATTCAGAAAATGATTATGTGTATTCTGTAACCTTTCTTAGAGGGTCCTGGTAGGATTTCATTCCAGTTTCCCACTGTGGAAACCAGCCTTGTGGTAGACTTTGTATAGACATCTCCTCTTTTTCTGTCTCTGACTCCCCGCTCCTCACCCAGCTCCTGGAACCACCTCCCCAATAAGCTAGCTGTCCCCAAACATTTACCCCATGTGCTACTCTTAGGAAAGCCCAAACAATAACTCAACCTAAACCATGTGGACTGACCCTGGGGGAGAGGGTGTTCTCCAGAGGGAGGGGTGAAAGGATGCTGAGAAAGGAAAATAACGTATTTCCCCTAAAACCGGGGGACATTTCTGGATTTGGATAAATTTGCAAACAAGTAATACTGAGTTCCTATTCAATCAGAATATGGATTTGAAGCTAAAGTACTGCAGGCAATGGATCTATTGGCACCAGACCAACTGTAGACACTGCCCATCCTACAGGTAGACTGGGAGAAGAGAATGGGACCTCAGATGTCATATTACCTTTAAACATGGTTTTAACTAATAGTAAGTTCTAAAAAATAAATATACATTGTTACCTTTAATCTTAACTAATCTTTTAACACCTTACTTAATTGTCTAATGCTGCCATCTCCCCAACCCTCCTAGAATTGTGCATCCCAAGCTTCCAGTACATTCTGTATCTTAGTCTTCTATGTCTCAACTAAACCCCAGCTCTCAAAACTTTCCTGACCTGTGTCCCATCCATTAAGGATGAACCTAGGCTGAAGCTAGTTGATGGCCCGACAGCCATGTGTTTAACAATGAGTGAGAATGGAAATGACATTCACAGTCTTGCTTCAGCCAGGAAATAATTCCATCCTTGTGCCTTTCTGGAAAGCATTAGCCAAATGTTTTACAGAAATGCATTCCCAGGAACTTTTCTCTCATGAGAGTTACTATCACCTAATTTTGGAAATGCTAGATATTGCCTTTTCCTTTCGGAGTCACGGTTAAGCATTTGGTTATTAAAAGGCTCTGATCATTTGGGCTGAAAACAGTATTAACTTTACTTAAATCTGGATTCTTCCTAACTTAGGTGATTCTGGCTCTGAGTTTTTGCTGTTATTGCTATTTCTGTAGTATTTTTCATGGGAAACCATTCATGTCTTAACAACCTCAAACACTTCTAAAAATTCTGCCCTAAGGTAAAAGTGACAATGAAACTGGGAAATTCCAATACTCCTGTGGATAAAGAGGAGGGGGCCTCTGCCTACTTACATATGTGTGTGGGCTCATTTCCAGGCCTGCCCAAGATTTCTACTGCTCACTCTTGGTGTTGCCACAGTATGTTATTTCCTTGAAGTCCAGGGAAGTGCTGAAAATGGGTAGTTTGTGTAGTATTCAGTAGAATTGGAACTGGAGCCCCCAAATCTGATATTGCTTTAATAGATATGGTAAATGTATTATTTTTGTAACATACTACCTAAGAAACTGGGGTTATTAACCAAGTCTCCACATTTCAACTAGAATGACTGTTGATGGTGTGTGAATGTGCTTCTAGCTGTACATGATTAAAACACACAGAGCCCTTTAGTTACAATACCTACTTTCCACATGGGAATCATGATCCACTGAAAGTGAAAGCTGTATTTTATATTCGTAAGGGTGGAGAAGGAATGTTATTTTAGAACAGAGGATTAAGTTCACCAAGAAAGGGATTTGCCCATGAGCAAAAGCTCAGCAGTGACTTCAAGGGCACTTTTAAAATTGCATTGTAGTAATTTTTCCTAATACACTGTGTTACAGGGTAACATACAGTAAAAAAAAAAAAACAAAAAAACAAAAAAAAAAACAACCCAAATCCCTGAACCAAAGAGGCTTTCTCGGATTACTCATTGCAAATGGCAGCATTCCCTCCTCCCACTCCCTGAAACCCCTCTTTTCTGCTTCGCTTTTGTGCATCATGATATCCCACATGTCAAACCATATATTTATTTGTTTCTGAACAATAGAACAAAAGCTGAGTGAGACGCCAGGCTTCATTGTGTTCACTGCTTGGCACGCTGTAGGACTGCCAGAAATATTTCTTGAGTCTTTGAATGCAAGTATTAGCCTATTGTCCTAATAGTTTTACTTCTGGAAATCACATATATCTCATCCAGTCCTTCGTGTGAGCAAGTAAGTAAATGTATTTGGCAAAGAAGTTGAGGTTACATTCATGATTTTATTTCCCCCTTTCTCCTATAAGCTCTTAAACCTTTTTGCAGGTGGTGGTTTTTCGAAAATGATTTGGAAATTGCAGGGTATTGTATTGTCACGGTACTTGGCAAGTTTGAGATCAGAAGGATGAAAGAGTTTTGCAAGGTAATCGCCACTTAATGGCAGCAGAACTATGACTTACCCAGAGAAAACAAATATTCTATAGGATTATACATGTTTACTATACAGAGAATTCATTGGTATAACTATAGATACATTTCCATTTGTATAGTTTGGCTCATTCTCCAGGCTTTGGTGTTATCAAGATAACAGGCTCAAATCTCTGTACATATTAAACTGGGCCACCTGGAAATTTTCTTAGTCTGAGCTGCAGTTTCCTCTTTTGTGAATACAGGTGAGAATATCCACTCCTGGGGACTATTGTAAAGATTGGAAATAAAAAAAATATGAAAGAACCTATTTTCAACAGACACAATAAATGGTCATTATCTTTATCATTGAATCTCTGAATTAATTTTATCATTTATAAATCATTTACTTTATCTTTGAAACTCTGTATTAGTTTTCTAGAGCTGTAGTAACAAAGGGACACAAGCTAGAGGTGGGGTGGAAGTCTTAAAACAACAGAAATTTGTTCTTTCCAAGTTCTCATGCCTAGAAGACCAAAATCAAGGTGTTAACAGATCATGTTCATCCTGCAACCTGTAGGGAACAATCAATCCTTCCTTGGTTTTTCCTGGTTCTGGGGGAGCGATCAGTCTTTGGCATTCCTTGGCTTGCAACTACATCATTTCAATCTCTGCTTCTGTCTTCACAAGACGTTTTCCATGTAAGTCTGTGTCTTCACATGACTGTCTTCTTGTATAAGGTATTAAAAAGAAAAACACAGGCCCAAAATGGCGCCAGGTAGACCAAGTCTTAATACCTAATCTACTATAGTGTTTAACCCCCTGGGAATGTAACCTTTAACTAGGAACATGGAATTTCCTGGTCAATACTAAGAAATTTACTGATAGACCCCATCTGCTCCCTTAGGAGGAGGCAACCTTGTCTAAATAATGCATTTCTTGCTGATTAATATCTTTCTTTTTTTATGCCCTCTCTCTCTCTCTGTTTTAGCTCAGTGGAGCACCCCTCTTCTTCTAGATTTTTGAGTCATTTAATAAAACCAATTAGATCTTCAAGTTTACTTGGTTGAATTTTGTTTTTTAACAAATGACACCAGTCATATGGTTGAAGGACCCACCCTAATGACCTCATCATAACTTGATCACATCTGCAAAAACCCTATTTATGAATGCAAGTACTGGGGTTAGGACCCAACATTTTTTTGGGCAACATAATTCAACCCATAACAAACTGACATGAATTCATGAGTTCTCCTCCTAGCCCACCACCTGTATTTCTAGCTCTGCTGTAATCCTTTTGAACCCACCAACCTGTTGCCACTACAGAACGTTTTCAGCCCAGAAAGAAAAGAACTTTCTGATTCAGAGAAAACTGCAAGACCAGCAACTTCCTAAAGCTCTCAGAAAGAACAAGGGAGCCTGACATTGCCAGGCTCTAAAAGCCAAACAGCTTGGAGAAAGAGATTTAAAGCTTGTAAATATCAAAGAGCCTCCTGAATACGGGGGGCAGGAGGAACAGTCCTAAACAGAGTGAAACATAAATAAAGTTGGACTGGGTTCATTGGCTTCACTCCCAGGGCAAAATTATCCTCTCCTTTCCAAAAGTAGCATTTAGCACACCATTAGTTTGGAATGGTTATTGTCTTTGTGGAATACATTATTTTTTACAGTTTATGGCAGGAGTTGACACACAATGTTACATTATCCTGTGTTTCTACTCAGATACACACAGGTAGGATTTTAGCCCTGATGGGCCTTTTGAGGTTGATCTAATCTGACCCCTACCCCAAACAAGGTCATTTTCCTGCTCCCTGCAATAACCGTCTTCTCATCTGGTTCCTCAACTCTAGCATCATTCTTTACATTGTATATATCTTTCCTGATTAGAGAAGGAATACATTGCCATTTTACATATAGAAAATAAATAGAATTGCCTTATGTGCTCATCGCCTTTTCTGGGGGGGAGGGGGTTATTTATGGATTTATTTTAAATTTTATTTTATTATGTTATGTCATCACTTTTTTATACAACTCATTTGACACCCTGATTTTTAATGACTTCCTAATACTCCATTGTCTGATGTACCATAATTGTTTTAGTCAATGACATATTAGTGACCAATTACATACTTGCCATCGTTTTCATTCTTATAAAAGTTGCCATAGTGACCATTTTTGTACCCAAATTTTTGTGTGCCCCCAAGCATTAGTTCTAGTTTGTATCCCCAGTTCAAAAATTTTTAGAGCCCAACGGTCAAAATATATCCATTCTCTGACATGGAACTCCGGTCACCTTGAAGGAGGAAATAAACACATCTGGGTCCCAATGGCTTTGACTTGTTTTTTTACGATGGTCCATATGTGGAGTCACCGATAAGAGGGTAAAAGAGTGTGCCTTTGGCTTCAGTAGTCTTAGATTGTGTTCACTTGCCCTTCCACATGTACAATGGGAAGAGTCTACTTAAAGCTGTTCTCTGGCTCCTGACAGAATCTGATGTAATTTACCCATCTATTATTCCCAAAGGCCTTAGAAAGAGCCGTTAGGAAAATCTTGGACCTCAGCCCACATTGATTTACTATAAGCAGCCAGAGAGTGGGTTTGTGGTAGGCCTTCCGACGCTGGGAGCAGTTTGTGGTGTATAGGTTATGTTCCTCTCGATCACTCTGCCTTCATCAGTCAGGACAATTAGAGGCCATGCTGTTATATCTCCTCCCCATGAACTCCCATCTTCCAGACCCAATCAAGAAGCAGGAGGTGGGCCTCTTCTTAACCCAAATCTACCCTGGCTGGCTTCCAATCAAAATTTTCTCATTGTTTCTTGCTCTCCCCCTCCAGAGAGGGACCTCTATTCTTCAATCATGTCTTTGGCAATTTAAATGATGGATGGCTTTTTGCATATCATTAGCAGGGCTTGGAGAGAATGATAACTGCACATCCCCACTGATCAGGGCAATAAGATAAAGAATTTATCTGGAAACCATTTTGCCAGATGACAGAGCAGAAGCCCAAAGCCAATGTAGAAAATCTAGCCCAGTGTTTGCTGTTTGCTCAAAGAGACAGCTTTCTCATCTGAGATTATGAGTCCATTGTACTAGTGGAGAGAGAACAAAATAGCTTGAGTGTACCCTGCAAAAAAGTGGGATTCATTTACACTTTCCTGAAGATGACTTGTTTGCTCTTCAAAGTGTGGCGCGAGGATAAGCAGCCTTGGCATCTCCTGGGAGCTAGTCAGAAATGCAGATTCTGTGTCCACGCCCAACATTCTAACCAGAGCCTTCATTTAACAAGATGCCCAGCTAATTTATTTGCATGTTATGGTTTCCAAAGCGTTGATCTATTGTATATAAGGTATGTACATTTAGTTGCCTGGATGACACCTTTTAAAAACCTACTCACCTTATAAAATAAAACAAAATGAAAGCAAACCACTAAAACCTTTTTCTACCTAGAAGAACATTTGAGCTCTTCCAGGATGCACCTGAACTGTTTGTGGGACTTGCTCCCAAAAATTCAGTCTCAGGGATGGAATTGTTCATCTGGATCTCTTTTTATTTTTAATTATATACTTTTTTAAAATTTTTAATTATATACTTTTAAGTAGTTTAATTTACTGGAAAGTAACAGACAATTGGTAAAATTTTCAAAGAGCATAAAAATGTATACATTGCAAAGTAAGATTTCATTTTAAACAGTTTCATCCTTCGAGTTAATCACTGCTGATAGATATTTTTATATTTTTTGTATAATCTTCCAGAAATATCCTGTGATACATACATACAAATATTCATATATATTTGCTACTTACTATTTTCTATTATATGCAATAGTCTACACTTCTGTTTTTTTAGCACATTTTAAATATCCCGTAATGCACATAGAGAGATCTACCTCATTGTTTCTAATGTTTACATAATATTTTTCCTGGGTTTGCATCAAAATTTGTTCCTGTTCAGTGTCATTTTAGGATGTCTCTAGCTTCTTTTTGTTTTGGCTACTCCACATGATATTACAAGAGATGTCTTTGTGCTTATGTATCTGCATACATGTATTTTTAACCATGACATAAAAATCTAAGAATAAAATTTCTGATTGTAAGGATAGAATATTTAAAATTTTGTTAGATTTTGCCAATCTGCCCTCCAGACACAACTGCTTTCGTTAGTATCCCACTTACCATCCATAAGATTTGTAACTGCCCTAAGTTCCTGCCTTAGTGAGATATTAAACTTGAAATGTGTAATCTGAATCTGGTTTCTATTTTATATGCTTTTCTTTCCTTATGAGTGAATTCAAGCGTATATTTATGTGCTTAGAATTTGCCTATATTTCTATTGTGTTGAATGTGTTTATTTTTTTCAACTGTCTTTTTATATTTCTATCTTTATTGTAATATATTTGACATACAACATTGTGTAAACTTAAGGTGTACAGAGTGGTTTGATACACATATACTGTAAAATGATTACCATAATAAGGTTAGTTAACGCATTTATTACCTCACATGGTTACCTTTTTGTGTATGTGTGTTCAGAACATTTAAGATCTACTCTCAACAACTTTTCAATATAAACTACAACATGGTTACTATGGTCACTATGCTATATATTAAGTTCCCAGAACTCATTCATGTTATAACTAGAAGCTTGTAACCTTTGACCACTATCATTCATTTGTCCCACTCCCTAGCCCCTGACAACTACTAATTTACACTTCATTTCTATGAATTCAGTTTTTTAGATTTCACATATAAATGAGATCATTCAATATTTGTCTTTCTTTATCTGACTTACTTTATTTAGCATAATGTCCTCAAGTGCCATCCACGTTGTTGCAAATGGTAGGATTTCCTTCTTGCTTATGACTGAGTACAATTCCATTGTTTGCATTTTTAATCCATTTATCCATCAATTTACATAGGTAAATACTTCATGAATATGGGGGTTGCAGATATCCCTTCAAGATAGTGATTTCATTTCCTTCAGATATATACCCAGAAGTGGGATTGCTGGATCATATGGTAGTATTATTTTTAATTTTTTGAGGAACCTCCATACTGTTTTCCAGAATGACCATACCAATTTACATGTCCACCAACACTGCATAAGTACTGGTTTGCCACCTCCTTGGAAGCTTCTTGGGTAATCATCTGAAACTGGCCCTCATACTTGGAGAACAGGGAAGACCAAAGAAAGAGGCAGGCTAATCCAGATTGATAGATGACAGTTTAATAAGCAACAGAACTTATCTATGAGGCTGGTCTGAGGCAGCTGCAAGATGAGTAGATCTCCACACCTGCCTGCCAAATCTTAAAAAGTTTTATAAAGACCTTAACTGGGTCCAGTCACATATAGCATCCAGATGGTCTCAACACTGGGTTGCTGTCTCAAGATTTTGTCCTTGGAGCAACCTCTGGCATCTGGGAAGGCAAGTGTGCAGGGACAGGGAGGGTGAGGAGCCTCCAAGTGCCTGGGTCCACAGGTAATCCAGTGCTCACTTCCTCTCAGTGACTTTCTCCAACAACAAGGGTCCCTTTTTCTCCACAGCCTCACCAAAACTGGTTATCTCTTGTCTTTTTTATGATGACAGTTCTGAAGATGTGAGGTCACAGTGGTTTTGGTTTGCATTTCCATGATGATAAGTGTTGTTAATCACCTTTTCATGGACTTGCCATTTGTATATCTTTGGAAACATGTCTATTCAGGTCCTTTGTCCATTCATTAATCAGATTTTTTTTTCTCTTTCACTACTAAGTTGTATGAGTCCCTTCTTTATTTTGGACATTAACCTCTTCATCAGACATGTAGTTTGCAAATATTTTCTCTAATTCTTTATGTTGCCTTTTTATTTTGTTGATTATTTCTTTTGCTGGGCAGAGCTTTTCAATTTGAGGTAGCCCCACTGGTTTATTTTTGCTTTCATTGCTTGTGTTTTTGATGTTATATCCAAAAGTATTGCTAAGAGAGCAACGTAAGGAGATTTTCCTCTATGTTTTCTTCTAAGTGTTTTAGTTTCAGGTATCATATTTAATCCATTTTGAGTTAATTTTTGTAAGTGGTATAAGATATGGGTTCAACTATATTATTTTGAATGTGAATATTCAGTTTTCTCAGCACAATTTACGAAGAGACTTTTAAAATATTATGGGCCACCTTGTCAAATATAAGTTGATCATATGTGCATGGGTTTATTTCTGGGCTCTTGATTCTATTCTATTGGTCGGTGTGTCTGTTTTTTTGTTAGTTTTTTGTTTTGTCTGTACCATACTGCTTTGATTACTATAGCTTTGTAGTAGAGTTTGAAATTAGGAAGTGTGGTGCCTCTAGCTTTCTTATTCTTTTTCAATATTGCTTTGGCTTTCCAAGGTCTTTGGCGATTCCAAAATAATTTTAGGATTATTCTTACTATTTCTGTTAAAAATGCCATTGTAATGTTGATAGGGATTGCATTTGAATCTATATCTCACTTTGAGTAGTGTGATCATTTTAACAATATTAATTATTCTCATCTATGAACCCTGAATATCTTTTCATTTCTGCATTTATTGCTATAAGTTTCCCTGATTCCTTTATTATTTATTTATCTGACAGAGAGAGAGAGAGAGAGAGAGAGAGCACAAGCAGGGGGAACAGGAGGCAGAGGGAAAGGGAGATGCAGGCCCCCTGTGGAGCAGGGAGCCTGATGTGGGGCTCAATCCCAGAACCCTGGGATTGTGACCTGAGCCGAAGGCAGATGCTTAACTGACTGAGCCACCCAGGTGCCCCTCCTTAGTTCCGTTAGAACTGTTTTTGCTATAACATGTAGCTTTTGGTGTCTTGCATTTTGGTTTACCTTTGTATCAATACGCTTTCTGATTTCCCTTTTGATTTCTCCTTTGACCTATTGATTGTTCAGGAATCTGTTGTTTAATTTCCACATATCTGTGAATTTTCCAATTTTCACCTTATTGTTGATTTCTAGTTTCTTACCATTGTGTTCAAAAAAATGCTTGATATCAATCTTTCTGAATTTGTTAAGGCTTGTTTTGTGACCAACATATGATTTACCTGGAGAATGTTCTCTGTTTGCTTAGGAAGAATATATATATTTGCTGCTGTTGGGTGGAATGTTCTGTATTTATCTATTCAGTCCATTTGTTCAATGGTGTTTCAGGTCTACTGTCTTTTTACTGTATATTCTGTCTGGATGATCTATCCAGTGTTGAAGAGATATTGAAGTCCTCTACTATTATTGTGTTACTATCTGTTTCTTCAGGTCTGTTAATATTTCAGGATTTTTGGGGACAGAGGAGAATGTCTCCCACTGGGTCTCTGGCAGTACTGCTGGTGGACTACAGTTGGAAGGAGCTGGAGCCAAATATAGGGCCCTTTAAGAATCACTGGGCTTGTAAACCTTTGAGTCCCTGGACCTGTAGGACATCTGGGCAGAC
Source organism: Nasua narica (assembly GCA_028533885.1). NCBI lineage: Eukaryota > Metazoa > Chordata > Mammalia > Carnivora > Procyonidae > Nasua > Nasua narica. The sequence goes on along the minus strand of CM052811.1, from coordinate 88,310,049 downwards.
TGTTGCTGTGAGAGGGCTAGGGCTCAGGATAGGGCCCTTTTCAGCTGTCTTTTTCTTAGATGAAGTAGAAATTTTCTTACTAATCTATCAGAGCTCTTTTATATTAATGGCTTTAGAAATCATCCTTTAGGGGTACCTAGGTGGCTCAGTGGGTTAAGCCTCTGCCTTTGGCTCAGGTCATAACCTCAGGGTCCTGGAATTGAGCCCCACATCGGGCTCTCTGCTCAGCAGGGAGCCTGCTTCCCCCTCTCCCTCTCTGCCTACTTGTGATCTCTTTCTCTCTGTCAAATCAATAAAAAAATAAAATCTTTTTTTAAAAAAAAGAAAAAAGAAACCATCCTTTAGATAGAGCCACGTTATAAATATTTTCCTGGGTTTGAATTTCATCTTCTTTATATTTCATATTATATTTGTTTTGAACAGATAACACATTTACATATTTCAAGTATTGGAACAATATATTCACACTATGAATTAATAAGTCTCACTTCTACACCTGGCCCTGTCCGCTTCACTGCCCAATCCCTTCGTATGGAGCCATTTTCATCATGTTTTGTGTATTCTTTAATGTTTATGTAATTGCAAGCAGATACACATCTGTATTATTGCCTCCCTTTCTTAAAAAAAGTAGAATATCACCTGTAATATTCTTGCTTTTTCTTTTTCACTTGGAAAAACATCCTGGAGATCTTTCCATATTAATAGAAAAGAGTCTTGCCATTTCTTTTTTATAGCTATGTATTATTCCCCTGATGGGAATTTCATCAGATTTGTAGTGATGGACATTTGGGTTGTTTCTAGTCTTTTATTAAAAATAAAGCTGCAATGAATAACCTTGTAACTCTAATATTACTTCATATGTGAACAGATGTATGTGTGTGATATATTCCTAGAGGTAAGCTTGTGAGACAAAGGATAAATGGTTTTGTAATTTTGATAAATGTTCCCAAATTTCCCTGCATACTAGTTCTATATTCCCACTAGCAATGTATGAGACTGCCTGTGTTGTCCAAATTGTGAATTATTACCATATGATGAATAAAAAAATAGCATCTCACTGTAGTTTTAATTTGCATTGCACTTTTCATGAGAAAGAGTGTAGGAGTGGTTTAAGGGGTATTTATATTTCTTTTATTCTGTGCACTGTTATTTATCTTTTCATATCTTTGCCTGCTTTTCTGTTGGATTGCTGTCTTCTTTATCAACTTTAACAATTTATATATTCAGGTATAAGCTCTTTGTCTTCTACATGAGTTGGCAATTTTTAAAAACAGGCTATTCTTTTTTCATGTAAGATAAAAATTTTAAAAAATTTATTAACATTATTGACTTTTATGTCTACTGGTTTTGAGTCATATTAAAAAGAACTTCCCTAACACAAATTTAAAAAGAAATTTACCCATATTTTCTTAGTTCATTCTAAAAATATGCTCCTTTTGAAGTTTATTTTAGTATACTACATCAAGCATAGATCCAATGACATTCTTTTTCTGATAGTAATATCAACTATACTATACTGTATCATCCATTTAACAAAAAAATGCTCTTAACCTACTAACTTAAGATATAGTCATGTACTAAATACTCCATGTATCATATACTATATGCATGTATACCTTAATCATGTTAAATACTACATGTATCTGAAATAATTTCTAGATCTATTATTTTCCATTTATTTGACTAGTCATGTGCCAGTGCTGCACTGTTTTAAATAGTGAAGCTTTATAGCATGTCTTTATTTTGAGTATGCATGGTCCCTTTCACTGATTTTCAAATTTAGAGATTTCCTGAGTATTCTTGCTAGTTTATTTTTCCATATAAATTTGGAGTCAGTTTGACAAGTGCAAAGAAAAATTCTGTTGGCATTTTTATTGTTAACATGTTAAATTTATAAATTAACTTAGGGAGAATTGACCTCTTCATCATTTGGAATCTTTTCTTCATTTTTATTTTTATTTTTTACTCTTTATTTTTTAAGTGTACCCGACGCAGGCTGTGACGTCAGTGTCGGGCACAGGACACAGGACACAGTGATGCGACAAACGTGTGCGTTACACTGCGGTCACAGGAGCGTGGCCGCATCTGTCATCACACTTCACTGTGACAAAAGCACTGTGTCCCTGTGCTGTGCCGTCCTTCCCGGGACTTATTCATCCCATTCCTGGAAGCTGGACCTCCCTGTCTCCTTCACCCCTCCCTCCTCTTCCTTCCCTCTGCAACCACCAGTCTGTTCTCTGTATTTAGGGCTCTGTTTTTGCTTGTTCGTTTTGTGTTTTAGATTCCACATATGCATGAAGTCATATGATAACTGTCTTTCTCTGACTTACCTCATTTAGTATAATATCCTCTGGTCCATCCATGTTGTTACAAATGGCAAGATAAAGAAGGTGCGGTAGTGGGGCTCCTGGCTGGCTCAGTCAGTGGGGCATATGACTCTTAACACTCTTGATCTCAGGGTTTTCTACTCAAGCCCCACATCGGCTACAGAGAAATACTCAAAAAACAAATAAATAAATAAATAAAATGCTGCAGTTTAAAAAAATAATTAAAAAAAAAAAAGATGCGGTCGGTACGTGCACACACACTGGAATATTACTTAGCTGTATCATTTGGAATCTTTTCATCCAAACACTGCTAGGTCTTCCCCTTTGCTTATGTTCGCTTTTTTTCATTCTTATTTTAATGTTTTGCTCCTATATAGTTTACACATTTCTTACTAAGTTTAAACTCGGCGCTGTTGTGAAGAGAATCTTGTCTTTTATTGTATATTCCTACTGATCATTATTTGTGTATATGAAGGAATTATAGTCCTTATATTTATTTTGTAATCTTTTATCTAACTACATTATTGTTTGCTACTTTTTTTTTTAAGATTTTATTTATTAATTTGACAGAGAGAGATCACAAATAGGCAGAGAGGCAGGCAGAGACAGAGGGGGAGGCAGGCTCCCTGCTGAGCAGAAAGCCCCATGCGGGCCTCAATCCTAGGACCCTGAGATCATGACCTGAGCTGAAGGCAGAGGCTTTAACTTAGGGAGAATTGAATTGCTTATACAGTTGTGAAAAACTTGGACATACAATTGAATGTCAATTTCAAATTTGTCTTCTTGAAGATAATACTTCAAGAAGCCACCCAGGCGCCCCTGTTTTTCTTTTTTAATTGATTCTCTTTGGTTTCCCAGATATTCAATCACATCGGATGGACATAATGATGAATTTACTACCTTCTTTCAGATTTTTTTGCTCATCTAAGAGAGCAGACAAAGTGAGGTGGGGGTACTCCATACCCATCCAACGAATAAGAGAACTAAATATGAGAACATACAATAAAACTCCTGAGGAATCTCAGAAATATTTATGGGGTAGTCTTGCAGAAGGCTAAAATCACACATTGGACAGGTTCCAATAAGTTTTTAGTTGCTCCCAGTTAAGGGACACGTTCTTCAGGATCCAGGCTGGCGTTGGAGCTCACAGAAGGAGCCAGGGAACTCTATATTTAGGCATTTATTTTCTTTGGAACCTAGGACATAAATATTTTTATATAAATAATCCATAGATATTTGGGGAAAATGTAACCTCATTTATTTTTACTCGAGTCATCTATTTTTTTATTTGTTTTAGTGTCTACTTTCTCTGTCAAAAATTAGAGAAGTGTAATAAATCTTCCCAAATCTATTGTGTTTCTATGTATATCTCTTCTTTCCTCACTTGGGGCTATATCTATTTTGATGTTTTGTTTTCCAGTACATGTAGGCTCATGAGAATTATAACTTTTATAAATAAGTCTCCTTGTCCTGTTTTTCTGCTTTCTGCCTAGAATCTGACTTTGTCTAATATTAGTATTATTATTGTATTTCCCTGGTTAACTTTGTACATCACCTTTTTTTTAACCATTTTGAATCTGTGTATTTAATATAGTTATCAGTTGTAGACAGCAAATAGATGGGCTTTTGTTTCATGACCTATCTGTTAATGCCCAAGTTTTATTATTTATTTGTGTTTATTGTCTCATTTGTGTTTGTTAGGATTAACATGCTTATTATGTTTGACAGCTTTCTTGCTGCTTATTATTTTTGTGCTTCATCGTGGTTTCATTTGCCTTCTCTTATTTGCTATATGGCTTCTGTTTCTGTTCCTCTTTTTAAAATGTACATTTTCAGGGCACCTGTGTGGCTCAGTTGGTGGATCATCCTACTCTTGATTTCAGCTCAGGTCTTGATCTCAGGGTTGTAAGTTCAAGCCTAACATTGGGCTCCATGCCGGGTGTGGAGCCTACTTAAAAAAAATTTAAAAAATTAAAAATCTACATTTTCTATGTGATATCCCTCATGGTTACATTTAAGATTTTCAAAAACATTCTTCAGCTTAAAGCCCTTTATGCATCAAAGTTAAGATCAAAATAATAAACTCTGATTTCCTTCTATGCAAGAAAAGCACTGGGGCACTTTGCATTGTTCTGTTTCATCTTCTGCGATATTCATGCATTTATTTTTATGATATATAGTCTGAGAGCCAGAAAATTATAATCAAACCATATTTAAATACTGAAGTATTATCTTCAAGAAGACAAATTTGAAATTGACATTCAATTGTATGTCCAAGTTTTTCACAACTGTATAAGCAATTTCATTTTAACTTGTCTCAGTGATCATCACCCATAATTGTACACCATGACTTTCCCATTCTTGAAGTGTTGATTCTTACTTCTCACCCAGCTATTTGTTGTTTTTTCTTTTTTTTTCCACCCAGCTATTTGAAGCCCATAGGCAGATCATTTTTTCAAGGAAAGGACACAGGCATTTTGTATCTGAACCCTTCAATAAGTAAGAATATCTTTTTTGTGCATCAGATATATGCATAAATTAAAGAGGAGCTCACAAATATAAATTAGGTAACAAACTTTTCCTTACAGCAATGTATACATGTGATTACAGTACTTTCTGTCATTTAATGTTGCACAAAAATGTCTCCACCTACCCTGAAATTTGTTTCTTTGGAGGAATCTGTTATGTCTCATTGGTAGTTGGCACAGATAACTCTCATAAAGTTCAATTAATTTTTCAATGTTTGTTGACTTTTACCTAAAATGTCTTAACACATTTCAGTGCTTTTAAACAAGTTGGTTTGGGGTTAGAAAATATATTTTTGTATTTATTTTTTTATTTTTCCTTTTGATTGATATTGTTTTATCCTCAAGGACACCTTCAATTGTTAGGCTAATTCTCTGCTTTCAATTCCGTCATTTTTTTGGTCTTTTCACTTTAATCTCTTTTTTTTCTGCCTCTGTGTTCTTAAAGAACATCTCCAGTTTATTTTCCATATTACTTGTTTTTAAATTCTAGTCTGGTTTGAAGTCACTCGGGAAATGGTTTTAAAGTATGATGTCTACTGGCATCCTGAGAATAGAAAATGTGAATATTCACAGTTGGGTCAAAGGCACACTCAGTATCATAATTTAGCCACGTGCCCTTTTCTATCACCCACATATTATACATCTTGGTAAGCAATTGGTGGAAGCCTAATCAGAAAAATCAAATGAGAAAAGCTTTAATATTTATTTTTGGAGATCTTATGCTAAATACATATACTCTTGGACCATCTAATACCTTGTGATATATTCACTTGCAAATGGCTCTTTAATAACCATACAGTGTCCCTGGGTGTGTCCAGTATTTAATCCACTACAACATTATTCATGAAGTCTTCCAGGAATCAGTACTCACCCTCAAATAAAAAATAAGTACCAATATTGCACGAGTTTAGAGAATAGAGAATACAGATGGCAGATCCTATTTCTCACAATGAAGCAAATCTCAAATCACAAAAACACCGCCAGGCAGAGGGTATGGAGAACATCTTCAGACAGTCTTATCTCTAAGAAAATACAAAACATAACAAAAGATGCTGTCAGGGGTAAAGATGTCAGGGCTCTCCTTAGCTTCTTGGCCCTTCATAGCATCTTGGCTGTCACTCATATACACCAAAGGCAGCTTACGATGACCCTCTCGGATTATTTGCCTGCCTGCCCACAGAAGTACATTTGACCCAAGTTCTGGGCAAGCCTTAAGAGTCAATGACCACAGAAGCAGCCCTCAACCAACGATGAAGGAGGATTTGGTGCACAAATTCTCCAGCTCCCTCATTCTTTGGGGGGGACGCCATTGGTGTGCACCACAACGCCATTGGTGTGAACGCCTCACCCTGGGAGGCCTCCCAGGGCTCCCCAGCAAGAAGGTTTTAAGATTGTCATAGTAGTAACATCTTTATAAGCCCACTCTATTAGCTGCCTTCCTTTCTCTGCTTCGCGTCTTTACTCAGTGTTTCCTGAGATCACCACCCCAATAAATTATGTGTCTGCAATTCTTTCTTAGTCTGATTTTTGGAGAAAAACCAAAACAGACTCCAACTGAAGAGACAAAAAACAAACAGGAGAAGCATAGGTGATGCCCCTTAAGCCATATGACCAATAAAACTTCTTTTTGAGCTCCACTGATTTAAACATATGCAACAAATAACATGTTTAAGGTTTTCTCTTCTTCTAAGTGTTCAGGAAGATATTACAGGTTTTTTGTTTCTCTTTCTTCCTTCCTAGAGGAGGAGAAATATACAGGCCTTGTGTGTGAAATTCCCTGAACTCTGCTTTTCCCCTTGGGCTGCTCATCTCCTGCTCTCAGATTCCCACCTACTGAACAGGTTGCTTTGCTCAGATCCTGGCAAAATTCCTTAGGACTAGTAAGATAGTGCGTGATGGAGTTCTGTCACCTGGGGGGTGGGTCTGTTTTCCCTCCACATTGTCTCGCCATACTTGATTGAATGTGATGGTTCCAGGTTTCTTTCTCCATTCCTGCTTAACAGTGGTTTATAAAACACCACATTCACTCTGATACTTTGTCTTGTTTCCTCTCTCTTAAATGGTCTCCATATTCTACTAGCTGAAAACTATCTGTTCCTTCTTCAAAAATCTGCTGCCCACAAGATGCAAAACGTTCATGGTTAGTAGCTACTCCTTAGGATTCTCTATGCTTCTCTTCAGTACTTCCCACGACTCAGTTGTATTGGTTCCCAAATCTGGTATTGCTCGCCATACCCATTAAGTTACTCTAATTGCTACCATTTGTAATTTGTTATGTAAAATAGTGAACTATGGATGATAAAAGGGAAAATTCTTGTTTCTATGAGAGCAGAGGTGAATGCTTCAGAAAGACTCAAAGAGAAATTGCTTTAAAAAATGTTACATTTGATTTAGAGATGTGAGAAAACTGTAAAAGACTGGGAAATTAGATATATATGTGTAAATGTATTTATTTATACATACACATAGACCTATATGTCTTTTGCACTCATATCTGTTTTGCAAGTGCTGTGAGTTTCTTGCTTCACCTTAAAGACAGAAAAACTGGAATTCTTAGACTAGGGAATAGTTAACCTAGGGTGCACGTTAGGAAACAAAAATTTTGAACTTACCCAGAGAGAATCTGATCCTATTTATCTAGAGTGGTACTGGGCCTCAGGAATCAGGACTGAGTTTTTTTTTTAAGCTCCTATGGCAGCTCCTGTGTAGTAAGGGTGCTAGAGGTGTGAAACCTCTTTATCTTCTCTTGGAAGAGTGGCCACTCTAATGTAAGATGCAAAGCACAGGACTCTACTTCACTTATCTCAGTTTTGTTGCATCAGTTAAAAATTAGTTGCTATTCTTTCAGATTCTGGCAATAGGTGGTTTGTCATCTGAGATTCCAGTGAAATTGAAAGTTTCCATTTTTTGCTTAGTCTGTACAGGAATTTCAGAGTAATGTTGTAGGAGAAAGGCTCAAAAGCTCCTACCTAGTCTGATGACCTTTTAAATTGGATATAGCTGAGTATTTTTAGAAGTATGTCCATCCTAGTATCCAGAAAGTAATGCTTCCTTGTTTTTCGCTACTTTTGTTTTTCATTGACATTATTTTAGGTTTAATTCTCTGTGGTGCAAGTTACATCATAATTCATTATTATTATGAATACACACAATAAGCATTTTTAACAAGTGTAAGAATAATAAAATGAACATACATGTGCCTGCCCTCCAAGTTAAGAAAGAGAAAATTGTCAAAACTGTTTAAACTGTTCACCATTCCTTTACTTGTTTTCCTTCTTCCCCACCAAGAGTTAACCCATTCCCCAAATTTTGCACTTATATGCTTCCTATTTGAAATAGTTCTCAACATATATTGATGTATATTTAATTATGCATTGTTTTGCTTTACATATCTGACCAATAAGTATATAGAATCTGAGGTGCCTTGTCTGATACTTCTGGAACTTGCTTTTTTTATTCAATATTATGCTTTTAATATCCATCCATGTCAGTATGTTAATCTATAATTATTTCATTCACACTGCTGTACTGAATACCATTATATGAATATATCTCACTGTATTCATCCATTCTATGGATTGGATACTACATCAAAGTAGTTTGCATTGTTTTGCTTTGGTAAACAACATTTCCATAAATACTGTTTTATACGTTTGCCTAGTGTAGTCAAGCAACAGTTTTCCTGTTTGCCTGGTAATGGGATTTCTGGATCATGGGATAATAATACATTCAACTTCAGTGGATTAGTTCAAGGTGTTTTCAAAATTGAATCTAACTATTTATATTAACCCAGCCAAATCTTGGTGTACTATATGTTTGTGCTTTTCACCAAAATGTAGGTTGTAAGTTATTGTACCACGGATTTAATTTTATTTCCCAAACAATTGTTGAAAATTATCCTCTTTCCCAATCTTTACTCCTGATTTATAATTCCTCTTCCGTGAAATGTTCACTCACATCTTTTCAGCATTTTTTGATTATGCTATTTTTCTATTTTTCAGGTTAACTAGAAGTTACTAGTATCTTCTAGATATTAATCCCTTGGGTTTTTTTTATACATATAAAAATTTTCACACCAGCTTATTATTTTTCTTTTTATTCTTACCAAGATGTTTTTGATGAGCAGATGGTCTCACTTTAGTATAATTATAGGGTTTTCCTTTAAGGTTTGCAGGCTTATTTTTTGGTCTTACTTAAGAAATTGCCCCTCACTCCAGGATAAGAAGCATAGTTTCATATTTTATTCTAAAAGTTTAAAGATGTACCTTTAGTTTTAACTCTGTAATTCACAGAGAGTCAAATTTTGGCTGTGAGTTGAGGTGGAAATCCAGTCGCATCAGTTTCTAAAATGAGAAGTTGTGTCAGTTCCATGCAGTGTGTGGCCAATCCATTCCCTATAATCTGCAGTGACACCTCTGTCATAAAGTAAATTCTGTGCTATCTTATCCTGTTCATCTATTTGCCTATTTTGTGCCATGGACAACTGTCTTCATAACTCTAGTTTTATAATGTCTTCATTTCTGGGAGGTTAAATGACTTCATTCTTTCCTGGAAATATTTTGATCATTCTTAGGCCAGTAGTTGGTCATGGAAATGTTAGAAATAGCTTATTAAATTACACACACACACACACACACCCCTCTAGATTTTTATTAGAATTGCACTAAAGATAGATTATATGAATGGGGGGTGAATGGGGGGAAATAGGAGGGAGCGATGAACGATGAGAGACTGTGGACTCTGAGCAACAAACTGAGGGTTTTGTGGGGGAGGGGGTAGGGAGTTGGGTGAGCCTGGTGGTGGGTATTGAGGGCACGTATTTCATGGAGCACTGGGTGTGGTGCATGGACAATTAGTCTCGTAACACTGAAAAAATAAAATAAACGTATTTGGGGAAAAAAATAATAAAAAGATAGATTATATAGATCAGAGGAGTTGAAAAACAAAGCACCATAAACCAAACTTGACCTGCCATCTCTTTCCCTCTGTTTACAAATAAATTTTTATTGTAACACAGCCACATCATTTCCTTTATCTATGGTCAAGGGCAACTGTCACACTATAGAGTGGCGTATGTGTGATAGCAATTACATGTCCCACAAAGCCTAAAATATTGACTATCTCATCTTTTATAATATTTGCTGGTCCCTCATATAGATCATTTGGGAGAATAATTTTATTTTTATGATTTTGAGGTTTTAGATCCAGGAACATGGTATAAATCTGGTTTATTATTTCTTTTTAAATATTTCTTTTTTTTAATGTTAGTCATGTTATGTTAGTCACCATAAAGTACAGCATTATTTTTTGATGCAGTGTTCCATGATGCATTGTTTGCATATAACACCCAGTGCTCCATGCAATCTGTGTACTCCTTAATATGCATCACCAGGCTCACCCAACCCCTCACCCACCTTCCTTCTAAAACTCCCACTTTGTTTCCTGGAATCCTTAGTCTTTCATGGTTTGTCTCCCACTCCGATATCCCCCTCTTCATTTTTCCCTTCCTTCTCCTAATGTCCTTCATGCTATTCCTTATGTTCCACAAATAAGTAAAACCATATGATAATTAACTTTCTTTGCTTTACTTATTTCACTTAGCATAATCTCCTCCAGTCCCATCCATGTTCATGTGAAAGTTGGGTATTCATCCTTTCTGATGGATGAGTAATATTCCATTGTGTATATGGGCCACATCTTCTTTATCCATTCATCTATTCAAGGGCATCTCAGCTCCTTCCACAGTTTGGCTGTTGTGAACATTGTTGCTATGATCATTGGGGTACGTTTGGCCCTTCTTTTCACTACATCTGTATCTTTGGAGTAAATACCCAGTAGTAATAGTTCTTAAATCTTCTTAATAAAGATTTATGTTTTTTTCCCATAAAGGACTTATACATATCTTGTTAGACTTTGTATCAGGTACTTTATATTTTCTTCTAGCAATTATAAATTGTATCTTTTAAAAATTCTAATCTCTAATAGTTTGTTGCTAGTGAATAGAAATACAATTGTCTTGTGTATAATCATGTACAATGATTGTATAGGCAGAGAATTTGCTAAGCTGAATATGAATTTTAGTAAAGCATCTACACTATTTTCTAAGGTCACAATTATATGAACTGTGACTAATTATTGCTCTATTTCTTTTTTTCCAGTCCACATACAATTGTAGTATCATTTTCTTATCTTAGGGCTCAAACTAGGATCTCCAGAACAATATAAAAAACAAGTACTGATACTGAATAAGTCCATATTCTTTCTCTTTTAAAAGGGAATACTTTAGGGGTGCCTGAGTGGCTCAGTGGGTTAAAGCCTCTGCCTTCGACTCAGGTCATGATCAAATCGCAGGCCAGGCTCTCTGCTCAGCAGGGAGCCTGCTTCCTCCTCTCTCTCTGCCTACCTCTCTGACTACTTGTGATCTCTCTCTGTCAAATAAATAAATAAAATCTTTAAAAAAAATAAAATAAAATAAAAGGGAATACTTTAAATGTTAAATATTAACTAATGTGTATGGTGGGGTTTTTTTTTAAGATAAATCTAACAGATGAAGAAGTTCCCTTTCATGTTCATTTGTAATGAAGTTTTATCATGAATCAATAAGGAAATTTAGAAAGAACATTTTTAGTCTCTGTTGAAAAGATCATCAGAGTTTTATTTTTCCTTTTCTTTTTTTCCTTTAACTGTAATTTGTCAATGACTAGAATTTGATATGTGTGGTGGTGGTGGTGGTGGTGGTGGTGGTGGTGGTGGTGTGTGTGTGTGTGTGTGTGTGTATTCACTCCTTTCATTTTTTTGTTCTCTCCTCTAGGTTGGAATGTGTAGCCTTTATTCATGTTCTTTTAGTAGGTATTCTAAACACTTTGTCACTTATGGTGAACTTAAGAATATCTAGGATTAATCATTACTTTTATCCACAATCTCAAAAATATAAAGACCTTGGAATATTTTAACCTGAATCAACTCATACTTCCACTTATATTCTGTTGTTAGAACTAAAATTAGAATGACTTATTTTACTCTGTTCTTATGAGAACAGAGTATTAAGGTATTTATTACCATTAGTGTTTTGACACTAATTAATGTTTGGTTACATCTACCCATATCTTGAACAGTTTATTTACTCATTTCTTCTTGTATTTTCCTACGTCCCAAAGACCATCTTTCAAAAGATTCTTTAATGAGGGATAAATTCAATTTTTTTTAGCTTTTAAAATATCTTTATTTTGTCATCATTCTCAAAAGGTAATTTCACTGTGTAGAATTTTGATTGACAGTTATTCTCTCTCAATGGTATCTTGAAAATACTATTAGTCACTATATCTCATTTCCACTGTTAATATTGAACAATCACCTGCCAATCTAATTTCAACTTCTCTTTTCTCTAAAGTTGCTTTTATTCTGTTTTCTTTTTTTATCCCTGCAATTTTAATGTCACAGATCCAGGTGATAATGTGTTTTGTTTTGTTTGTAATTACTTATTCTACCTGGGATTTACAATGTGTCTGGAATTAATGACTACTGAGCTTTTATTAATTCTGGAAAATTGTCAGATATTATGCCCTAAATATTACCTTTCCACTATATTCTCTTTTTCCCTCCATTTTAGAAGACATTTCACCATATGCATCATGTGTTTATTGCTTGAGTTCTCTTGAAACTCTGGGCTGCATTCTAGATCATTTCTTTAGATCAATATTCCAACTCACCAGTTCCCCGTTCAGCAGTATCTAAATCTGTGGTTCCCAAACTGACTTGTCTCAGGTAACCAACCTATTTTGGGGTGATATATTAAACTCACAGGGGCCACAGAATATTTTAATATTTGAGGGGAACATAGCAAAACTCAATACTGTAGTAGTAAGACCATTACCCTAAGTTAGGGGTAGTTAACATTCCATTCTTTTGTAATTACTATATTAAAAGGAAATACCAGAAACAGTTGATGTGAAACAGGAAATGTGTCTGGTTGGGTCCAATCTGAATTATAGTTTGGAAAGTTGTGCAGTTCCCAACATTACTTGAAATTTGTATGAAACCAGAAAAGACCCCGAATTTCTAAGGAAATGTTGAAAAAGAAAAACAAAGCTGGGGGCATCATATTGCCTGATTTCAAACTTTACTACAAAGCTGTGATCGGCAAAACAGCATGGTACTGGCACAAAAATAGACACATAGACCAGTGGAACAGAATAGAGAGCCCAGAGATGGACCCACAACTCTATGGTCAAATCATCTTTGACAAAACAAGAAAAAATATCCAGTGGAAAAAAGACAGTCTCTTCAATAAATGGTGCTGGGAAAATTGGACAGCTATATGTAGAAGAATGAAACTTGACCATTCTCTTACACCATACACAAAGATAAACTTGAAATGGATAAAAGACTTCAACATGAGGCAGGAATCTATCAAAATCCTAGAGAATAACATAGGCAGTAACCTCTATGACATTAGCCACAGCAACTTCTTTCAGGACATGTCTCCAAAGGGAAAGGAAACAAAAGCAAAAATAAACTTTTG
>CM052811.1:88234950-88296173 GCA_028533885.1 Nasua narica | reverse complement strand
TCTATATAAATTTGTCCTCAGTTAAATCCTATATAAGTTTTTCCTCAGAATTTATTTTAAATTCTGGATCTAACCCACAGCGTCACTATATTTGTGGTTTATCATAAAATCACTGAACATTAGACTTTAGCATCCCTTTTCAGAAGAGGAAACTGGGGCCTACAGATGTTATATTTTGTCCAATTGTCAAGGCATTTTGAAGAATGGTCATGGGAACCCTGTGCCAAAGGCTAAGGTAACCCAGGTTATAGTGCCTGTTTGGCCCACTTGTTTATATGCCTCATGGTGATCAAGCAATTAGCTTGTTGGCTAATCATGAACTTGTTTCCTCTAATGAATTCAATTTGGTTCAATGAAATGCTCTCTTAGGAAGGAAGCCAGTTCTGTAGCCGCTAAACTTGGGTATGAAATAATAAAATAACGTGCGAGTTAGTTTTGAAGGCTATGTAGACAAAAATTCAAATGATTTATTTCCTGGAAAAGGCCAGAAGGAAGGTCACACAGGGGAATAGTTTACACGGAATGCAGATCTCAATTCTCAACTAAGTTCTCCTTTCAGTGTAACCAAAAAGATATGTATTGAGTACTGGGAGGAACACATATTTGAACAAATACTGTTAGTGCCCTCAAAATCCTTATATTCTAGTATAATTAATACTTAATAGTTATTTAGACTTGAATAGTTTCCCATTTTGTATGAATGAGATAATACTTCTAAGGTGTTTAAAATATAGCCAAGACAGTTGTGTTTCAGGAATTAGGAATATCAATTTCCGAATATCTCCACAGTACCCCGTTTCTTATATTTCTTTGTACTTTTGCATTACTAGACACATGGTAAATGACTTCTGTTCTTCCTGAGTGGCTAAAGGGGGAATAGCCAAATACAAATTCAATGAAGCTAAACAACTAATTTTATCTCATATTCTTACACCTACTTTGTTTTGCTCCTAAGTTTATAATGGAACTTATCTCTTCCTACCTAAGTGATTTGACAAGCACTCTATCTAAATATTTTGATCAACACACTCATAGCTGGGTTGAAAGCTTCTTATCACAGCACTCAACTCTATTTATTTTATTCTCTACAATGACATGATGGAGAAAAGTGCATTACAAATAAGAATAATAGAGTAAAGAGGGAGGAAGACTGTATTTTTTTTTCTGTTGCTGGGGTAGGGAGAAGTATAAGGAAGAAGATGTTCCCTGTACTGCTAGCTGCAACATATCTTTGTCATTGGGTTTTAGATTCCCTGACCAACGTCAACCATAGTTTCTTGAATTCTTCAAGATGCATTCATATTCTGCCTCTTCAATAAAACTTTTCCTGGTCATTTTCTCGCTTATTTATCTCTCATTCTTTTTTTTTTTTAAAGATTTCTTATTTATTTATTAGAGAGAGAGAGAGAGGCTGAGAATGAGAGGGGAGAAGGTCAGAGGGAGAAGCAGACTTCCCACAGAGCCGGGAGTCCGATATGGGACTCGATCCCGGGACTCCGGGATCATGACCTGAGCCGAAGGCAGTCACTTAACCAACTGAGCCACCCAGGCGCCCCTATCTCTCATTCTTTGAACTCCCTATTAACAAAACCTATGCCACCCATTTAAGCTCTTAATTATAGGTCAAATTCCATTGTTCCCCATTCCTTTTCATTTACATTTTTTTCTATTACTCTGCAGCATGGGTCACGATCCAATAAAGAGTGCATCACACCTTTGCTTATATCATATGTGCCAACATCCTGTTGGTCAAATTAAGTCACATGGCCAAGCCCAAAGTCAAGGGTCAGAATAGTCATTTCTGCCCTGGTGCAAAGTCACATGGAAAATAATGTGAGTACAGGGAAGAGTTGAGAATCAGAGACTTCTCATTCAAGCCTCTGCATTTACCTCCTAGTTATATAATCTTGGCCAAGTCATTCAGTCTCTTCAAATTTCAAATTACTCATCTACAAAATGAAATGGATTCTACCGTCTTCTTAGTCTTAAACTTTGACCAAATAAGATAATGAAATAAAGCACCCAGCATTAGACCTGGCTCTTCTTAACGTGCCTGATTAGCACTCCATTGGACTTTCAAACACTGCGAGAGCTCTCCAGCCAAAGAACAGGCTGTTTCATGAAGTGTGAAATAGGAACTAGAAATATTGAATCAGTGGCTGGGCAGTCAAGGAGGAAAACAGATCTGCCACCTCCGTAACAATATGATTCTTTCCATATGATTCTGAGTTCCGTCCCACCCTGGAAGCTAAACCTCCCATATGTACATTTTCCTTTTTCCCCTTGAAGCTGGGGCTCGGAGGTCATATTGTGAGGTTCTGCCAGTCAATCCCACTCCCCCTGTAGGTCTTTAATGAAAAATAAGGACAACGAAGAGTCTGTAGATAGCAGCAGCAGCAGTAGTCTCTTCTGAAGCAGCACTGACAGCAGTCTAAGCCATGGAGGTGGATGCAAGAAAGCTCGCAAGGGAATAGCAAGAGCAGCTGCACTAGAACATGCTTTCATGTCAAGGTCATAGCGGTAGCTGCTTTCTTCCACATTTGTATGGTGTTGGTATCATCCCCACCTGCAGTTCTGTAACTGTGTTCTCCAGTGTTTCACCAGTTATCCAACATTCTCTTTTAGACTGTATTTTCTACCTAACTCATCTAGATTTAATGAGAACACTTATTGATATGGATATTGGAAACAAAAGCAGGCAAGTAGCAAAAGTAGGTGGTCATCAGACCCTCTGAGAAATTTAGAAAATCAGAGATTGGTCAACAATGTCACATTTCTTAACTTTCACCTCAAAACTTTGGCTGAAAACCAAAAGACTTCTTTCCCCAATAAAATCACCATTACTTTCTATGATTTCTTTTAATCTCTTATCTCCTCCAACTCCAAGTCTGAAAATTAAACAAAAAAATTTGATATTTGTGACTGTTATATGACATTGCCTAATGAATTTGAGTTTTCATCAGGTCTTTTAGAGCATTTGGCTAGGAGCCAGAATAGGGAAATACGGGAAACCTCAGATAATTTTTAAGACCTCAGATCATCACTCCCTATTAAGATTTCCTGGCTAACAAAAGAACCTTTCACATTTTTGGTCTAATAGGCTATTTATACACACTGGGGACTCTCCACTGAGCCAGTTCCTTTGCAAGAAGTAAATTCTTCTGTCATTTCACCCTATCTTTCATGGCTTTAGATTTCAGGTAGAGTCAGATTCTAGGATATCTCAGGGCAATTCATGAAGCCAAATATGGGAAGGAATGGCTACAAAACAAATGAGGTATAATATTATGCTAATTTCTATCAACAAAAGTCAGCATACAGTTGTAAAAATTTATTACAATGATGTGAGATCAAAGAGAAACAAAAACAATTTTTGGTCTGCTTGATTTCATCAACATTGGTGAATGTTCCAGAGATGCTAATTTACTCTGCTCACGTAGGTGCCAGGAGGGCCTACAGTTTAGTGGACTGAAATCTGGACTCAAATGTTAAAGCAGATTTATCATATGTGACCTATTGAACCCTACCAAATGATACCCCTCAAGAGAACCTAGAAGGTTCTTTCTTCACTGAAGCTGTGAAACATACATTATTGAGGAAGGGAACTTGTTTTGTTTGAGGAAGCAAATCATGTTCAGTGACCGAGTTTGTCTTTCCCAATGATTTATTTAACAGAAGTTCACTCTGGACTTTCAGGAGCCAATAGCATATAAGATAACGTCTCTTGATACACTAATAAAGAAATAATATACTCCAAACAAATGATAATCATACTGTTGTTCCAGGCAGGGAGAGGGAGGCAGTGAAAGCAATAAAGTTCAAATTTAGTTGAGGTTTACCTTTTATAATGAGTTGATACTCGGGAGAGAGAGGCTTAGCCAGCTGAGAGCTACCATCCAGCTGCCAGGAAAAGTATAAATCCCTTGCTGCTAGAGCACATTGCTGGGGAACAACGGGACTGATGTTGACGCACAGATTGTCACCTGGGCCACTGTACAGCTTCCACCACTGCTGGTAAGATTCAACTCTACTGCACAGGAGCTAATTGTTCCCAAGGTCACAGGAGAGCTATTTAGATCAGCAAAGTGCCTCTTTGCCCAAACCAAACACATTTGAGTAATCCTCGCAAACCTTCGATATTTATAGTCAAAATGTACCCTTGACACAGCTGCTGCTTCTTCTTATGTCTTCATAGATGAGCCCTGAGCATGGGGCAGGGGGTGAAGGGGGGCTCCAGCAGCTGAGCTCCTGAATTCTTTATGGTGAAACAGATGAGATAATGACATCCTGACACAGCTTACTTTATTCTTGTATCAAAACATTTTTTTTGTCTTTGCCATAAACAAGTGGATTAAAACAAACTTTATGTAGATCAAAACATGTTATACGATTTGAAATCCTATCAAACCAATACACAACAGAACTACAGTGGATAATCTTGAGGCGCAGGGAGCTGGTGGAAAGTGCTGCCATTGCAGTGGGTTTCCTTGATTCCCCTGGAGAAGCCAGAATCCTGGGTAGCAGAGGTCAGACTGAGTGACCTGTCCACACAAAGACTGAATGGCTACCATGCCAGGCAGCAGGTAATCCAATGCCCTGACCGGCAGGGCACTTGGAATTGTAGCTCTTTCAATCTTGGGATCCTTGGATTCCAAATATTTGGACAATCTACCACACTTATTTTTAAAGAGAGAGAGACATGGGCGCCTGGGTGGCTCAGTTGGTTGAGCGACTGCCTTCGGCTCAGGTCATGATCCCGAAGTCCCGGGATCGAGTCCCATATCGGACTCCCGGCTCTGCGGGAAGTCTGCTTCTCCCTCTGACCTTCTCCCCTCTCATTCTCAGTCTCTCTCTCTCTAATAAATAAATAAAATCTTTAAAAAAATAAATAAATAAAGAGAGAGAGACAGAAAAGGAGAGAAAGTGAGGAAGAGGGATAAAGACAGTTGTTAAGCAGAAGGCTGATTTGATCCAGAAATTCAGATTATCTCATGCACTTCCCAAATCTGAATTGACTGTCTTTCTCCTCCTCCTTCTACTTCTTACCCTTTTTCTCCTGCAACAGTGAATAGAAAAACACCAAAAGAAAAACAAAAAGAAACACACAAACCTACAGAATAAGAATTAGGGTATTTAGTTTTCTTGGAGCTAGCTTTATCTTGATAAATCAATTTATCAAATGTCTTTCTTTCCTTCAAGTTTCTATCAGCTCAAAGTGAGGCCTTAAAGAACTTCATCACCCCAAGGACACGAGGAAGGTTTCCTCTCAGTGCAAGATTCTTTGCCTTATTTTGGAAAGGGAGACATAGAAACTGAGCTACATTTTCCAATTTTTATCTCTTTTCCATTTTTAATCCCACGTGTCTTGAACATTGCCTCACTCAAAATAAATGGTCAATAAATATCTCTGAATGAATTGATGCTTTGTAATATTCTGTAATTTTACTTAGGATGTTCCACTGAATTTTGAATGCAGTGGAGATGAACAATGTATAAGATTGCAGCCTGAGAGCCATTAACAGAACTTTCCACCGTACTAACAAGTGTTCTTTCCTGTAAGAGGAATGAATAATTTTTCAGGATCCATACAGGCCTTAAACTGTTCCATAATCCCAATCTTTAAAACTGCTTTAAAAAGTCAAGAGTTTCTAGAACTTTCACATCTGAGTTACCTCCCTGTGTGGTCTTCGAACTTTTGACTATTGCCTCTTGGGGTGGCATGGCCAAAATCCAGCACAGTTTTTCAGGTGCCACAAAGTAGATTGGCAAGTTATCCCCCTTCCTCCTGGGTAAGACTTTACCTATACAGAATATTTTAGGCCGGGTTTCTGGTAAGCAGAGCCTGAGATGATAGAATAGGGATGTGATTACCTGAGAGATTTCTCTCAGAAGAATGAGAGTAAGGGAAGAAGGTTGGCTAGTGGGAGGATCTGAGCCAGCATGTTATTTTGTGTGTTCTCATCACCAATTCTGAAAGATAACCCAGTGTTAACTTAACTACCTCCATTGTGACCTCAGTTTCTACTTTCTAACTAAGTAAGTTCTTCTTTCCCACTTACCATCTAACTCATGGAAAAGGCCCAGCAGGCAAAGCATCTTGTGTCATTGCTTGTCAAGCAATGACAACTGCCCTGACACCAGCAAGACCCGCTGTGACCAACCCCAAGACAATAAACCTGACCTTTACTATCCAGCTGCATGTACCCACCAACCTTTGTCCCACATTTTCCTTATATAAATTTAGAAGTATTTTTGGCACTTTGGAGACAACCTTTGGAACACTAGTCTGCTGTATTCGCAGTGTTGGCCTCACTGAAATAAATTCCCTTCTTGTTTCACCTCCTCTCCTCTCTCTGCATTTTGTCAGCATCTGGTAGCTGAACCTGGTCTGTTTGGGAACCCTAGACCAGGTGCTTTTGCACCTTTGGGCCCCAGTTACAACTCCAGTGTGTGTGTGCGAGGAGAGAGAGGCTTCCTTACACTAATAAGCAATTCTGAGGATTTAACTCAATTTAGATACTGTCTACCTGGAGATAGCATCAGATTCCATAGGTTTGTCACTCAGTTCCATAAAAATGTCCCCTCACACCCCCCACGTCAGATACTTGCTGCAAGCACAGGTTGCCTGTATTTCTGACTGACTATAAACCAAAGGTGCCCATGATCTTCCCCTGTGTTCCATTAATTTGCTAGAGGGGCTCAGAGAACTCAAGGAAACATTTACTTAGTAGATTACCAATTTATTATAAAAAGATACATAAATCAGGAACAGCCAGATGGAAGAGACATGGAGAGAGCTTCCATGCCCTCCCAAGGTGCCACCCCTCCAGCACCTCCATGAGTTTATTGACCTGGAGGCTCTGTCTTTTTGGATTTTTTCGAAAAAAGATTCATTTACATGTCATGTAGGCATGACTGATAAATCACTGGCCACCCATGACTGGACTCAATCTCTAGCCCTTCTCCCCAGAGGTAGGGGTCTGGTGGGATGGAGAATGGGGAATGGCTTTCTTAGCAGCCAGCCCCCATCCTTAGGAGCTTTCCAAAAGTCACCTCCTACACATAACAAAATACACCTTTATCGCTCTGCTCTCATCACTTAGAAAATTCCAAGAATTTTAAGATTTTTGTGCTAGAAATGGGGATGAAAGCCAAATATGTATTTCTTATAAATCACAATATCACACATGTGGTCTCAGCTAGAGTCCAGACCAATCACACCAGGAGAATTGCTCTAGAAGGTGAATTGCAACAGAGTTGCAAAAGAGTTGTCCCACTCCCAAAGCAAGGGATCTCATCAGTCTCTTGTAACTGTAATCTCAACAGTTATTAGCTACAGGCTACCCCAGCTAAGAGTGTTACTTACCCAGACTCCTATCAGCCAAAGGCAATTCCCCACTGGTGAGGCCAGTTCTGAGCTAGTAACTGTCAACACTCAGATGCTAGTGGCTGGGTGCACAAGTCCCATAAAGCAGATCTGGGCAGGGTACCTGCAGTGTCTCTTCAGAGACATGACATTGGTCTCTATTGGGTGCATTACATTTGTTACTTTTTTGGCTTCCTCATCTACTAAAATCAATAAGTATTCTCCCATATCTACTGCTATTCAAGTCTATATACCCCTTTCTGCTTTTGTACAGATTAGTTTTTTAACCTCAGTGTAAATTATATTCCCCTCCGTTAGGTGTCCTCTCATTACGTTTTCCCCTTCTATTTAGCCTATGTGTATCATTTTGGATGCTACCCTCCAATACTCCATAAACCACCTGACTTCAAGTGAACGCATGTTTGAGTTCTCATTAAAAATAGACTGATTCTGTCAGCAACATATGGTCTCTGAGTGTTCAGTCCCATCTACTAAAGCCCCAGTATCCAGAATGACAAGATCAAACTCAGCTAATGCCTATCACTTTGAAATCAACATTTTGCTTTCTTAGAAATTTCATACCTTTGAGGATAAAAGGTTTCATTGGTTCAAAGAAAATGGTTCTGAATTCCTCAGATCAAAAGATTGTCAAAGAAATGTTTGGGTTGCCATCCCCATCCCCTATTTAGAATTTGCTTCCCGAGCATCCAGTCCCTAAGCCAGCAAAGATTTTCAGGCTGGCCTTTTTTTCTGATCAAAATAAAAATGAATCATTCCCTTCATGGGAACGCTGAGTCCTCAATGCCTGAGAGGTTAATGCAAACAGGGTCTGGTTGCCCGAGGTCCAAGCTGTACTTTCTGGCCACATGGGTGGTTAATGCAATCAAGGATGAGATTAATTAAATTAAAAGTCTGCTTTTATCGCTCAGAAAATACAGCAAATTCAATAGTCTTTGACAGCCAGGAGCTGGAGGCCTGGCTCTAATGTGATCACTGCTAGATGGGTGTAGCCAGACACCATGCCATTTAGGGAGGCCGGACGCCTCTCTGCCAGTGATGGGCTGCATCCACTGTACATTTCGAAGCCTTTAGTGAGCAATCAGTATAGTCTGCATTTACCTCCGCAGGTACCTGCCCAGCACTGAGCCTGGCACCTTTTGTTTTGCTTCTAAAAACACTGCTCGGTTAACTAGTCACCCCCTGCAATGATCCGAGAGCCCCTGTTGTTCTGCTCTGCTTGGAAAACTTAGGTACCAGCTCTTTTTATTTCCCAAACCTTGTCCCACTATGTCCTACTTTAGGAATTGCCTTCCAGAAAGGCGTGTGTAGAAATCTTTTTCCCCTGGAATGTTGAAGGGGACCAGTCTAGTCTAGTATGTATTACGAAGCAGATGTATATGCCCTTTGCCATGATCTTTTGCATTAGGCTCGTGGTGGGGGTGGCACATGGGGGAAGGGTGGGGAGTGCAGGTAGCGGTGATATAAACAGAGTTTTGGAGCTGGCTGCTTATGAGTGAGCTCAGCGCCGATCTCATTGTGAGGTCGTGTCGTGTTTCCCTCCTCTCACCCTGTCCCCATCATTCTCCTTGGGTACACAGCCACATGCACTTCTGAGGCAGTTCCCCCAACTCCTGAAATAGATGGGGGTAGACTGGCCAAGGGATCTGCGGAAATTGATAGCGTCCCCTTGAATAAGGGCCTAAGCAGCAAGGCTCCTTCAGGGCCATCCATCAGCAGTCACTGGGAACAGAGAAAAGATTTTCCCTAGTGACTTAATCAGTCAGAGAGATGTTGCCTAGCTGATTGAGGGCAGCTGGAATGTGAGCAGTTGTTTCTATTATAACTTCTCATCAGCTATTGGTCTCAATAAGGAAAGCTAGGTCACAGCAACTTAACCAAAGATCAAGGCAGGTGTTTTGTTTAGTCCTTTGGAGGGCTGCTGATTTGGGAAAGAGAGAATAAGGGCTTTCTTGAAGATGGTCTGTTATTGCATTTAATATGATATTTATATCCTAGCTTTCATGGACGATCTAGGGCACTGGGGCAAAGAAAAAAGAACACTATTTTTTTCGGGTATGGGAGGAGGATGAAGGTAATCCTTGTACTTTCCATCCTGCGTTCCCAGCTCATTTTGGCACCGTTGCCTAGTGGCCAGCCTGCCATCCCACCCATCTCCCTAGAGCTCCCTGCTTCTCCTGGGCAGGAGGTCCTTCCCTGACCATAGTCCCTCCCTATCACATCCCCCTGTTTCCCTTCCTTTGTAGCATTATCATCTAGAATCATCTCATTTTTGGCTATTTCTTTACCTGTTCTCCACTTCTAGAAAGTAAACTTCATGATGAACAGCAACCTGATCTCGCTCTGTAGTTATCACCTTATCATCTACCCATGGTGCCTGGAAGACTTGTAGATATGCAGTAACTATTTGGTTAATGAATTAATTATTTCACATGTGTCAATTCTTTTTAAATAGCTACTATCGGATTGGCTTGTAGAAGCAAGGGCAGATTTGCAGGCCTAGGCAGACCTCCAAGTTCAGGTGACACGAGGTCCAGAAGGGTGGGGGACCATCTGGATTCAGACATTGGGGTAAGAAGTGGTCAGGAAACAGCAATGTGGGTTACTTTGCATGAACTGGGTAAAAAAACCCTGGAAATTAGGCAAACTCATGCTTCTTCTCAGAAGGCTTCTCTCTTTATTTGTCCTTTGAAAGCAAGAGTGTATCCCTAAGCCTTCACTAGTTTGAGGTTTGTCTTTTTTGTTCACTGAAAAATCTTGGCTGCAAAGCAAAGGGAGATAAGGGAAGGAAGAAGAAATTCTTTTAGGGGGGCCCTGTTAGTCTTATGGCATGAGTAGGCTTTGGACAGCCTCATATGTCCTCGGTTCATTGCTCTTTGTGAATGGACACTGAGAAGGATTCAGGATAAAATGTAAATTAAAAGTGTATAAAGCATCATTACTGCAATGAAATTGCATTTTAGAATAGGGCATTCAAGGCATCCAGGCAAATACTCAACAATGGTGCAGGGCCTTCAAATTAACACTGGTGTTTCCTTGAATCTTAAATACAACCTCCTCATTACCATTTCATAATCATCTATTGGACATTTAGAGTGTGTTCCTTAAGCCAGGGAAGACCAATCCCTGGGAGGGCACTTTGTATGCTGGGAGATATCCAAAAATAAACCTTTTCTCAATATTGGGGGAACAGAGCTGAAGTTTTATATTTTTTTAAACTCATGAAGAGTTTAACAATAAAACACGAGACTTTAAAACATGAGACAAGAAGTGCTGTGCAGTTGTCAGGCTGTTTCAGATTGAGCCTCTGGTCCCCAACAACTCTTGCCCATTACTTTTATTGTCATTTAGAAACAGTCCATATATTCCACTATCTTTATCCATTCAGCACACTTTCCCTTATGGCTTTGGAATGTCTATGTTTCTACCATTTTTGGATGAGATGTTTAGATGCAACAACTATTCCCTGTGTTCATTTGAATTTCCCAGCCCTTACCATTGGGATGGGGCCAAGAAACAAGATTTGGCCAATGGATCTTAAGTAGAAGTGGTGGATGTCCCTTCCCAGATGAGCCAGTTAAGAGCTAATGTGTCTCTTCCTTCCCCTCCTCCTCTCCTCAGTAACCTTGGAAGCCATATATTGAGATGGTAAGGAGCCTGGGTCTCTAACTGCAAGATGGGAGCAAGTCCCCATCAACTTGCATCAGATTTTGCACGAGCCCGAAATAAATCTGCATTGTACTAAACCACTGAGATTTTAGGATTTATTTATTTCCATTGCGTGGTGTAAGCTATCTCTGTCTAATACTCCATTCAAAATCATTTTAAAGTAGAGGCGTCAGCTGAGGGTTGTAATATTTGTTTTCTGACTGATCATGATTTTGGATGTTAGCTTGTTTGTAGAATCAAATCTGTAAGATCCTGATTCTGTTCATTGGAGACTAGTCACGTATGTTCACATGCTACCTTGGTAGAAGTTTCAATAGATCCTCAAACTAAACTTTAAGTTATTCTTTGCTTAACTTTTCAAACTAGGTTTTGCAGTTCTTAAGTGTTAATTTGAAATTCTCTGGTTATTAAAGTCCTGGAGCTTTTGTTAATCAAAAGGACAAAAGGGGTTGACTGCAGTCACTGCTTGAAAGGTCTCATCTCAGTAGAGCTGAAAGAACACGCAGACCTTCCCCAATAACACGGCGACCTAAATCATACATTGACGAGAGGTTCAACCCATTCTATTGAATGGCTGCTATCCCCAACAAGAATATTATATTGCCTCTCATGTTAAATTGCATTGCAGGAGGCTGGCAAGAAACTCAGTGTACAAATCAAGGTTCAGAGGAACACATTTGATAGAATGGAACTGAAATGGGGCAAAGATCGGCAGTTCTAAGAGTGCAGCAATGGTTTGGGAACCCAAGACCCTCAAAAATTTCACCATTTCTCAAAGGTGATAATGTTAAATTATGCACTTTAGGAAATGAACATAGTATAATAAACTTCCTAGTGAGAAGTGAATTGCTTGCTCATCGTTAGATGCTGTATTAACTCTCTTCAGATATAAGAATCCCCTGTAAACAAGGGCTGTATCTTAAAAACTTATCTTTGCAGACTTTAACCCAATATCAGAAGTATACTAATAATAAAAACTAGTATTTATAATGCTTAATAAAGCCAGTTTTACTGTACACACCTTATGCATATTGGCTTATTTAATCCTCAGAATAAACTGGGGAAGGAGGGATTATTATTAGCTGCTGTTTATCTATAAAGAAACTGGAAACCTCAAGTAAAGGGACTTAAAGAAAATTGCCTAACGACATAGGTCTAGTGAATATTGGACCTGGATTTGAACCAGCTTTCCTGACTTTAGAGTGTGACATTAAACCATCATGTCCCAGTGCCACTCTTAAGAGTATTCATGAATGAAAGAGGGAAAGGAAGAAAGAAACTTGGATGAGAAGAAGTTATGAAAGAATGATGGAGGGGTGAGGGGAAGTGATGGATACTGGAAGGAGGGTTCGAATGGGGAATGGAAAGAGCTTTTGGAGAGAGGATTGGATAGAAGGATAAAAAGGATAAATGGAAGAAGGAATGAAAGACAGGATAGAAGGCATGACAGATGGATGGATGGATGGATGGATGGGTCGATGGATGGATGGAAAAAAATAATTTAACTGGAAGAATAGATGAAACAAAGAGAAGTATTTTTCCCTACCTTAATGGAGTTTCCATCTTGCTGTTGAGAAAGCCTGCGATGCCCCCAAAAATAAAGATTTGTGGCAAAGATGATCTGGCTCTTCTGAAAGCTGTGCAGTTTGATTAGCAACTTTTCTCTCCCTTTTTCTTCTCGTGCACATTGAACCCATGTGCTGCTTGGAATTTCTTCCTTTAAGCCTACCCTAGATTTTCTTTTAACTGGGTATTACCTCCATAAGTGGTATTTGGAGAACCCAGGCTCTTTTCTTTTTGGTCTTCTGCAAGGATGCAGAAAAAAAACATCTTCTGATACATCCATTCAGGTTGTTTCAGAGTCAGACTGTACACTCTCTGGACAGAGTTGATGCTAATTGAACTTTTCTTATGAGAAAGTATTCTGCACGTAACTCCCAGGCTGAGTCCCAATTCAGTCTCTTCTCCATCACCTGGTATCACATGCTCAATATATATATATATATATATATATATATATATATATATATATATACACATTTTTAAGAATGTTTTGGTATTTCATAGCTGGAATTGCACCAGCACCCTATATGCCACTTCCTCCAGTGGAACTAGCCCCGGAACTACAAAGCTCATGCCCCTCTATGCTCACTCTTAGGAACCCAGAAGGACTCTGAACACTTCCAAAGCCATCCCAGAAACAGAGAGAATTCTGTAATTATGAAGTGAAATTTCTCTTCCTGGTTTTGGAAGGCAGAGAGAATCTGAACAGCATTGAGGACCCAGGACGCCTGACCACCCCTCCAAAAAAACTTTGAATGATCCTCCACGGAGCTGGGAACAGTAATGCAAACCTGCTCTGGCGGTCTGGTTTCTGCACTGTGAGTCCTCCAGGGGTACCTCGAGGAGATCAGGGAGCCTGTGTGCACTCATGGGGCAGGGGCCACAGGTGATGTGGACTCCTTAACCTTTTTTGTGTCTTGGAGCCATTGGCTGTCTGGTGAAGAATCTAAACCCTGTCTTAGAGTAACCTTTTCTAAATGTATACAATAAGTGCAAAGCACTGCAAAGGAAACCAGTTATTCTGATATATCGTTTTCAAAATATTTCTTAAAATTTGTGATGGAGCAAAAGATGACTTCTTTACTGCATAAATAACAAGATCCACCTGTAGATCTGATAACTACCATAAATTTGGAGTCGAGTCAAATGTAATGGTATTTGGAGATATGTCCAATGGTGGGAAAGGAATATGAAAACATCTGTGATTTCTGTGGGTGACTGAGTCGCGGGTACTACTAATACGGCTGCAGTATTACCTACAGTCAGCACTGAAGGAAATGTTACATAGTTGTAGGGTTCAGTTAAAGGTTTTAGGTTAGTGACCATGAAGATGCCGTTTTCTTTTTCACATCCAAGTTCACAGATCCCCTGAATTCTATCCATGGACCGAGGATGAGAACTCCTAAGAGTTAGAAGATTTCTTTTTTTTTAAATTTTTTTTGATTTTTAAAAATTGAAGTATAATTAATATACAAAGTTATATGTGTTTCAGGTGTACAACATATTGATTCAGAAGTTCTATACATTACACAGGGCTCATCCCCATCTGTCACCATCAACGTTATTACAATATTACTGACAATATTCCCTATGCTATACTTTTCATCACCGTGACTGATTTATTGTAGAATTGGAAGTTTGTACCTCTTAATTCCTTTCCCCTATTTCACCCATCCCCCTATGGCAAACACCAGTTTGTTCCGGCTTTTGTTTATTTCGTTTCTTTTAGATTGCACATATAAGTGAAATCAGGAGCTTTCTTTTGGTTCACTTTATTTTAGTCCTGATGATAAAATGCTCTCTGCCCCTAGGTATATACCCGAATGAGCTGATATTTGAAAGCAAGGACTCAAAAGAAAAAAAAAAGAAAGAGAAAGAAAAGATGTGATGCAGACATTATACCTCTGTGCTGAGAGATTTGTAGTAAAGAGGGAAGGGAAACAGAGTGTGTGTTGGTTGCAAGTAAAGCAGCTTACGGTGGTTGGGATGGGTATTCAAGGACAGTGGTGTGTCTAGAAAAATGTCACGATGATTCAATGGACAGGGTCTCAGGTTGTATTCTCCAAGAAGCAGACTGTGAGACAAGATTTCAAGTACCAGTAGAACACTAGGGAGATTATCCCAAGAAATACTGCGGGGAGGTAGGTGAAGTGAGACAGAGAAGGGAAAGAAGCCAACGAAGAGTAAGTTCTTGATCAGCTATGCTATAGATGACTGAGCTCAGTCTCCCTGGGGAAGTGTGAAAACCTCTGTGGACATGCGTGCAGGGCAACTTCACCTGAGTGGCAAGAGAGCTGGTGTATTTACACAACAGTTTCCAGAAGTCATAGTCTGAAGGCTGTTCTGGTAGAAACAGTGCACTATTTCTAGCACATCCTGTGTGCTGTACAATGTCAAAGTAGCCTCCAGGAGTCAGAGAAAGGCCTTGGGCAAAGAAGACCAGGTGCTGAGGGTGGTGGTTGGATCATGTACCCGGAAGCTGAAAGGGCGCATGGACACATGTAAGCTGATGGGTGGGATGACGCATGATGCAAAAAGGGCTTCTCAGCTCCATTTAGGATGGAACCAAGAAGAGGAATACAGTTGGCTGTCAGGTGTAACCCCCTCCATGCAATTGAAAACCCATGGAGCACTTTTGACTTCCCCAAAACTAATAACAGCCCACTTGACGAAGCCTTACTGACGACATAAACACCACATATTTTGTATGTTGTATGTTTTAAATACTGTATTATTACAAGAAAGCAAACTAGAGAAAAGAAAATGTTATTTTTTTTTTTGAGAAAAGAAAATGTTATTAAGAAAGTCGTAAGGTTGGGGCTCCTGGGTGGCTCAGTTGGTTAAACGTCTGCCTTCAGCTCAGGTCATGATCCCAGGGTCCTGAGATGGAACCCTACATCGGGCTCCCTGCTGAGCAGGGAATCTGCTTCTCCCTCTCCCTCTGCCTGCTGTTCCCCCTGCTTGTATTCTTTCTCTCTCTTCTCTATCTGTCAAATAAATAAGATCTTTAAAAAAAATAGTAAATCGTAAGGAGAAGAAAATACATTTACAATACCATACCATATTTATTGAAAAAGATCACGTATAAGTGGACCCGCACAGTTCAGACTTGTTTTGTTCAGGGACAACTATAATTATGACTTTTGTTTCTGTTGACCAAGAAGTGGAGAAGGCTATAAAGCAACCAAAAACATTTATTTGGGGGTCTTAGGGATTGCAGTCCAGGGAACACGGAGTAGACTGAAATTGATGGAAATTTAAAGTGTGCTCCGAACTGCCAGCAAAGAATGAAAGCTTACAAAGGCAAAAACCACAAGGTTACATAAATTGTTCTAGAAGAATTATGCTGGCAGAGTTAAACTGGCTGTCTAATACAGGATTGACTCTTCAGCTAGCAGGTATTACATTATCTCTATTTCAGTCCAGAGTAGAAGGATGTGTTCCAGGAGGTGGTCCCATTATATTGGACGAAAGTCCAAAGTCCATGGTGTTGGAAGGATTCAAACAGGAGAGGTACATAGGCCCTGTTCCTCAATGTTCTCTGCACCCTATTTTGAAGGACTCTTTTTTTCGCCCAAATACTTTTATTTTATTTTTTCAGTGTTCCAAGATTCATTGTTCATGCACCACATCCAGTGCTCTATGCAACACGTGCCCTCCTCAATACCCACCACCAAACTCGCCCAACTCCCCTCCAAAACCCTCAGTTTGTTGCTCAGAGTCCACAGTCTTTTGTGGTTCATCTCCCCCTCCGATTTCCCCCATTCACCCTTCCTTTTGAAGGACTCTTTTAACAATGCTTATTTCATTATGAATTTTTCTTTCACATTTTCAATACTGCCTTTGAAAGAGTTAATTTCAATAAAGCATTAGCACAGCCCCTAAGCCCTATATAATTAGGTCCATTTTATTATTTATTTATTTTTTAAAAATATTTTATTTATTTATTTGGCAGAGTGAGACACAGAGAGAGAGTCAACACAGGCAGGGGGAGTGGGAGAGGGAGAAGTGGGCTTCCTGCCGAGCAGGGAGCCTGATGCAGGGCTTGATCCCAGGACCTGGGATCATGACCTGAGCCCAAGGCAGGTGCTTAATGACTGAACCACCCAGGAGCCCCAATTAAGTCCATTTTAAACATGTGAAGAGGAGTCTTTGCGAAGTTAGTTGCCTTGCTGGAAGTCATATTACTCTCTACTGAAGTGAGGTCAAAAAAACTGTGGCTTCAATCTTATGCTTTTGCATCCAGGATTCTTGATATTTATGTTCTGTTGTACTGTGTTCAAGTCAAAGTCAAAGGGAAGGTAGACCAGAGCTTTCTGCCCTTCCCTAAAAATCTAAATATAGATAAGGAAAAAAGAGTGTTAATCCAGACTCCCAGGCATTTGCCATGATTACTCAAGGTGCGCTGAGGATGTGGTAATGCTGTTCGGGATTGTTCCATCTCGGTGGTGATTGATTTACCATCTCTTAGTCTAACATCCTCTTACAGCTCTGCGTTCTTTTGGAGAAAGATTGAATTTCAGGTTATATTTTAGGTAGGAAAGGAGAAAGACGGTGGAATCGAGACGTGAACCACCTTGTATCTGTGGCTATCTGTCACCGTGTTTCTGGAGGACACTGAGCGGAGTGGTTAACAGACAATACGTGATAGGGAAGGTTGGACACAGGTCGTGGAATTGAACCCAAAGAGAGAATCTGCTAGAATGTGGTATCCCTATGCTCTCTTGACTCCCCATGGCCATTTTCCAGACAGTCCATTCAGGCCTTCCTGTCCTTCTTGCAAACCCTCCTCCAAACACACCCGCAGATTTCCGTCAGAGACCTTGCTCTTTGCTTGATGCCTGGAACACCAATCTATCCAGAGGGTGCATCACCCTCTCCTTCCTAAGATATTTATTAGCCTTACCTGACACCTTCTAGAGGTACATCTTCTCACCAAACGAGGAGCTGGTCAAGATCTCAGGCATAGAAGAGAGAGCTTTTTTGAGAACAGGTAACCTTTGTCAATTCTGAAATCACGTCACCCTTCCAGACTATAGAAATTCATTGTGTATAGCAAACTAATCTCCTGTCC
Source organism: Nasua narica (assembly GCA_028533885.1). Classification (NCBI taxonomy): domain Eukaryota; kingdom Metazoa; phylum Chordata; class Mammalia; order Carnivora; family Procyonidae; genus Nasua; species Nasua narica. The sequence goes on along the minus strand of CM052811.1, from coordinate 88,278,483 downwards.
CCAAATTCCTACAGCATTCCAAATCTTGGGTAATTGTGCTGTTTTCAATAAAAGTGATTTGTTCCATGGATAATGTAATGGATGAATTCATCTGTGTACTTTTCTAAGTCTTTTGATGACAATGTCTTGTTTAGATTAGTAGAAAATCATTTCAGATACTCAGGTCAACTCACCAGGATCCTCTCCTCTGCTCCTCTTTCGGATTTAATTGCATGACTCAGCATTCCCTCGGCCCACATGTTAATGGAAATCGTGAAAGTCTGGCAGGGTGGAAAGAAGCCCAGCCTGCTGTCTATTTTGGGCACAGACTTCCAAAAGGCTATCTTTACAGCTTATAGATGTTAGATTGGCAAAATACATCGTGTTTCTTATGTTTCTTACACTCAGAATCTCCTAACCACTGAAGAGTAAGACAGATCTGGAGTGATGTTTCCCTAGTACTTGGAAGGAAGGAGGAGAGGAAGGAAAAAAAAGGAAAGAATGAAGGGAGAGAGAGGCCCTATGCCTATGGCATCTTCATATACTGATTCTTAAAACACAGTATTTGCCTTGTTTCCTAAGGCCTGTTTTGGGGTTTTTTTTAGGGGGGGGTGGTTATTTTGTTTTGTTTTGATTTGATTTGATTTGTAACTCCCCTTACGTTTTCTTTCTGGAGATTTGACTTGAGGAGGACAGGATGCTGTTTCCACATTGTGCCTGCCGGGTATCATCGAACAGCTGAGCCGAGATCTCACCTGGGACCTGAGGCATGCTTCTTTTTTTTTAAGATTTTATTTATTTATTTGACAGAGAGAGAGATCACAAGTAGGCAGAGAGGCAGGCAGAGAGAGAGGGGGAAGCAGGCTCCCTGCCGAGCACAGAGCCCGATGCGGGGCTCGATCCCAGGACCCTGAGATCATGACCTGAGCCAAAGGCAGAGTCTTTAACCCACTGAGCTACCCAGGTGCCCTGTGAGGCATGCTTCTTATGTTTACTTTTCATTGTATTACTTAACTCATTGAGTCATTGACTGTTTTTGTTTTGTTTTGTTTTTAAGGCCACACTCTGCCTTCTAGGAAGGAGACTGAGAAAGAATAGGCCCACACAAATCTCAGAATAATAACATGCTTGAAAAAAAAAATCCATTTAGGGGCATGTACTTTCCAATGATCTGGTGTTGTATCAGCCACTAAGGGTACTGCTTGGCAATAGTTGTTTTTGACATGATTTCATTCATGGTCAGATTCATCTATGTTGGTTCTCAGCCACCTACAAACAAATTGCCATAGGTCTTCCTTTTTCCATCCAGATAGCAGAGTCTTGGTGATTCTTCATTAGTATCCAGATAGCACAGTCTTGGTGATTCTTTATTAGTGCGCATCTGCCTCCAGGGCAATCCACAGAGATCAGGGTGCCTTGGGACAGGTGGTGAAGCCAGGTGAGAAGGTGGCCATCTTTTTCAAAGGCCAGGTCCCTGCCCTGTCTCATTTCTCTTCCTCCTACAAGAGAGCTTCAGGACATTTGTGTTCCTGTCAAAGGCAGGTGGGAGAGGAAGAGAGGAAGTCAACAACATGGGAACACCACCATCAATGAGGACTTCCCACACAACTCTGGGCCACAATGAAGGAAGAGCTGTAATAGCAGAGAGGCGGTGGTCTGGTTTTGTTTCCATGTTCCTGGCATTCCAGATATATTGATGAGTAGGAAGATAGTACAGGAAGCTAGGAGTAAGCAGAGGAATGTGACCAGTTAAGAAATCCAATACAGATGATAAAGTAAAAGGGAATGGCAAGATTTCATTCTTTTGATGGTGAGTAATATTCCATTGTGTACATATAGACCACATCTTTATCCATTCATCTGTTGATGGAAATCTGGGCTCTTTCTATATTTTGACTATTGTGGATATTGCTGCTATAAACATTGGGGTGCATGTGCCCCTTCAAATCACTATTTTTGTATCCTTTGGATAAATACCTAGTAGTATAATTACTGGATCATAGCATAGTTCCCCTTTTATCTTTTTGAGGAACCTCCATACTGTTTTCCAGAGTGGCTGCACCAGTTTGCACTCCCACCAACAGTGTGAGAAGATTCCCCTTTCTCCACATCTTTGCCAATATCTGTTGTTTCCTGAGTTGTTAATTTTAGCCATTATGACCTGTGGGGGTTGTTATCTCATTGTGGTTTTGATTTATAATGATGTGGATGGAACTAGAGGGTATTATGCTAAGCAAAATAAGTCAGTCAGAGAAAGACAAGTACCATATTATTTCATTCATTTAAGAAACAAAACAGATGAACATAAGGGAAGGGAAGGGAAAAATAGGATAAAAACAGAGAGAGGGGCAAACCATGAAAGACTCTTAACTATAGGGAACAAACTGAGGGTTGCTGGGGGGGAGGCAGGGAGGGGTATGGGGTAACTGGGTGATGGGCATTAAGAAGGGCACTTGAAATAATGAGCACTGGGTATTATAGGCAACTGATTAATCACTATATTCTGCTCCTGAAACTAATAAAATGCTCTCTGTTAACTAACTTGAATTTAAATTAAAAAATTCAAAAAGAGAGAGAGAATAACACCTCTATTCTATCCTCTCATAAAAGCACCAGAAGTAAAATGAGAGGACAGCAGGCAGAGTAGGAGAGAATCATGGGCAGTGGTTGTTCCCTGCTCACAACCTGGGAATCCAGGTATGTCCAGACCATACAACCTGAGAAAGCTACTGCACTTAATTCTTTCTTTTAAAACACAGGGGGATGTGATAAATCTTGAGATGACCTTTGAATTAACTAAGACATTGACCAAACCCCCAACTGCGACTCTACTTAAAACTTGCCTAACCCGCAAGCAATTGTGGCAAACTGAGGCCCACTGAGACTGGAGTATGATTTTTCTGAAAAAAAGGAAAACTAAAGTTTTATTGCCTGCTCAGGATTATTAAAATTCCCATGGCATTTGTGGAGAGTTAGGGCAAAGTTCCATTTATTGTTTTTGCTATTGCAATTTAGGAGTTAACTGAAAGGCTCTTCAAAACCCACTCTTTAAACAACTTGGACTGAGTACAGAATGATCCGAGTTCTTTTTTTTTTCTTTAGATTTTATTTATTTATTTGACAGAGAGAGAGAGAGAGAACATGCATGATCCAGGGGAAGAGGGAGAGGGAGAAGCAGGTTCCCCACTGAGCAGGCAGCCTGATGCAGGGCTCCATCCAGGAATGCTGGTATCATGACCTGAGCTGAAGGCAGACACTTAACTGGTTGAGCCACCCAGGCGCTCCTCCACCCAACCCCGAGTGCCAATATCTTAAACGCACGTGCTATCTTTGCCTTTATTCCATAATGATTTAGGCAGTGAGTGTGAGCTAAATCACCAGGTTGACATTCCAACCCAGCGTATGTGGTTGAGGGACTCTGGGAGGTTCTGAAACCTGCAGCTGTTATTATTATCTGATCTGCCTTGCGCGGTGGTGGATATTTGCTCAAACTCATAAAAATTTCTCTGCAAGGTCTATTGAATGTCGCTGGTATTTGTAACATAATAATCAAAATGAATTGTTGCTCTGGTGGTGGAATGAATACACAAGGGCTGATTAATCCACTTGCAGAAACCCTGAAATGAAGATGAAAAACATAATAACAGCCACCCTTAATATTAACCCCGTGGGGACTCAGTTATTAATTGGTCTGGATTTGAGCACAGCTTTTAATCAACTTGCAGGATTTTAAGCCTACACCCCCAGAACTGCTCATTCATCTCCAAGAACTGTGAATTAAATGGTGAGCAAATGTCAGTGAAGGTTCCTTTTAGAGCTCGTCTTAGGACATTTCTTTTACATCCGTATCTTATAATAAAGCCATGCAGCTGTGCACCTGACCGAGCTCACAACTGGAGAGAATTTGTTTTCCATTTTTCATACAAGAATGAAAGGATAGCTCTATGCTGCCGAGTAAACAGGTTTTTGAATCTATAGTTGGGTAATTCAGGCCAAAGTAATTATTCTTAAGGGAGAAGGGGAAAAGAGGATCTCATAAGTGAAAATAATGGATTCAGACACTGAGGTAATAAACTGGCCTGCAAGATTGATCTCAGCAGGGGTCCTAAAATATTTGGATTTTAAGGAATTCTTTGAAAACTCTCTCTCCTCAGAACAATGAAACTATGGACATATATGATTCGCAGTGTAAGCAAAGTCTAGGGAGTTCATAGACTCACTAATATCCATCCTCTGACTCATAGGTAAGAGCCTCAATTTAGATGCTTTCACAGTACTTAATGACCTCTCCTGCAGTGCCGTTTACATCTGTTATGACTGATTTATTGCCTGTCTTTCCTGGTGGCCTAGAAGCTCTCCAAAGGTAGGAGCCATGTAGATTTTCATCAATGAACGCCCAACATATAAGTCAAGGCCTGGAACACAGATAGAACTCAATAAATATTTATGAAATTAAAAGACAGAATCCTCATCTACTGAATGTTTAATGTTCTTGTCCAAGTTCAAATAACACTAAGTAAAAAGAGAGAGAAAAAGAGAGAGAAATTTTCCACAATTTGGACGACACTAATTGTTCCCAGGTCTCCAGTCTGGCTGGCTAAACTTCCATCGTGCATGATTGACTTCATGATAATGGATTTGTGAAAATTAGTGTTCATAATTATATTTTGTTCATTGAGTTTTCTTTTATTTATTTATTTATTTTTTTGTTGTTGTTATTGTTGTTGTTCATTGAGTTTTCTAAAGCAGTGCTGCTCAAACTTGAGCATGCATGAGAGTCACGCCGGGGGCTTGTGAAAGCAGAGATTGCTAGGCTCAACCCTCAGATAACCCTGATGCTTAGAGGACTGGCTTGGAGCTTGAAATTCTGTATTTCTAATAAGCTCCAGGTGATGCTGATACTGCTGGTTCATGGATCACACTTGGAGGAACAAGTCTTTGAAAACCCCACGACATGATTCTCAGGATCTCCTTTTCCATGGAGGGAATCTTGAGAGTCACATCAACCCCAGATAACACAATGAGCTAGGATCCTGAAGGCACATCCTTAGACTTCAGTTTCTGTTTGTATTATGTCAAGATGCCACCCTACTAATGGGCCGGAATAACATCCTATCACACTTCCATTTCCCTCATTGGGTTCTACTTCAGGAGATACATCTACAAAGTTATCGAGCTCTTAACTTGTCTTATTATATAAATGCTATTATAACAGCATTCATCAAACTTCTCAGGAAAAAAAATCTCCTCTAATCCTTCCATTTTATTGGAGTTTTTCATTTGTTTTGGGCTTTTCGTTTGTTTTTGTTATGAGCATGCTAATTTTTAAATAGTTGTAATCATGATGAATATAAGGTTTGTGTTCAGCTTTTACTTAACATATTGGGTATTTTTCATTAAGGTGCTTGTTTTCATTATTTTAATATTGGTTAAATAAATATACTAAAATGTACACATGCTACTGAGTGTTATCCCTTCAACGCAGTGACCCTGAGAGGCTATAAGCCTACTCCATGCAAGGGTGTTCCTCAAATATACTTGGGATGCCTCTTTTGGAAAAATTCTCTGAACTAACTCGAAGAGATTCAAGAAGAGCAATCTTACTCAGCCTCAGTCTGGAGAGAAGAGAGTCACCCAACATCATTCCTTAACTATGAACCTTGCTTGACTCTAAAAGACTTTTCCCATTTTCAAAACAAACAAACAAAAAAACAAAAAGAACACAAATGTATCTTTAAAGGATCAATATTGACCACTATTGAAGGACATGAAGGTCCTGGTGGTGGAGGCTTGCTGTTTTGTGAGATCCTTCAATTCCTCCTAAAAGGACCTATAATTCCTGTAAAAATATGCTTTTTTCAGGCTAGTCTTAACTTCGTATGGAAACATAAACATGTGTGAGAATAATAAATACAGTTCTAGGAGAAAATGAGTCAGAGACCAGAGTTTACCAGATTTTATAATGGGCTATGAATAGAAGAATTGGAAATACAAAAGAGTTCAAAAATGGATTTGAATTCTGTATTTCCTAAGAGCAAGATATTAAATCAATGTGAATTGATGAGTTTTTTAATGCATAGAATTGAGACAAATTAGATATTTGAAAACATAGTTTAGTAGATCTCTATCTAAATTGCTGCATCAAAAAAAAAAAAAATCCAGATGGAAGAAAGATTTAAGGGGCACCTGGGTGGCCTAGTCGTTCAGTGTCTGCCTTTGGCTCAGGTCATGATCCCAGGGTCCTGGGATCGAACCCTGCATCAAGCTCCCTGCTCAGTGGTGGGAAGCCTGCTTCTCCCTCTCCCATTCCCCCTGCTCATGTTCCCGCTCTCACAGTGTTTTTCTCTGTCAAATAAATAAATAAAATCTTAAAAAAAAAGATTTAAGTATTTAAATAAAACTAAACTATAAAATTACTCAAAAGAAATATGGAAGACTAATAAATTTGACTATATAAAATGTAAAATTTCTGTATGACAGTAAAACTATATTGTAAGCAAAGATCATAAGAAAAATGATCAACCTGAAAAAAATTCTTAGCACATAAAATTTCCTTAATTTACAAAATACTCTTTATTTTTTAATTAAACTTTCTCTTTTTTTAATTATGTTCAGTCAGCCAACATATAGTACAGCATTAGCTCTTGATGTAATGTTCGATGATTCATTAGTTGCGTATAACACCCAGTGCTCATCACAACACGTGCCCTCCTTAATACCCGTCACCTGACTACCCCATCCCTTGACTTCCCTCCCTTCTGAAACCCTCAGTTTGTTTCTTGGAGTCCAGAGTGTCTCATAGTTTGTCTCTCTCTCTGATTTTTTCCCTTTCAGTTTTTTTCTCCCTTCCACTATGGTCCTCTATGCTATTTCTTATGTTCCACATATGAGTGAAACCATATGATAATTGTCTTTATCTGCTTGACTTATTTCACTTAACATAATCCCCTCTAGTTCCATCCATTTCAATGCAAAATGGTGGGTATTCATCCTTTCTTATGGCTGTATAATATTCCATTGTATACATGTCCTACATCTTTGTTGTCCATTCATTTGTGGAAGAGCTTCTTGGCTCCTTCCATAGTTTAGCTATTGTGGACATTGCTGCTATGAATATTGGGGTGCATGTTCCCCCTTCTTTTCACTACATCTGTATCACATAGTACTCTTTCAAATCAATTATAAAATACTAGAGTCACAATACAAAAATGTACAACACATCTGACCAAAAAACAGAAGTTTAAGTAGTTTATAGACATAAAAAGTTATGCAACATCATTCCTATTAAGTCAAGGTACATTAAAACGTAATTTTTCACTTATCAGATTGGAAGCTACCAAAAGATTTAATAGTTTATAATATTATTAACAATGATTAAAGGAACCAGGCAGTCTCATACCCTCCTGATGAAAGTATAAATTGTTACAATCTCATTGTATATCAGTATGATGGATAAATATCTACCACAAAATAAGATGTACATAATCCCTTAAACCATGATTTTTACTTCTAGGAATTTATGCCACAATTATACTCACAAATGTGCACTAAAGTATATGTATAAATATATTCATTATGAAATGATCTGTAATAGTTTTAAAAATATGAAGCAAGCTAGACAGGGGAATGGCTACATAAATTATGAAACATCCATTCAATAGAACAGTAGATAATTACAAAGAATGAGGTAGAACTCTGTGTGCTGACAAGGAAAAATCCCCAAGTGATATACTGTCAAATTAAAAAAGAAGAGAAAGGAAAGGCAAATTGTAGAGTAGCATATAGAGTGTATATATTATGCTTCTCTCTTCTTTAAACTGAATCCTTGAAGTTAAAAAATAATATCTAATATTTATTTAGTTCTCCCTGTAAGTACATCTCTCATAAGTATATCATGAAAATGAAATGAGATAATATATGTAACAACCTGTGAGTTCGTTCTAGTTATTTATCACTACATAACAAAACACCCTGACACTTTGGTTAAAACAATAAGGGTCTCTTACAACAACAGCAACAAAAATACTTTATTCCTCTTTGTTTCTGGGTAGCATTCCATTGTATGAATATGCTACAATTTGTTTGCCTCTTCTCCAGTTAATAGACATTTGTATTGTTTCTAGTTTTTGGCCATTATGGATAAAGCTGCTGTGAACATTCAGGTACAGGTTAGAAGAATGAAAAGGCAAACCATAGCTAAAACAAAACAAACAAACAAACAAAAAACAACAACAACAAAAACAAACTGTGGACTCTGAGCAACAAACTGAGGGTTTTGGAGGGGAGCGGGTGGAGGGTTGGGTGAGCCTTGTGGTGGGTATTGAGGAGGGCATGTATTGCATGGAGCACTGGGTGTGGTGCATGAACAATTAATCTTGTAACACTGAAAAATAAGATAGAAGTATTTGAAAAAAAAAATTAATCACAGAGCATCTGAAGAAGCACTTGTATCCCGAATACATAGAAGACTTTCAAAATTTATTAACAGACAAAAAGAAAAACAACAACAAAAATAACAAAGAAATGGGAAAAAGATTTGAACGGACAGTTCACAAGATATAGGGATAACAAATAAGTACATGAGAAGATGCTTATTGGTCACCTGGGAAAATTAAAATCTAGATGAGTTATCATAATATACCATTTATAAAGTCGTTAGAAAATTTCTTAAAAAGTTAAACATACATCTACCATATGATTTAGCTAGTCTACTCCTAGGTATTTATTCAAACTGAACTTTTATTTCTGATTATTTGAATGTTTCTTGACTGGAGTATAAATATAAACACTTTGAGCTTAGAAACACTGTTTTTCAAGCCTTGGTTTATCTAATCCTTTTATTTAATGTGGATATTTCTAAGATCGAGTGTTATGTCTAGAACCTGATAGCTGTTCAGTAAAAGCAATCTTGTAAGTGAAAGGTGAGCAACAGAAAATATTCCTGAATTTGTTACTAGAGGATAGCATAAAGCAAGACAAAACAGAAAAAAAATAATAAGGATTCATTATTCCCATAATTCTGTGAGTTGACTGGGTTTTCTGCTACGCCTACCTGAATTCACTTGAGTTGCTGTATTGGCTGGCAAGTTGGCCAGTGGTGGCACTCAGCTGGGAAGACTGGAAGGCTGGGCCTCTCTTTCCGCATAGTTCTCACCTGGGCTTCTGCCTGGTGGGCTTCTCTTCATCATGGTAGTCCCAGGACAGCATTGCAAGAGGACTGTCTCCGTGCTCAAGAACTTAGCAAGATTCTGCATGTATCATATTTGCATGTCATATGATATATGCAATGTGGGCCAATATAAAGACATGAAAAGCAGAAAGTGAAATTATTGGGAGGCATTACTGTAAGAAACTCCTATAAAATATGTGTAATCACCTTCATTTTACCAGTAAACAAACTGAGGCTTAGAAAGAATTAAATGACTTGCCAGGGGCCACATGGGTAGTAAGTAGGAGTAGAAAGTTATGTCTTGTTCCCCTTATTCCAGAGACTATGCTCTTGACCACCACTGTATGTAACAGAATACCTTGCTTTCTCTACCTCAAACCATTTTCCACATTCTTCTCCTATCTTTAATTTTAACTTTAGTTTTCTTTATGTGCATTTTAAACTAGCTAGTTTCAAAGGATAGTCCAACTTCTGCTTTTTCTCACATTCGGTTGGTCCAATTAGACTCTTCCCTGAGGCTGTTTTTTGATATGCCCTGCCTTTCCCGAACTATTAGCATTGAACCACCTCCTGGTGGTTCAATGGAAGTCTTCTCACTTCATAACTGCTTCTGGAATCTCAGAAATATTTCAAAGTCTAGTCTGCCTTCAACTAAGCTTTCCTCCTTCACCTCAAGGTAAAACTGGTTGTTGCTAATGATTTCCTACTTAATCTTAATACCCTTATCATATACTGCAATATTTAGGTATGAAGCTTCTTTGTGACTTTCAGACTACAAGTTTGCAGTTACCTAGGTGTTGGAAGCCTAGAGTTATACATGTCTGTATGCACTACTTTACAGACCATTTCATCTTATAAATGTGAGGCATTGACTGAATAACTGAAGTTTTTTTTCCCCTGATTTGTACTTCTTCTTTAAATATCCTGTAACATTGCTTCTCAGACTTTAGTGAGAGTAAGATTCACTCAATGATCTTATTACAGTTCTACTAGTTTCTAACCCCATAGGTCTAACTTAGGGTCCAAGATTTCATGTCTTTGGAAAGCTTCCAAGTGGTAGTGATGCATCTCATCTGGGGACCATACACTGAGCAGTAATATCCTATAAGACACACTTCTGAGGGCACCACACTTAAAATAACAGAGCAAGTGTTTTGTAGAGCAAACTAATACCTATAGAACAACATCAAAATAGTCAAAGCCAGAGTATTCAGAATAATATGATGCAATTTCCTATCACCAGCTTCAGATCAATGTATTTGGCCTTTGAACCCTTCACGTATCTTGGTTTCTGTTTCAATCTGTTAAACTAAAGAAGTAAAAAATAGTAATATAGGCCAGGATATTTCTGCAGCTTATATATTTTCTTAGTTTATTGCAGAAGGTTTCAAAGGTGATTCTGTCCTTCTAATATCTTTCTTACATTTGTCTCAGCATCAGTCTTATTCTGTTATAGTCTATTATCCTAACTGCAATAAATAGGATCAAATTAAAGTACAAATGTGACTTGTCTCTCTTAATTGAAAGCCATACGTGGATGAAGTCTGAACTTTGTAAGTGGCTCATAACTCTTCAGTTTTTTCTAGTCTATATATAATTCAGGCCTACCATATGTGATAGTTTAGGTTTATGCTCAATATGGATCCACATCCTCTCTTCCAATGAGGGCACGGTGTAATTTTTCATCTGATCACTTTGGGCTTCCCCATGAAATTTGGTCAGTGGGATGTTGGGACTCAGAACATGAGCAGGGACTTTAAATGTGCTTGGGTAGTTTAACTTGATTTTTTTGCTCCGGTCATCTGTCATGAGAAGTATATATCTAGGAAGCTGCTTCCCCTCTGGCATGGTCTTTGTAATAAACACATGGGAGAATGTCTGAATATTGAAGATGGGAGAATTCACATCTTATATCTAAACCCAGATTAACCATGGCCTGAATCCAAGCTATCCTTCTGAGTTTATTGTAAGTTAGCCAACCTACAGTAAAGCTATAGACCCATGAGTAGGAAAAAAAAATGCTCATGGTAAAAAGTCACTGAATTTTGAGGTGGCTTGTTACACAGCATTTTTATACAATTAGCTGACTGACACATTGAAAATCTCTCAGTTCCTCAGATTTCCTATCTTCTTTCCTCCTCTGGGCTTTTGCTCAAATGGTAACTTTGGCCTCAGTCACTTTATTCCTCATCATCCCTCTTGTTTTGGCTATCTTTTCCTTATCTTCAGGGCCTCAGTGTAGAAGAAACTTCTTCCCATGAAAAGATTTTCTGGCTCTCAGATTTGGATAGCAAATGTACTTATGTATTTCAGTGTTATGGTGCATTTGCCTAATCTTATTTCTCAATTATAATGACCAATAACCAAAAACTAAAAACCTTAAATTGCCTATATTTTTCAAAACTGTAAGAATCACAAAGACAAAGGATGACTGAATAGCTGTCCCAGATTAAGATCTGAAGAGAAATACAACAAAACTGTGCATGAGGCCTAACTAGCTCCTGTGCAAAAAAATAAAAATGTTTCATAAGGGGTATTACTAGGAGAATTGATGAAATTGGATAAGGACTATAGATTACAATGAAGTATTATATCTAAAGTTAAATATCTTGACTTTGGTAACCATTCAGCAATTATATTAGAATCATCCTTGGTTTGAGGAAATACATATTCAAGTACTAGGGAATAAAGGAGCATGTGTCATAGTTTAGGGAAAAAATAGGATGATGCAGTAAATGTTACAAAATATTAAATATTGATGAATTTGGGTAAAGAGTACACAAAAGTTCTTTGTATGATTCTTGTAAAGTTTCTGTAAACTTAAAATCGTTACAAAAATTTTAAAGAGTTAAAAAATAATCGAAGTATAGGATTTGTTAACAGGTCTCCTCGCAGGACCCCTTCTAGTGGGCCTCCTGAATTTAGAAATCTCAGGACCACAAGGGGGCACTAAGCCCTGTGATCTAACACAGCTCCAAACTCCAGAGCATTCATGAACAACTTGAAAACAATGTCATGCCTGCTCCACTACTGTAATAGGTTGCTTATTCTCAACAAGGGGACGCGTGACAGGAGAGTTGCTGTGGATCACAGAGTTGATGCAGAGGAGATGACTTGTGATATCTTGGCTGCTATAAGAAAAGGAGACTGATATCACTTGGGGATGCTTTTCTGGACTCGGAAAAGCAGTGGTTCCAGAGCTTCTGTATGATGGGAGTTTAGGGGCCATACTCTGGCTGGGCAGGCAATAGTGGCCACGTGCACAGTTTTCACTTACAGTGGCTGTTTAGGGGTACCTTAGGAGGCCATGAGATAATATGGATGATCAACCCCCTGAAGACCACTTCTTAGTGCTGCCACTGGTTCATACATCAGACTGGATGTTATTTCCTTTGCTCACATATTACTGCGAGACCCAGAACAAAGAGCAGGTGCATGATCATGTTCAGAGTAAGGAACAAGCCGAGACTGCCTGAAATAGACTCAGCATCTCAGAAGCAATTTCATAAAATGAAACCAATAGAACAAAACATTGCTCCTAAATGAACAATAAAATATCAAATAACTTTAGCTCTCATTTTTTTATGTATGCAAATGCCCCCCATCACAAAAGACTCTAAAAGCCACACACAAATCTGTTAGTGAGTAATTCACTTTTTTTGTGAAACTGATCTGAAAAATTCTTTAGCTCTCAACCCTGTTTACTTTCTCTAGGGCCCGTCAGAAAATAAACATTTTCCCTTATAGCACTTAGCCTATAATTTTAGGGATACATTATATATTCTCATAAAAAATTTCTGTGTTGCCTTTATGTAGCATTCATTTTGTTTTTCTCTCAGATGGTTGATTTATTTATTCATTCAACATTCACTCAATACCTACTATAGCACATACATATCAGGGCCATATCCCTTTAGCCTTCCTGGAGATTATCTACAGATTCATTAAACAGTTCCCACTCAAACATCTGGGACCCTCTGCCTAAAGGCTTTCTCTTGTTGTTGGCAGAGGATGAAGGATAGACCAGAAGTGCTGAGGAATTAATGTTCCCTGTAAGAAACGTCAACCAATGAGAGCTGGGAACTAGTAAATACCCCAGCTTCTCTTCACCCTCAGTGGAATAATTCTGAGGAGGTTCCCACACAGTCTCACTGAAGGTTCTCGAGGGGTTGAGCTCTAGTCACACCCAGTGGTAACCTATTCCATGACACTGTCTTTACTGGATGCCTTCCCTTGGCTCTCTCTCTTTCCCGATCCTCACCTGTGTTTCCTGAGAGACAGCCAAAGAAATCACTTGAACCGAAGTTCTTGTTTCTGTGTCTCTGCCTGAGGCAGAGGTCTACCTGCTGGGCAGTTGGTGGTTAGCAAGGCACAAAAAACGTCTCCTCTCATGGAGCTTACCTTCTAGTGGAAGCAGCAGAGATGAACCAAGTGAATTTCAGAAACAGGATATATCAGGAGTTTGTAAATATGTAAAACAAGAAAATGAGACAGAACATGTTTATGCAGAATCTGTTGGAAGAAATATTTGAGCAAAACTAGAAAATGGAGAAGGGGTGAGCTTTGCCAAGATCTTTGGGAAAGCAAATCAGGTAGAGGACCTAGCAAGAGCAAAATCTTGTGGCAGAAAGAGGTGGGAGAATCCAGGGAGCAGAAGAAAGGTCAGTTTGACTGGACAGTAGAAAACAGAAAAGAAACTGTGTGAGCTTAGACACAGAAATACCAGAAGCACTGATACATACCAAAAATTTCATCTTTAATATTTGTATTTACATATTGGTTGGTTTGCATGTTTCTAAACACAGTTAGTACAATATTAACTCATATAATGGAATATATATTCATTCATTCAACAAACATTTACTAAACATTTATAAGGCACAGGCACTATTTTAGAAATACTAAAAAGAAAACCAGTTAAAGCAGAATCACTGTTTCCGTGAGGCTGACATTCTGGGACATAAGAAGACATAACAGTCTTCCCCTTTTATTTTAAGTGACTGTTGTTAACCAGGATCCTTTAAATCACCTTTTCCTACACGAGTGAAATTTTGGCTCAATTTCATAATTTGTCTCGTAAGTTTTGGTTATGACAACTGAATATAATTATTCAGTTGAATATAATATAATTCAGTTATGACAACTGAATCTAAAGCTCTCTTCTTCCCCCGACTCTTCTAGATTCTAATTTTTTCCAGTGGAAAAAGAAAATTGCAAGTATCTTTATTGACTGGATACAATAATTATGATCATTGCTCTTGGTGGATCTGTTTCTGTCTGATAAATTGTCTTTCCATAGGTATCTGTGGTTTTCCTGAAGTGATGCCTATGTTTTCTGTAGCCCTTTCATGGAAGGCTCTTAGAGAGAGGGAGTCGAGTCTTCTTTTGGCCCTGCCAGTGGTCAGGATCTGAAATCTTTTATCATGTTATGAATCCTAGTATTTGACTAGGAGCCTCACAACTCATGGATTCTATTAACCTTCATTATCCTACACATGGAGTCACTGGGACTGTTAAAGCCTTTGTCCTCATTCTCCAAGGGTTATAGATAACGACACAATTATACAATGCTTTCAAGCCTGCTCTATGGACCACATTAGAGGAACCTGTGCCTTCAGAAATTACTGGACTATGTGAAGACTCTAGACCCTATGTTCAGACGTAACTCCCAACTCTAGGGAAGCTGTGTCAAAAACTTCCAAGAGGGAAGTTTTATGACAACATGCTCTACTCCAATGCAGAAAGTTTCTGCAGATTCTAAACCTTGGCAAATACTCATCCTCAAGTGATATCAGCCTCGTTTTCTTATAGCAGCCCAAGATACCACAAGTCATCTCCTCTTGGAGGGCTACAGAATTTGGCCTTGGCCCTTCAGGAGATAACACTTCTTTTCTTAGTCATGGTAGAAGAACTCTAGCTGATGGTGTGAGTGCCCCAGTTTCATCCCCTGACTCTCACTACACATAGCATTCTACTGCATACAGCTATGACTCTCAGGTGAGGGTTTTCAGCTACATGCTGAAATGCTGAGGGGTTGACATTGCTGAGGAATGAGAGATTGAAGTTGGTCTATAAATACCCTAGGTTCCACATCCTCCTGATAGGACAACTCTGAGATGTGTTCTACACTGTCTCCTAGTATTCCCCAGAAGGACTGAGATTCAGTTGTTTTCTGTAACTGCCTGATCCATTACACACTCTTTATTGGATTTCCTTCCCTACCTCACTCCCTCACTCCCCTCTTGGGACTGCAATCACATCCCAAATAAATCCCTTACCTTCAAAATTTGCTTCAGGGGGAACCCAAACCAAGATGAGCAGTAAAATGCTTCTATCACGAACCCAGTCATCCTCAAAAACCCAGCAGGGGATACTACATTTTATTTGTCCTTCTCAACTTTGGGAATTATCTTTAATTATGGTTCATCAGGAAAAGCTCCACTCAATACGAGAAATGCTAATCTGTAGTCACATGTACATTTGCATTTGTGTACTTATGTAAATATACAAATATTTGTACATATCTGGACACTTAAGTCAGAATAAAATATCTTATAGCTCTTCAATCTCAGGGACTTACAGATATTTTCCAGAAGTTTTTCTGCCTCATATTGTCCTCATCTATAACAGAGCACTTGGACTTCATCATGCTTGGTACCTCTTCCAATGCAAATTTCTTCAGCAGAACATCATAGTGTCTTTTTTGTAATGTTCCTCCAAGATTCAGTGAATGGAAGAACTGGAGTGGGAAGGGAGCAAGATGTCCTTCCAGCTGTAGTGACTCAGCAAAACCAACCATATGGACCAGTGGGCAGATGGTTTTTGAAGCATTTCTGATGTCAGGAATGACTAGGCAAATGTTCTCTGTGTCTCAACTTTTCCTGTAGGATACAATTTTTAATCTTTGACTTCATAGGATAAGTTAATGTATCAGTGATAGTCATGGTACCAATTTAAAGTTTTAGTTTAAGGAATTTATTAGGAAACAAAGAGACATATACCAGGATCTTAATTTGCAGTATTCTTTTGGCCCGTCAGGACACCAGTAGCAATGACTGAGCTGTGCAATGCATATTCTCAACCTTGAAAGGAAATTCAGAAAAATATCCGTGCCAGTTTTGCCTTCACCTCAAAAGACAAAGCCGAAAACAATCTTAATTTAATTGGAGAAGCCCCAAGATGGAGGACATCTGCTCATCTCAAAATCAAGCATTCTTGCTTTATTCTGCATTTTCAACTTCATTCTCACAATTTGATTACTTTTTCCTGCCTGTGGAGAGCCTTGGCACATGATCAGAGTTTCTGACTCTTGAAGTTGTTCATATTCATAGTGATTTTTACAGCCAATCTCACAGACATTGGGAATTATCCATAGGCGTCTCACCTGCCCCTGGTACAATGCAGATTATCAAAGCAGTGCCTCATTGGCCAAAATCCTTATTTTCAGAATCATAGTCCACAGTCTTGCCATCTTATACTAATGGGATTTCATATTTAATAATATTTCTAATGGAAATTTCCAATATTTATCTACTTCATAGCAAATGACTTTGCTTTGGGACTAGATATTTAACCAAAACAATCAAACAACCATAATTTTGCTAAGGAAATAGGAGAATAAGAGGGGAGAGCAACTCTTTCAACTAGATCATGTGGCAGATATATCGCCCTTTGGTTTTTGAGTGGCTCATTTTCTCCGGCCTAGATAGAAGCAAGCTAGGATCAAAACATCTCACAGAAGAAAATACCTTGTAAATCTTCCACCCCAGGGGCTTCACAAGTATAGATTCCAGTCCCCAGAAATAGTGAAACTTGAAGTTTTGATGAGGAAATAGACACATAGGCAAACAAAAACCCCCAGACTCAATTATCAATCAGATGGGAAAAATATTTAGGGAAGCAGTAGGGAAAAGGAAACTAGTGTTTTATTCCTCAATCTTTCTTGTGGTGGTTCTGACATAAAGATTCTCCCGCTGGCTATGATCCACACCCTTCAGCCTACTTGTGACATTATGGCTAGAGATCCTCATTCAAAGTCTCATCAATCAGGACTTTCCATAGTCACAGTTTACCCTGCCATTGGTGCCAGTATCCTGTTTCTACTCCTCAAAGAATTCAAGTTCCCGATTAAAAAATAAGAGATACAAGTTTACTAGATATTTTGCCAAAACCTCCATGTCGTTGGGGTAATGTTGGATCCATCAGCCCCAAAGTCCAGTCTCCCTGCTTGCAGATGATCACACAGGGTTCCTCATGGCAGCAGCTCCTGAAGTAGGAAAGATTTGGGTCCAGAGAATATGCCGGTGGAGCCCTGTTTCTAATATTGTCATCCCGGCTGTGTCTTTCTCAAGATCTAGCCTAGGCAAACAGTATCTTTGAGCACAGATGTGGCCCTAGTCTGGGCATACCAGGATGTGACAGTGGAATACAGTCAGTTTTCAATGACCTTGAGATTGTTTTTCCTCCCAGGAGAACAACTCTTTCCCTATTCTGAGGATCCCAAATAAATTGGCCAGTTAAGATCATATCAGAAAGGAAACCAAATCCTCCCTGTGTGTTTTGGCAACCACTAGGGTCTTGGCCCTGGGCTGTACTTGAACAGCCTACCTGGGACCATTAATGGTACCCCTCAGCTTGGAGAAGGCCACCACAAGGGCGGGACCATGACCCCTCCAGAAGCACGGCAAAGCCAAGGTCACTGGCAGTAGCTGCTTTACAGCACAGCAGTGCGTGGCAAGATGGGGAAACTGGAAACAGAGGACACCCTAGTAGGGCTGCTTAGGTGGAAGTGGTGGGCTCATTACCAAGAACGCGTCACCTACAGCAAATAACTTCAGTCATCAAACAGTAGAGCTGAGTGGAGAGCAATGCACCACAGGCCAATAGCATGAAACAAAAGAGCCATAAAACCCAGAGAAACAGACCCCTGCATTGACACCCAACAGAGAAGGCAGCTGGTAAACCAGTACTTCAGCAGTTTTGGTGAATGCTGCTGTTGGTGGTATTCCACTTACCTGTCTGCCTGGCCTTTGTTAAAGAATGACCCCGTCCGGGTCCTAGAGGAACTGGAAATTCCAGAGCAGAATTGGGGCAGTCAAGAAACTGCCTAAACTCCTGTTCTAAACAGGTTCTACCAGTGAAAAGGAACTCAATGGGAAACTCTCTGAAAGTACCTCAGATTTACTAATGGTTTGTATTAGAGAACACCCCTTGCAGATGCCCCTTACTGTCATCCCATTGGCACACCTGAGTTAGGTTTTTGGAAAGAGCAGGAGAAAAAAAAGGAAGAAAGAAATGAACTAAAGCAATACTTCCTGTGGGGTAATTCTTTTTGTTTGCTTGCTAAGTATACTAATGGAAACTGTAGGGTTGACACCTACCTTAGTTAAAGGAATAAATTATGCTAAAGTGCTTCAAAAGCTTTTACTGTGGCATGTTAATTGTTATTCATTCTTATCTGTTTTTCTTAAGAAATCACCTTTAAATCAATACTTCAGTGTCCTAAGTTTATTTTATCTTATATACTTGAAAAACTACATTAAATGGTCTTTCTAGAGAAATCTGTCCATAAGTCAAGTGCTACTCTGCCAGGTAAAACTAAATTTTGTTATAGACCTATGACTCAGAGGGACACTGGCTATATTAGGATCCATCTCCCAGCACACTAAGCAGAGTATAAAATCCACCAAAAAGTGGGCCTCTGCCCCCTTTCTTACCAGCAATTTAAGGTGAGTCCCACTCCCCACTTTTCTCTGTGTTGTGACAGGAAAAAAATTACCTCCAAACATCTCTGGGTGAGGTGCTCAGTGTTTCAGGATTAGAGAGTTATAGAAAATAAGAATCAAGTTCATTAAATATTTCCTCCGGCATACGAAGCCTACTATCAATCTGTCCTAAAGCAAGGAAGCAATATTTGAGGTTATATGGAATGTAAATATTAACCACCCGGAGAAGGGACCTTACTGCACACGCAAGCTCTAAAGGGACTTGAAATGCGCTGGTGTTATTGCTTGGATTGCCTGCGCAAGATTGCAACTAATAACTATGATTACATTCAAAAAACCCTTGTCAGAAAATGAAAGGAATGCATGCCCCCGTGACTTGACATTATTGCATTCTACACTTTGCTCCCAGGAGCCCCTTCTTTTGTAAGGTCTGTTAGTAGGAAAATCTATACTTCTCTATTGAGGCCCACGTTTTACTAAATGAATACATTTTCTTTGATAAAATACCTGTGTTGTTTCCCAGATAGATACTGTCATTTTTTTTAAGTGAGTAAACATTCTGCAACCTTTCTCACTGCCTCGATCTTTTATTCTAGTCACCCCTTCAAAATAAATGTCCAAAGTGGTGAACTACAAGGGCAGCCTTCCTCCCCGCCCCCCCTCCCAGCCCGCTGCTAAGGAGCATGCCTTTTTCATTTTCAGCTGGTAGTAGTACGCTCTGAGATTGTAGGAGATCCCACAAAAGCACCCACAGAAGTTATAGATCCAGAGACTTCTGTTTCTCTACCTATAAAATGAAGATAGGCTAAAGTAGAATTAATTTTAACATCAATTCCAAATCTAATAGTTTAAAAATGACCTTTGGGAAGACAGAGAGCTCCTCTGTCCTCTAATCCATTAGGTATTTTCTTGGGAATGTAACCTAAAATAGATAAAGAATTCTTCAAAAGAATTTGATTCCCAGATGGCGTTCTCAAGGAGATCTCCCTGTAGGGAAGGAAAAAATCTTCTTCTACTCATCAAGGCCTTCCAGCTGGACTAAGAATTAAACTGACATAAAACAGATTAACGGGGGGGAAAAAAAAGCCACAGTTTTATTATGTGCACGCAGAGGCCTGCTAATGAAATTGAGACCCAAACAAATGACCAAGGCAGGCCATATTTATAGTTTAGACAGAGATAATAAATTTGTGAAGAATTGACAGGAGAAAACACATGTGGGAGTTCTAATTAGTAAAGAATTCTAAGTGGAATTTGGGCTGAGGTAGTAGTCTAGAAAAAAGGACCAAGGTTTGTTTCTGTAGCATTCTCGGCTCTAAAATTCCCATTTGGTGATGAAGACGGCTCTTTACTTTCAAGTACAGGGAGGGTACCTTGAACATGGGAGATTTCTTTCCTGCTTCCAGGGGGAGAGAGGAGACTCTGAG
Organism: Nasua narica; assembly: GCA_028533885.1. Classification (NCBI taxonomy): domain Eukaryota; kingdom Metazoa; phylum Chordata; class Mammalia; order Carnivora; family Procyonidae; genus Nasua; species Nasua narica. Next base: position 88,258,183 of record CM052811.1, on the reverse strand, counting down.
TGGTCTTCTTACACAGGCTATCTCTTCAGTAACTTTAACTTTAAATAATCAGTATACCAAATGGTATATTTTGGGTAGCCAGCCCTTGGCCCCTACAGCCCCTTTTTTGAACTGAAGTTCTTTATGGCTGGTTTTAGGCTAAATGCCTTTTCGTTAGGTCATGAGAGAGAGAGAAAACAAATGATACTCTTTAGAAATTTCTATTGGAAATGAAAACACTAAAATGCGGAAAGATTAAGTGAATTTCTCAAGTTCACACAGGTAGGGAACGGAAGAGTTGGGGCTTTTGACTACATAGCTACCTCCTTCTTAGTGAATCCCTATCTCGTGTATGCACTGTGTGTGGTAGCAGGAATCTTAGGAATGTAGAAGACCAGATTCTGCTCAGAATCACGGTATAGAGGTCAAGAGACTTACAGTAATGACAACATAAGGGACAGTTGTCATAGAGCGTATCTTACAGGTGTACTGGAACGGGGGACCCCAAAGTGCAGTGTGGTACATCAGAGATTGCCTGTAGGGCCCACGAAGATTCCTCAAAGAGGGTAATCTCTGAGCTGAATCCTGAAGGAAGAATAGGATTTAAAGAGCTGAAGACAAAGACTCCAGGCAGAGAACACACAATCTTAAGGGAACCTGAGGCCATGGCAAGCCCAGCACAGAAGAGCAATGGCAGCAGGTGGCCATGGGGGGAGAGGCATTGTGCGGGGCATCATGCACAGGATAAAGAGGCTGGCAAATGACACAGTTGGAGGGGTACACACAGCTCGACCATAAGTAGCCCTATTTAGTAGATGTACTGAAGGACTTCTCATCCTCTGGAAACAGGCTTCACCTCTGCCCACACCTGCTATCTCTCCACTTGTATCCATGGCCTCAATGAGAGGGTGGGTGGCAGTTGCTCAATTCCAGAGATCCTAAGGACAGAATTTCCAAGCCTGGATGAATGAGGAGATGGAAGAAATAAGGAACAGGAGGGTGTAATTAAGGAAATCATCTGAGCAGACACAGAAAAATAAGGTATCTTTGCTTCACCAACCTAAATTTTCTCACTGAATTGGAAACTTCCCTGTGGATTAGCTGGGGTGCTGGAGGAGAATGAAGAAGGCTAAGGTAGCTAATTTGGGTCATGCTAGGGAAAGCTGAGTAGAGAAATAAAAACACTGAATAAGCTAATTATGGGAGCTATAAATATAACCCCTGATGCAGTATTTCAGGGGGAGGCCATTGGATGCACCCGTATTAAGTGCCATGGGGGCACAGACTAGCAGGCAAGGCCAGTGTTCATGCCTCTACCCCAGGAGTTGGCCAACCCCTGTCCTAGACCATGAAGGTAATAGTACCTGCACTATCTATTTATAGGCTGTTGGGAAATTAGGAGCGCCATTGTTCAAAGGGAAGTATTTTTGTTGGTCTATTTATACGTTTCTTTAATATGATGATAAATACCAACCACAGAACCCAGATCTTCCACAGTTAATGTTAGTCACATTCTGGAAACTGCCCCCACGGCACTTCACTGTACCATGCGTAGGAATAATTCCTGGAAAAATCTTTACAAGAGACACATTTTCCTTTTAATTGAATAAAAACTGTGAGTGACGGCGTATTTACTCAGCAAAGAAAGTGATACCCATTTCTCTAGAAAGTTCTAGCTACAGCACAGATTCCAGTAGCAAAGCAGTGACTGACATCCTACTGGGAAGTTTTTGTGGGGTTCATGCAAATGAAGCAAGGAGCAGTGACTGTGGCAGGCTTCTCATCAACAAAGTGATATGCCAGTAATTAGGTTTCAACTGACTCAGATCCCATTCTAAGCATTAATTGGGGGGAAATATGCAGATTGCTGGTTAATAATAGAACAGTTTTAGTTCCAGAGTCATTTTCTTCCTGTTCATCAATTTGTTTGATTGCTTGTGTGGCAAACACTTGATCTTCCCTGTGTGTGTTTAGCTATTGGAGACTTTTTTTTTAAACAGCCATTTATTAATTAGAGATATATTTAAGGCACAATGGTAGCTCCTTTATGGCCCATGGAAGATTATTTGAAAATTGGAAGCTTCCGGGGGTGACATGGGGTTTCAGAGAATAGAGTGGGAGTGGGGAGAATAATGTGTGTCTTCCATCTGTGTGAGGGGGAAGAGGAGGCAAGACTCAAATTCTTGAAATAAAGATGTGTTAACGATTCAAAGCATAATGTAGCCATAATGGGTTTTTCTCTGCTAACTTTCCAGCACTTTCCCTTCCCAAGAGAGTTCCAACAGGCCTTCCCGCCTACCTACAATTAATTGATTTGGTCTACTATGACCCCTAGCTGGATTGGGGTCTATTTTATTGCCCATCCCTGTACTAGGAATGTGTATACAGTTGGTACTCATAAAGTCAACTATCTGTAAATGACATGAAGGACAGAAACAGACTGTCAAAGAATAGAAGGTGAAATAATAGAGCAAAAGGGAACAGTGGTTCTCAGATTTAAGTATGCATCTGTCAGGCCTATGTCACAAGAGTCAAGGACCAGAGCTAAGGATATTATGAAACCCTCTGAATTCCCCAGTATTTTTACAAAAATGATCCCAAGTAAAGCCAACCACTCATCACAAAGAGGGAGCAATGAAACTTTACCAAAGGCACATCTCAGGGTTTAAGGAAAACGGGAGGGAGGAGTCCCTCCGTGCCTGGAAACAAGAGAATAAAATGCTAATTCTAGAAGAAGCACCTCTTTGTCAGGAAATAATTTTGATTTTGTAAAGTTTCAGTTACCATATAAATGTGTGTTATGGACCAGGTGTTATATTAAGAACACGACTTCATTTAACCCTAATGATAACCAAATAATGTAAGCATTACTATTATTTCTACTTTACAAAGGAGAAAATTGAGCTCACAGAGGTAAAAAAGAAAAAAATTGCCTAAAATAAAAAACATAGTATGTGACATAGCTGGAATTAAAATCTTGCTCTTTCCTACCATCTCAGCTATTTAGCCATTGTAATCTTTTCTCCCCTAATATGCTCACAGTGATTTTTAGATGCCTTGGCAGCATCTCTTCCCTTTGCCTCATTTTCTATCTTCTAGTAACATAACAATCCTCACAAAATGGGCTTAAGAGTGATGGGCTCTATTACAGTATCCTAGGGAAAATGTACACACTAGCTAAAATTTTTCAGTACTGGGCAGTTGCCCCACGACTGAAAATGGTGCTATAAGAACAGCAAATGCAGGTTTCGGGTGCCTGATATTTCCTGCAAATCGGTAGGGGCTACATAACTTTAATATGTAACTCTTATTTATATTTCTTGAATACCGATTTTTACGAAAAATCTTGTTTCTATATTTAGAGCAGTATTGTGTCCCTTAGGATATGCTTGATCACAAGCAACATTGAACCTGATTGAAGTGGCTTCAAACGAAAAATTGAGAGGTGGCAAATAACATGTCTGGAGTTGGGAGGTCCAGGGAAAGATCAGTAGCACAGCGATGCCATCCAGGTTCTTTCTGTTAATGCTCCTCCAGCCCACTGCGATCACTTCTTAGGCTCTCTCCACATGGTTGCCAGATGGCTGCTGTAGCACCCCCTTGGCACAGTATTCCAAAAAGGAAGGAGCACTGTGTGGGGAGAAAGGGGTCATCTTTTTATCCAGGGGTAGAATCTTTCCTAGACACCCTCTTAAATTGGTAGTTTCAGTGGAGAACAGGAAAGAGGCAGAGGATAACCAGGATTGGCCCTAATCAATCAAGATCTATTTCCTAGCTTTGGGTGGATAGTTGATTTGGGGGAAAAAATGCATTATGTTAGAAGGGTAAAGGAGAGTGTGACTGTGGGTCTACCCATTACATTTACCACCATCACTATTTTTCCTAATATCAAGCTCTTTCCATATGGCTCTTGATTGAGGGCTCTAGAGAATATATTAGGTAAGACAGCACTTGCCTTCTGGGAGGTCACAATTTAATCCAAATCCAAATGGCACTGCAGAGATCAAACACAGGTGATGATGGAGGAGACCAGAAATAACAATCAAGGGAAAGTTTAAAAAAAAAACCTGCATATGTTGTAGAGAGAAAATTCCTTATTCCATCTTCCCAGATTTCATTTTGCAGTAAATGCTAATTTATGAGAAGGCTTTGATTTGTCAGATGAATATCTGATAGCAGAATCAGAATTTGGGCAAGCCACACATTTGCATCTGTTTTAATTCTTGAGCTTTGCTGTACTAAATGAACGAAAGAATTTTATTCTAGCCCTGAAAATTATTACGAGTGACTCACAATGAATGTTGCATCATTGGATATTAATAATAATGTTTAAAAGTAGGCCTGCAGGCTGAATCTTTATTGGATTCTCTTCCAGTGCTATTCAAAGTTATTGAGAATGTCAGCTTCAGATAAAAGGACTTATGTGAGTAATTGCTTATGTGCCACATAGATTCTCTGTGATTTGGAGCACTTGGTTTTAGTTCACAAGCTGCACTTCCATTCTTGTTATAGTCCCAACTGTTTCTCTGGTTGTGGGGCTTTTGACTGCCTAGTTACTTCTCCTTTGCATTACCTTAAGTAGTTTCCAAAACTCATGACTAAGGACGAGTAATTTTTCTAACCTGTCTTTTTTTGACCCTAAATAAAGACATGGATGGGACTGGAAGAGATTATGCTGAGTGAAATAAGTCAAGCAGAGAGAGTCAGTTATCATATGGTTTCGCTTATGTGTGGAGCATAAGGAAGAACATGGAGGACATTGGGAGAAGGAAAGGAAGGGTGAAGTGGGGGAAATCGGAGGGGGAGATGAACCAAGAGAGACTGTGGACTCTTGAGCAACAAACTGAAGGTTTTGGAGGGGATGGCGGTGGGGGGTTGGTTGAGCCTGGTGGTGGGTATTGAGGAGGGCACGTATTGCATAGAGCACTGGGTGTGGTGCATGAACCATGAATCTTGGAACACTGAAAAAATAAAATTAAATTAATTTTTTAAAAAAGAGTCCATTTCAGGCCACTGGGCTCATTTATACTCCCCACCAGCTGTCCTCTCTGCATTGCCTATTAACAGTTCATTGCAAGCTCTTAGTATGGTACCTGGGTGAGAGTCTGGGTACGTGCTAAAAATAATATTCGTTATTAGTTTCAGTGTTAAGATCCCCACTACCTTCAAACCTTTCCTCAGATGCTCTAGCGGTCAGTGTGCAGACTCTGAAACCAGAGTGCTTAGAGACTATCTTGTCTCCACCACTTCAGGCAGTTTGCACAAGGTCTTTCATCTCTTTGCACTTCATTTCTCCCCTCCGAGAAGTGGAGATAACAAACACACTATCCTCATTTTCGTTTTTTAAGGACTAGGTAACAGAATAGGTCTAAGATGTTGAGATTCGATGACTTAGCTACTTAGTAGTTCTACTACTTTTATCACTACCACGAAGACTACTTCTACTGTAACTAGTACCGTTAGTCCTAGTACTGTTACTACTAATGATATTTTATTACACTCCTACTTTGGTTGGACATACATTTCCATCTTTTCCATCAATCTATATTCCCCCTATAACCTCAGAGTCCTTAAAGGCTGTGTAATAAATTATCTAAACATTTATTGATGTTAAGACAAGATTTTTAACATTTTCATGGGTTCTGTGGGTCAGGAATTTGGACAGGGTACTGTGAGAATAGCTCATCTCTGCCCAATATGGTGGGCAATCCTAAGCTAAAAAACCAGAAGCTTGACTCCATGGGGCATCAGCTGCGGTGCCCAAGGCTGGGGTTAGAATCATCCACACTTCCTCACTTACATGTCTGTCATGTGGATCGAGAAGACAAACAATTGAGGGCTGGAGCAGCCAGAGCTCTCCGGACATCTATTTACAATGTTATGGTCTCCCTACACATCTCTCCAGTACGGCAATTTCAGGAAGGTGGGCTTTTCACCTGACAACTTCAGAATTCCAGAGTTTGTGTCTGGAGAGAGAAAGCAAGACAGAAACTATACTGCTTTCTATTTCCTTGATTTAGAATTCATATAACATCAATTCTGTCCGAGTTGCAGGCCTATTAGCTTTCAGGAGAGAGAGCATAGATCTCACCTCTTCAAGGAGGAGGGCCAATGTCTCATTGTAAGGAGAGCATGTGACGTAAGTGTGGGCATAGGTGTGGACCTCTTAGAAGCGAAAATCTGCCATACTCCAATCAAACCCGGTCTTCAACATGAAAAACAACCTTTTCTCCACCCCTCACCCCACACAGATGCTGTTTCTCTTACAGAGTACATTATTTTAAGGAACGGAGGGTCTCTCCTTTAAATGTTGGTCTCTTAGACTGTTCCTTCCTCAAAGACAGGAGAGTCTGCATTTTTTTGGAGTGAGCTTGGTCCTGAGTTGAGAACGATGGTGGAGCTCAGTGTTACTTGCTGGTTGTTTGATGGCAAGTTTTTTTTCTGCCTAATAACTCACAGATAATTTTCTGTTTCATAGTCACATCCTTAGAGTCCTTATTTTATTCTTTGATGGAAATTTAGTACCAGCTCTTTAAACCTTTAATTTCTGGAATTTCCCTTCTATCATCCACCTAGTATATCCCTCTGACATTTTCATCAAATCATTCCTAACCCCACAAATGGGGTTTATTTTATGTTATGTACAACTCAGATTTCTTAGCCTCCTTGGAAGAAGAGTCATTTACTCACTTACCCCTGCTACTCATTAGCCTAGATTCTTATTTCTCCATTAAGATTTTCTACAACCACTCCCCTTATCATTATTCACAATACAATGATGCCCCACCTGGTGACTTCTTTTACATTTTCAAGTTTTTTCATCACTTTCAAACCAGAATCAAATCTCTTACCCTCCTGAGGAAATCCTTTTGTTTATTCATATACTCACTGACTCTAACAACACTAATATATGCACACATATATCTAGTACTTAAAAAATCATTTTATGACAGATCTTTAACTTATTGAAATGTTGCATCGTAACTGGGGTAATATTACCTACGTACACTCATCCTGTCAAACCTAACTAGAGGATTCTTTATTTCTAATACAACATTGGTATTTTCATGCTACGAACACCTCAGGCTACATCCTATAGTATATATCAAATATATTTACTGTCCAAAGGATTTAGTTGCTGGGCAGAGTTTAGGTTATGAATGGGCAGTATTAAAAAAAAAAAAAATAGCACTCCAAATCAACTGATATAAACATTTCACCAGAGGAGGAAACCAGGACTTGGTCTAATCATGTCTCTAGAGAAAAAAGAACTTCTGTCCTGTCTCAGAGAACTTGGATATGTTCTCTCTCCCTCTCTATTCTTGTTCTTGGACAACTTTGTGTGTGTCTGGAAATGGCTAAAAGTATGCATTTCCCCTCATTTTGAGGGAGAAAACCTAGGAAGAAATTCTCGGGAAGGGAAACCCAGTGGAGTTTGATGACAGCGTATGAAAGTGTTGGCCTGGTGAAACTGGGGGCTCTGCTGTTGTTGGATTTGACCATGCACCTACCTTGGATCTCTGGAATCAGTCCCTCTTATCGTTCTGTGGCTCAGCCCCTAATTTGATGGTATGCTTTGGAGTAATAGCCAGTGTGCTTTCACAAAAGTGGGTGTGATGGCTTTGTAATGTATCAGTGTGGCTAACCTGAATGACACTTCCCAGAATCCCTTTCCTCTTTGTTTCTGGATAAGATGGGCCACCAGAGATAGTTTCTTAGATGATTTGGAGGCTAGAGGTGATGCATTAGCCATATGCTTTTGGTTCTGAAAGGTCGGGGAAGATGCTTTTGTCACTCATACACCTTGTCATTAGTCTACTAGTTGACCTTGTTGCTGCAGGGCCGTAGCTGTGCCTGCAATTGCTCCACCTTCCCCTGAGCCTCCTTCAGCTTCTTCCTCTTGGACCAGGTATGTGTTTAGCTCATGACAATGAGCTCCAGCTTCTTCAGGACACTCGCATCACAAAAATGAGAGGCCGTAAGACTGCCATGGTTCCAGTTCTTCCTTGTGGGCTCTCACCTGTCAGTTATCTTTCTCACTTTACCTCTAATTTCCTTTCCCAACTGCCTGCCCTGGGGACTTCAAGTTTCAGCATCAGATGCAAAAACTATAGTCTTACAGAGACTGTTTAATGAGCTGCCACATGAGTTGTTACAGGTCAAATCCCTGCAACAAATCCATATGTATATGGATATATATAATCCTAGTGGCTCTGCTTCTCTGATTAAAGCCTGACTGATACAGTGGGTTTTACATATTATTTTTCATAAAATGGAAAATACATCAGGTTTCAAGAATAACGCATCCTTTCTAAGTGGAGAAAAGAGGATGTAGAGTTTAGGAGTTGTGTCAAAATTTAGGGCTCTAGACCTCCAGGGCATAGGTTACCCTTTCAAAATATTTCATCTCTCTCTATCTGTGTGTAGCAAGAAAATAAAAATCTAAGCTAAGCCAAGCAGTATACTAAACTATGGTGATTCTCTTTACATTTGATCTTCAGAAGAGGAGACTGTTTTTCACTGGGATTTTTTTTCCCCTAAAGAAATTCATTCTTTGCAGCCATTTGCCTTCTACCAGAGAGATGTCTTCTCAGACTGTTCAATTTCTTCTCATTATCAAACTGCATATCAAAGAGGCTCCGTCTATGTATTTATTTATTCAGAACTTGCTTTTAAATCAAAAGTTTTTTCAGTTTAAAAATAATTTTCCTGCACTGCACCCTGAGGAGAGAAATCAATCTCAGCATTTGAGAAAAGCAGAAAAAGTTTTGCTAAGCTTGTGGCTCTGCGAGCAGAACTGTGTATGTTAGGGGGGCATTTGATTCTGTTGTTCCCCCTATGAAATAGCATTGCAAAAAACTTAATAATAAATCTACCTGACTTCCAATTCTATTTAAAATTTGCTGTACTGGTGAAGGCAGTCAGGCAAAGGCAAACTTTCTCTGCCAACTTCTAATGACTGGTGGCTGGAAAACCATTCATGGTAGCCTTCTGCCGGAATCTCCTGATATGTGTTAAATTCTTACAGTCTGACTCTCGCAGGTTTCAAGTCATCATTTCTTCCTATTGTGTTGACAACCATTAACTACTTCTAACCTGTGTCGTGGTAGTGCTCTGTATACCCATTCCCCCTGCATTATATATGTTGTTTGAAGTCCATTGGTTATATGGGATGAAATGGTGGATTGGAATCTTTTTTTTTCTTTTTTCTTATTTGTGTTGCTTTTGCTTCTGTTCCTTGGAGCTGTTCCAACATAGCTAGAAGAGTAGCTATGTTGGTGCAAAAGGTGAGAAAGTGTCATTACTACTAATCAAAGACTGTTCAAGTTCCCTCCTAGAATCTTGAATCTAGAAGGATTCAGTAAGGACTGCTTTATCCTCCTGTATCCCTCTTGACCGGTAGTATACAATCTAAGATGATGGAGATGGGGTTATGCTTACATGAAATCAACTAGAAGTCAAATATTGGTGTACCTGGAATCCAAGCAATAAACAACCTTCATCCTTAAGACATCCAAACAAGATCTAAAAAGCCATAGTTTCAATAGTTTCTGAGTTCACCCGGCAATTCTGGAAAAAGCACCAGCTTTGTTACTGGCCTGACCTGGCTCAGATCGCTGCCCAAAATTACTTTTGATTTTTTTACTGGGCAAGAAATTTCGCCTTTATGCCTCAATCTATCAATCTGTCAATGTGAGATGGTGATGCCTACTTTCAGGGTTGTTGTCAAGATCAAAAATAATACCAAAAAATCACCTGGCCCAAGTTCCATGTATCCTAGATCATGTTGTAGAATTTGGGCAAACCTATCAAAAATTTGTTCTTTGTGATTATCATTTGATGAGGAACCTACACACTGATTAGAAGGGATGATAGGGAGCACCTGGAAGAAGTTTCTGAGAGTTATCAAGAATCAGTATTATGAAGTGACAATGGTTAGTTCACTACTCACCTCATTCCATAAGATGTATATTTGGTATGCCTTGCCCCTTGTCATATTAATTCCTCTGAACTGTTGAGACTAGTCAAACAGTATGCCAAGCATCTGGTATTTCCTGAAGAAATGATTTCCCTTAGATTATGTCGGGGATGAGTAAACCAGATATCTATCTCAGATGAGGGAAGTCTTCTTGCTTTATTTTAACATATGGCTCAAGTCCTTTACTTTCAACAAGCATCCGGTGAGCCTCCCTAGAGCAGTACTGGTCATCTATGAGTGACTGGAGTGGGATCTGGATGCTATTAAACCCCTATGGCTTGAGATGCGTATTTCACACTCCTCAGCAAAGCTTTGCCCATCACTTCCTGGAAATGCAGGAAGAAGTTCAAACATTTCGACATTATAAACTCAGACAATGCAGGACATAAAGAAGGTATGTCTTCGAATATGTCTGAATATAAACTGGTTTTGCTTTGTGGAAAGTTGCTGCTTATTTCTTGCCTATGGCTTGGCAAATTAGGAAAGTTTTTCATACTGACTATTGGGCCCTGTATATGCAAGTCTGATACAGCTTTAAATTTAGTATTCTTGAGTCCAACAGGACAAATTTCATTGATTGATTCTTGATTCATTCATTCATTTTGGGGGATCCTGGCACCTGATCTGCAATTTTGATCCCCAGTCCAACTCTCACCAGCATCAGAGGTAACACTGATCTCTGGACTTTCCAGGTCTGTAACTTTCTTAACCAGTGGCCTTCCCCATCACTGAACTTCGACTACGCACTCCCAAGACAATACTAAGAACTTGAAGCTCAGCCACCTCTTAAATCCTGTTCTCTGTCTAGAAAATTAAAGCTTACTCTTCCAGTCTTCTCTACATCAGTCCTTTGGCCTCATTATTCTCCTTACTTTCTGCCTGTGCTTCTGTGACCCCATTATACATCCTTTCAGCTATTTCATTTCCTTATATTTAATTCCATCAACCCATCTTATAAAATTCTAAGTCTGGATCCTCTAAACTTCTTTTCCTTACTGCCAAGTTGCTACTGAATACCACTGGAGAAAGATACAGTTATTATCATTCTTGCCACTCAGCAGGTGCCCACGGATATGCAATGATTCTATTATCTGTCCTTGGTCAATGTTTTTCTACTCCAAACTTCACAAGCTCCTCTCCAGCTGTCTCTCTAAAATGTCTCCTCCTTGAGGGCAAGAAGCATAATTATAGCTACACAGATACTGCCCAATCCCCACAGCTCTAGTGCCTAAAATAGTACCTGGCACATTTTAGATCATTAATAAACATTTGATGAATGAATAAAGAAAGACCTACTACACTCTTGAACCTATGCGAGGATAATTCTTCATGCTCCACAAATAAAACTAAGAGATTAGTTATAACTATTTCACCTGTTCTTGGTGATCGTCCCAATCCATTATCACCGTATTTCTAGTCACTTCCCCAGTTATTTCTTTAATTTGCATAGATTTCTATCCTTCCCCCCTGCTCCCGTTTTTAAAAGATTTTTATTTATTTGTCAGAGGGAGAGAAAGCGAGCACGTGAACAAGCAGGGGGAGTGGCAGACAGAAGGAGAAGCAGGCTCCCTACTGAGCAAGGAGTCCAATGTGGGACTCTATCCCAGGACGCTGGGATCATGACCACTTAACTGACTAAGCCACCCAGTCGTCCCAATTTCTGTCCTTCCTAAAGGAATTTTAAACATAACAAGTCCAAAAATGAATTAATTATCTAATCCCCCCCAACCTGACCTACCACCCTACTTCTCAAGTCAAATATGAGAGTAACCCCAAACACCGACATCCTTGCCACTTCTAATCATTCCCTTAGTTCAGCTACTGCAAACTCCTAATATCTCTGTAATCAAGCATTTCTCAAAGTGTGCTCTGGTCATATAAGCTAGAAAACGCATCATAGTTTATGTTCCTCTTGGAACATCAAAGGATTCTAATAGTAAACCAGGTCTTTAATTTGGTTTAGCCCAGCACTTTCAGACTTAAAGCTGCCACTTCCTTTGCCAATACCTATAGAAATTTCGCAAAATGGAATACTCCTAGAGATACAATTTTGGAAATTACTGTTCTTTGTCCTCCTGTCTCCATGTTTACTGTGTACTAGATACTGTTGTTCCTCTGCCCAGATCCCCTAGGATCTTTTTACCAACTTTTTTTACCAACTTCGTGCCACCATTGTCCAACTTCTGTGTTCTCATTAAAATCCCCTATCTTTGACCTTCAGAGGATTGTCCTCGGGCATAGGAATGGTGTTGCACTCCCAGTTAGCAGGAAGCAGATTCTAGACCAAGGACTTGTGTGCTTTCCATGTAGAGAGAACAAGAGCAACTCAGAGTTCCTACCTTCCTTAGGATAGCTTCTAGCCAATGACTAACTGGTATAGAATGTAGGGTGAGGTGTAATTTATGCTATAGAACTCATCTGGGGATCAGGCTGAGACTGAGACTTTTCCTGAACTCACATCCTTATTTGACTTTCTTGCCTTCTCTGTTCTGCTTCCCTCATGCCTTTGTTTGAAAGTACTGCTTTTGTAAATCATTTGCAAATAAATCCTGGCTCAGGGTCTGCTTCCTGCTAACCAGGAGCACAATACTTTATTTTGGCTCTTTCCATCTGTGTTGTAAACTACCCTCATTTCCATTAAATGATCTCTCTGCCTCTGGCTCCACCCTCTCCATTTCCTCTAGGATAAAATCTTTATCATGGCACCCTAGGACATCCACCTTGTAGTCCAGACCCAATTCTTCAGCTGTAGCTCCTCCTGCTCTCTTCAGTGAACCTGCCATTTAGCCATGCCAAAGCAACTGCTGTTTCCCAAATATTTAAAGGTCCATCATGGCATCATAATATTGCACAAGCTGTGTGTCTTGCCAGAAGTGGCTTCCCCAGCTTCTTTAGCTGGCAAATTCATACTCTTTCTACAGAAGTATTTTCAGTATCCCAGTGACCATTTCCTTAATGCTGCCCTTTTGCAGCCCAGCCCTCTGCCTTTTACCTCTAATAGTATTTGTACATTATAGTTTAACTGCAACATTGTCTAATTTCTTTCCTAATGTTGACATTTCTGAAGGTTGATCATTCTGAGGGAGTGGTTCTTGGTCTCTTTGGCCCCACAGGGTCTCATTACATACAAAAGATACTCAGTAAATATCCATTGCAACCTAGAAATCACCTGTCCATAATTAATGACTCTTGAGCTCAGGATATCCTTGTTATAGACATTGTGACCTAACTAATCTCTAAGAGAGCAATTTTATTTTTAGTTGTTCCTGCCTTCCACGTTGTAGATCACAAATTATGTAAATCAAATCACACACTGGAAATACCCCCAAATGGAATGTTTTAGGTGTCAAATTGCTATCAATAAACTTGCTTGCTAAATTTATTTGAGCCCTTTAAAGAAGTGAAACACGGTTTAAGATTCCGTGTGGAATATTTGGATTGTACATCCTTAGGCATTTAAATCTTACAGGGCTAAACAGTTAAAGCACGTTTACAAAAGAACAGCTCTGTTGTAGGAAGATGTAATGGCAGTTCTTATTTTCTCTAGTGAGGAGTGCATCTGGGATTCTACCACTGAGAAGTGCACAGAGCCACTAGTTCAGACCTCAAAGAACCTTTCTTTGTGAGTTTGCTGGTGGCTTTATGAAGATAAATGCTATGTGTTCATGTTCCTGAGAGGTAGTTTCTTTAAAAAGCAAAATTAGTAGTTTCCCCACTGCCCTCTGTCCTCAATTTTCACTACCTGGGATGACTCTGTAGATAGATCTGTAACTTGTAGCTTCTGCTAAATCTTATAAGCCTAAAATGGGAAACTGGCACGATTTATTATTCCTTTAGCCTGGTCCGTGACCTAAACACATCCGGCTTTTGTCTGGAATAGCATCCAACAGAAGGTCTCTCCTCCTAAAGGCTTTCTGAGTTTGTCTACAAGACTGCTGGTTTAAACAACAAAATAAAAATAAAATAAAAGCCATTCTTCCAGTAAATGACCAGAAAACTCTAATTTCAAAGCCTCCAAGAAAGATAATCTATTTTTGCGGAAGTAAATAAGTATTTGTTAATATATGTTATCTCTAATGTGCCCAGAAGACCAACCCTAAACAGATTTTTTTTTTGGACATCGTAAAATATGGCTTCATTATTTCCAGTCCCCATTATCTTCACTTTTTTTTTCTTCTTCTTCAGTCTGTCTTCTGTGTCAGTTAGCTAGTGCCATGTAACAAACCACCCCAAAACTTAGTGGCTTAAAAGAAACAGCCAATTATTATTTCTCCTTGTTCTGTGGTTCAGATTGGTGGCTGTGCTGACCTGAGCTGACTGTTAATGCACTTATTGTGTTTTGCATGTTGTTCAGGGGTTTTTGTTGACCTTGCCTGAGTTCTTTCATGGGTTTGCAACCTCAATTGGGATCTGGGGGGAGGGGGAGACTTGACTTTGCTTTCTCTGTCTCATACTCTTTCAGGCTAGCCTGGCATGTTTTCATGATGAAGACAGAGAGCATAAGAGAGAACAGAAGTGTGTGAGAACTCACGGAATCCATCAGCAGAACTTGCTCCAATCAATCCCACCATACTAGATTGGCCAAAGCAAGTCACAGTGCAGCCCAGATACCAGGGGCAACAAAAAGTCTCCTTTTATTTATTGGAAGAACTGCACGGTCACATTGAAAAGAATGTGGACACATGAGAAGGTAAAGGGTTGGGGGCATTTTCAAAAGCAGTCTCTCTCTCTCAACAGTTTTAGGTATGGTGTAACTTCAAGATTTCTTCTATACCTTCTCGAATACACCTTTTTGTCCTTAAAGCTTCTGGTTGAAAAATATCCTGGAAAGCTATTCATAGAAAGATGAATGTCTCTTAAAGCTAGATCTCCCATCTGTCTATATAGACAATAATGCTGAAAAACTACCTCATTCCTCAACACACACCTAGAGCAGACTCTCTAAAATAAAGAACACCATGCATAAGCAAGTAGTTCTAAGAAGCATTCTGTGTGCAAGGGGAAATTGTCAGTAAAATTCTTCCTATAATAATAGCAATAATAACAAATGATACAATAATAATATCCATGTACATTTTTTGAGCACTTACTATGCGTCAGGCTTTGAGCCAAAAGCTTTAATTCATTATCCCATTTCTTTGAAGGAGATACTATTGGCATAATATCCATTTTATAGATAAATATATTGAGGCTCAGATGGAAAAGTAATGTACACCCAGTCCCCCAGTTATTTGATGGCTGCACCAGGATTTGCACCTGCCCTTTCCTATTGCAAAGTGAATGCTGTTCCCCATTGTATCCTACACGTGGCTTTCTCTACAAATTAACTGTAAGATTGATCACGTATAACTCTCCACTGGTTTTCAACTGTGGCTATACATTAAAATCACCTGCTTTAGAAAAATGCTGAGGATCCTTTCTTTTTTTAAAAGATTTTATTTATTTATTTGACAGAGAGAAATGGCAAAAGAGATAGCACATGCAGGGGGAGCAGCAGACAGGGGGGAGACAGAGAAGCAGGTTAACCGCTGAGCAAGGAGCCTGAGATAGGGCTCCATCCCAGGAGCCTGGAATCAGGAATTGAGTTAAAGGCAAATGCTTAACCAACTGAGACACCCAGGCACCCCAGATGATCCTTCCTTGATTAAAACTCTCCACAGTGTAGGGATGGAGGGGATGAATATACCTCAATATCACAAAAGCCATATACGAAAAGCTCACAGCAAATATCATTCTCAATGGGGAAAAACTGAGCTTTTCCTCTTTCCTCTAAGGTCAAGAACGTGACAGGGATGTCCAATCTCACTGTTGAACACTATGTTGTTCATACATAGTATGAACATACATTGTTGTTCAACATAACACTAGAAGTCCTAGCCTTAGCAATCAGACAACAAAAAGAAATAAAAGGCATCAAAATGGGCAAAGAAGTCAAACTCTCACTCTTCGCAGATGCCATGATACTTTATGTGGGAAACCCAAAAGACTACACCCAATATTGCTAGCACTCATGCAGGAATTCCACATGGGAGGCTATAAAATCAATGCACAGAAATCAGTTGCATTTCTATACACTAACAATGAGACAATGAAAGAGAAATTAAGGAACTGATCTGATTTACAATTGCAACAAAAACCATATGATACCTAGGAATAAACCTAACCAAAAAGCTAAAGAATCTGTGCTCTAAAAACTACAGAACACTTACAAAAGAAATTGAGGAAAACATAAAGAAATTTAAAAACATTCCTTGCTCATGGATTGAAAGAACAAATATTGTTAAAATGTCTATGCTACCCAGAACAATCTACACATTCAATGCAATCCTTATCAAAATACCATAAACATTTTTCACAGAGCTGGAACAAATAATCCTAAAATATGTATGGAACCAGAAAAGACCCTGAATAGTCAGAGGAATGGTGAAAAGAAAACCAAAGTTGATGGCATCACAATTTCAGATTTCAAGCTATATTACAAAGCTGTAATCATCAAGACGGTACATACAGTACTGACACAAAAACAGACACGTAGATTAATGGAACAGAATAGAGAATACAGAAATGGACCCTCAACTCTATGGTCAACTAATCTTTGACAAAGCCTAAAAGAATATCCAGTGGAAATAAGACAGTCTCTTCAACAAATGGTGTTGGGAAAATTGGACAGCCACATGTAGCAGAATGAAACTTGACCATTTTCTTACACCATACACAAAGATAAACTCAAAATGGATGAAAGACCTCAATGTGAGTCAGGAATCCATCAAAATCCTAGAGGAGAACACAGACAGCAACCTCTGTGACTTTAGCCTCAGCAACTTCTTGCTAGACACATCTCCAAAGGCAAGGGAAACAAAAGCAAAAATGAACTGTTGGAACTTCATCAAGATAAAAAGTTTTTGCACAGCAAAGTTTTCTTTAGTCAAGAAAACTAAAAGGCAACCTACAGAATGGGAGAAGATATTTGCAAATGACGTATCAGATAAAGGGCTCGTATCTAAGATCTATAAAGAGCTTACCAAACTCAACACCCAAAAAACAAAACATCCAGTCAAGAAATAGGCAGAAGACATGAACAGACATTTCTCCAAAGACATATAAATGGCTAACAGACAGATAAAAAAAATGTTCCATGTCACATGGCATCAGGGAAATACAGATCAAAACCACAACGAGATACCACCTCATACCGTTCAGAATGGAAAAATTAACAAGTCAGAAAACAACAGATGTTGGCAAGGATGAGGAAAAAGGGGAACCCTTTTACACGGTGGGAATGCAAGCTGGTGCAGGCACTCTAGAAAACAGTATGGAGGCTCCCCAGAAGTTAAAAATAGAACTACCCTATGAACTACCCTACCAGCAATTGCACTACTAGGTATTTACCCCAAAGATACAAATGTAGTGATCCAAAGGGGGCACCTGCACCTCAATGTTTATAGCAGCAATGTCCACAATAGCCAAATGGTAGAGGGAGCCCAGATGATGTCCATCAAAGAATGATGTGGTATGTATGTGTGTGTATATAGACACACACACACACATATGTGTATATATACGTGTGTGTGTGTATGCACACATACTACACACAATGCAATTTTACTCAGCCATCAAAAAGGATGAAATCTTACCATTTACATTAACGGATGGAACTGGAGGGTATTATGTTGAATGAAATAAGTCAATCAGAGAAAGACAATAATCATATGGTTTCACTCATATGTGGAATATAATAAATAAAGCAGGGGATCATAGGGAAAGGGAAGGAAAACTGAATGGGGAGCAATCAGAGAGGGAGGCAAACCATGAGAGACTCAGTGTTGCTGGAGGGAAGGTAGGTGGAGGGATGGGGTAACTGGGTAACAAGCATTAAGGAGGCACATGATGTGATGAGCACTGGGTATTACATGCAACTGACATATTACTGAACTCTACATCTGAAACTATATGATGTACTATATGTGGGATAATTGAATTTAAATTTTAAAAATTGCTGATGCCTTGATCCTACCCCCAAGAGATTCTGGTACTTATGCTGAGCATGGGAATTTTAAAATATCCCCAGGAGATTCTAATATGTATTTTTTCCAGTTCTAAGTAAAATGTGATACATGGACCAGCAGCATCTGCATTTCCTGAGCTTATTAGAAATGCAAATTCTCAGGCCCCTTCCCAGACCTAAGGAGTCAGAATATTTGGAATGGGGCTCAAGAATCTGCATTTTAAAAATCCCTCCAGATGATTCTGATGCACACAAATGTTTGAATATTACCACTTTGCACCAATGATGTTTCACCTTGCTCATTAGAATCCCTGGGAGAATTTTATCAAATGCCTGGACCTGCCCTAGAACTACTGAAACTGTATTTTCACCAAAGTCTCCAGGCAATTCTGATGCACCCAGGATTGAGAACTGCGTCTTTATACTAAATAGTCTCTCTTGCTCTATACATTCCCAGTATATGGACACTAGGATTTATTTATTTATTTTTAAAGATTTTATTTATTTATTTGACAGAGAGAGAGAGAGATCACAAGTAGATAGAGAGGCAGGCGGCGGGGCGCGGGGGGGAGGCTCCCTGCTGAGCAGAGAGCCCAATGAGGGGCTCGATCCTGGGACCCTGAGATCATGACCTGAGCTGAAGGCAGAGGCTTTAACCCACTGAGCCACCCAGGCGCCCCAACACTAGGATTTATTAAGCTTATACAGTTCTTATTTCTCTCACAAAAGACCTAAACATAATGAATACAATCATCATTCTAAAAGAAGGGTCTAGTGCTAAAACTAAAGAATTGCACTCTTTGATGAGAGCAGAGCTTGATACTGCAGGATTCCAGAAAGGACACATTGATTAGTATCTCAGCTATAATTAGTAGAACATAATGCTAGAGGAATGGCTGAGCTATGAGCACTGGGATGAAGCCCCCCATGGCCCCCAGGACCTATAATGCATATCCCAGGAGAAACCTGACTGCAGCCATTTCCTTTCTAGAAATAAATCAAATGCCCAAACATAGCTCACTTGAAGATTAAACTCAGAAGCTGATGCCTGGGATGGACATTGGATTTCCCATGGCAAATAAGAAATCACATTCTACTTCTTCCCAAAATTGCCATTTTCAACTTCTGTTGGCATATCTGAGAATTACTGCCCCATTACTAATTGGCCCCTTAGCTCTGGGTCCTGGAACAGAAGAAATTTGATTCAGGAAATATTTCTATTGCAAGTTATTGGGAAACTTATAAAAAATGTCTCCTTTAGTAACTTTTACTGAGAGCCCTCCATGTGGGACAGAGAATCTATATATTCTTAAGGAACACACTTTTTAAATCAGCTTTCTTTTCATCAAAATGCCTTAAATTCCTACATTCTTCAATTAGCTTATAATCCAATAACGAACATTTACTGAGTGCTTATTGTTTAGAAATCATGCTACTACATGTCGTGGGTGATTTAAAATAATCTATGCATAGTAGAACCTGCTATTCAAAATACTACTCCCAGACCAGCAGCATCAATATCATCTAGTAACTTGTTAAAAATGAAGATTTCAGGTCCCCTTTCAGACCTATTGAATCATCTGTTTAATAAGATCTCCAGGAGATCTGTATGATCATTAATGTTTAAGAAACATTGCAATAGGGGTGCCTGGGTGGCTCAGTTGGTTGGGCGACTGCCTTTGGCTCAGGTCATGATCCCGGAGTCCTGGGATCGAGTCCCACGTCCGGCTCCCAGCTCCATGGGAAGTCTGCTTCTCCCTCTGACCTTCTCCCCTCTCATGCTCTCTCTCACTGTCTCTATCTCAAATAAATAAATAAAATTTAAAAAAAAAGAAACATTGCAATAAAAGATGTGACTTGTCTTTTCAAGGCAGTTGAAAAAAACACTACATATATGTATGAAAAGTTAAATCATATTAAAAATCAAGTATAGGCCAAAACATGGTCCCTGCTCTCAAAAATCTTAAAAACTAGAGCTAGATTAATGTGACAAGTTAAGTAATTGTCTTAGATCAAATCTTATAGAAGGAGAGCCTGAGAAAGGGATTTGGAGCACATGACTTATGGGTGGGGGGGAGACGGTTCTCAGGAGAAGGGAAGTGAAGGGATCAAAATGGGCCAGGGGAAGGAGCTAAGTAAAGGCATGATTCCAGCTGGAGTCAGCTTTTTATTGTCTGTTAGAGAGTATTTGGCTGTATACTACCCTTGAATTGGGAGTAGAGGACACAAATTCTGGGCCAAAATGGCTTGCATTAAAATGAAAGCAATCCTCTGAAGAAGGGGAGCTACTGTGAGGTATGGGCAGCCAACCCTCACAGCAGCTGGGGGCTGAGTATACTGACAATTAAAGGGAATCTGGACAAGGCACCAACAGCATCCGTTGGAATAATATAACATGGAAAGATGTCACAGGGAAAGTAGAATTTGAACCGGACATTGGAGAACCCAAGCATGGTTCTCTTTTCAATAACAGTATTTGATTTTCCCTGGGGGACTCTCATCTCTTCCACCATTTCCACATGTGGTTTATGATGGTGACTGTACTTCAGACTTCAGGGGTGGCCATGCAGGGTGTCATATCCCCCAGGCCACAGGGGTTGGTTCTGGAATGGAGACTTGACCAAATTCACATCAATGAGCAGCCCAGTAAACTTGTTCAGTTGTTAGGAAAGAGTGCTCTCTTTCTCATTCTAGGTTGTGGGGCGCATGAATGAAGTCATTTGAGAAAACAGTAAGACTGAAAGAGAGAAATTGAGGTCTGATTATATGAAGCATGAAGCCTGACCAATCCCTGGGACTTTTTAGGATATGTGAGCTAATAAATTAATAAATTCTTTTTTTTTTTTTTTGCTAAAGCCAATTTGAGCTTAGTTTTCTCTGTTTTGCAGTGAAAAGTATTCTAGGATTTAGATATGAATGCAGTTTTTCCTGTTTTTGATATTCCTTGTGGACTTAACAATATGAGTTTTCCATTCACCTTTCTCCTTAGGAATCTTTTCTTTTACTTATAAAGCTGCAAAAATACTATTTTTAATGTAATTATGTTCTATGTTCAGATCACTCCTAAAACTAAATTGAGAATGTTTTCTTACCACTTACTTCAAAACTGCATGCTGTTTTGAGCCCATAAGCTTCATAACTGATGAAAATAAGGTAAAAAGCTAATATATATTAGAAAAAGGTGATATTTCTAACACAATCTTGACCAAAATGTATCAGTTTACCTTTTGACTTTGTAAATTATAACATTTTGGAGAAAGTATTTTTACCAGCAAACTGCTTCAAGCTCCATCTTACTTTGAAATATTAATAGAGATATTCTTACAAACAAGCTGACAATACATTAACTTAAGAAAGAGAACAAAACAGTTTATTAAGGTTTTTAAGACAGCATAAAAACTAGTTTATTGCCAATATCAAAAAACATAAAGCAATCAGAAATACCTGAGATAAAAACACTAACCATAAATCTGAATTTTCAAAGACTCCTTAAGAGCTAACTTAGGGTCCACAGTTTGTGTGGCCTTCTGGGATTACTTACAGCAAAGCTTCAGAAGTGAGGAAAAACTAATTCATTGGTCAAGTGAATTTGCTTGATTTTTTTGCTTGTTTTTAGTTCCCTTTTTAAAATACTTTATTTCAGATTCTGGTACTCCTAATAACTATCATCAACTGAGGGCTCACCAAAGAGACACTTGACATATGTTGTCTCTCTTAATTCTTAGGACTAAATCTGAGCCTTCATTAAGGGGATGAGGAATCAGGGGCTCAGTGTTTTCTATTATTTTTTGTCTTCTTTGTCTGCTTTTTAACTTTTCCAGAAACACAGGTGTGTAAGCATTAGAGCTGCGATATATTCCCCCCAGTCTAGTGCAGAGCCTGAACTAGTGGCCACCCTATATCTGCCATTTCAAATCTGATTTTGTTTCCTCCCTCTTGATATAAACCTTCCTTCTGTGGTACCTTTGAACTCAGGATGGTAATAGAGTTCACATTTACCTGTAGTGACCTTTCTATCTGAGTTGGCTGGGGGCAGAATACCAATGCTGTCACTGGGTGCTATATGCAACTGATGAATCACTGAACTCTACCTCCAAAACTAATAATATACCATTTGTTAATTAATTGACTTAAAAAAGAAAGAGTATCGACGTTGACGACAACAAAAGGAAGGTCGAGTCTGTTCCTCCCCACTCTGGGCCTGCGCCGCACCTGACTGGATGGCACTAGGGAGGGAGGGCTTCATACATTTTGGCAGGGCTGAGATATTCATATAACAGAATTAACCCGTACTGGAGGGGGCACCTATCTGATAGAAAAGCAGTGAGGTATGACATCTAGTGTTTCAGCCAGAGTTCCCTAATTCTCCTTCCTCAAAGACAGGCCACACGACACATCCGCTACATTCAACAGCAATTCACTGCATTGGGTTCCATACTTGCCATCCACACTTATCCCATATACCGTTCCACAATTGCCATCCCGCATATTACCATTTCACACTTGGTATGAAAATTCAAATGACTCTTCATTAGGCACAGGAGAGTTTATATATCTGTATTTGGATTTGTCAAACTCTGACCTTTTCAAAGACAGACGTTGGTCCCTGTAATGAGTATGAGTCCTCAAACTGGGAGGAGGGAGCAAGGTTGTGCTTTGTAAGCCAACTATCTGTTTTTGAAATTATGCGATGAGAAAAGCCACGCATGTGGTTTTATGAACCAGTTTTTACACTAGTGACTTGTTATATTTATTTTCAAAACTGAGTTCCTTGTAGGCCACCTAGCTCTAAAATGTTTAGATACTTGACTTTTATGTATTTTTTCCTGCACTTCCAGAATATCCTCCTTATAAATGAGTAGAAGCTGTAGTCATAGGGGCTCCCACCATTGAGCATATTACCACACGAGTGTGCATTATTCATAAAGAGAACAGCAAAAGAACACTTGATATCATTGGCCAATATTGGATTCTACGGTCTTTATTTGTCCCTAGATGTGTATTCTGACAACAGAAGGAAGGCCTCTGCTATGCGTGTAGATGACAGGGTCAGAAAGCAACATTATCCTAAAACTCTGGGCTGTATGTATTTTCTTAGAGCCTATAACAGAAATCAATTGTTTTTGCAAGCCCACTATCTCTTTTTGGACTACAGGGTTTTTACTTTCCTCTTGGCTGAACCCCTTCTTTTTCTTTTAGTTCTCATGGATGGCATTGACTCTACCCCAGGCTGGGTCAATTCAGCATTAGCCTCACCAATGGGTGACAAA
>CM052811.1:88218482-88234450 GCA_028533885.1 Nasua narica | reverse complement strand
AAAAAAAAGGTGTAAATTTTCATGACCTCTGGTTAGACAAAGATTTCATAGATATGATACCACAATCATAAGCATTCCCAAGAAAACATAAATAATATGATTTCAAGAAATGAAATACATTTGTGCTTTGCATGATGCCATAAAACAGTGACAGGACTACCCATGGGGTGGGAGAAAATACTTAAATATCATATATCTGATAGAGGACTTGTATGTATGTAGAATATATAAAGAACTCTTATACTTTAATAATAAAAAGACACATAGCCCAGAATACAAATGGGCAAAGCATTTGAGTAAGTAGACTTCTCTCCAAATAAGATATACAAATGTCTAATAAGCATGTGGAAAGATGCTCAACATCATTAGTCATTATGGAAATGTAAACTAAAACCCAAATGAAAGCTAGTTCACATTCAAGTAGGATGCATATAATCAAAAACAAACGATAACAAGTGTTATAAAAAATGTGGAGAAAATAGCCCATCTACCTTTCTGAAGACAACATAAAATGTTACAACCCTTTGGTAAACATTCTGGCAGCTTCTTGCAAAGTTAAGCATAGAGTTATCTTATGACTTGCCAAAACTAGTCCTAGGTATATACACTGAAGAGAATTTAAAACATACCCACAAAAAAATTGCATACAGATGTCATAACAGTATTATTCATAATACCAAGAAGTGAGAAGAATCCACATGTCCTTCAACTGATGTATGAATAAACCAAATGTGGACTAGCCTTACAATTAAATATTATTTGGCCTTAAAAGAAATGAAGAAGTACTAACATATGCTACAGTATAGATAACCTTGAAAACATACTAAATGAAAGAAGCAAGACATAAAGGCTTTCTATCGTGTGGACCCATTTATATAAAATGTCCAGAATAGAAAAATTAATGAAGACTGAAAGGAGATCAGTGGTTTTCAGGGGCCTTTGAACTGAGGTTGACTGCTAAAGGAGTAGGGGTTTCTTTTGAGATTGATGAAAATGGTCTGTAATTAAGTAGGGATCATTGCACAAATTCATGCAAAGTGTGAATACATTGAACACCATTAATTGTCCATTTTGTAAAGGTGAATTTTAAGGTATGTGAAGTGTATCTCAATAAAATGTCATATGGTCTCCCTCCTTATGCCAACCAATCCCTTTCTAACTCAAAAGGGGAGTTGAATTTTAAGCTAAAGCTCCACCAGAATTCACAATCTTAAGTGATTCCATTGATGTTTCCTGAGTGAAATGGAAGGGAAACTAAGTTAGCCATGACCTTCTTGTGGAAATGGTGTTTTTGAAGGACTAGAGAGGGTTTTACTTTGGTGAATTCAACAAGAGCTCCTGCAACACAAGCTGATTTTTTTAAAAGATTTTATTTATTTATTTGACAGAGGGAGAAAGATCACAAGTAGGCAGAGAGGCAGGCAGAAGGAGAAGTGGAAGCAGGCTCCCTACCAAGCAGAGAGCCCAATGCGGGGCTCGATCCCAGGACCCTGAGATCATGACCTGAGCCGAAGGCAGAGGCTTTAACCCACTAAGCCACCCAGGCCCCCCACAAGCTGATTTTTTTGTTAACTTGTATCATTTAGCCACCAAAGAGTAGAATGGAGGATTGAGGATGAAGAGTGGTTTAGCAAAGCAATAACCACCAAGAGTGGTCAAGAATCCAAAACCAGAACTCCTAGGTTTAAATATTAGTAGAGCAATTTCTGTCTGTGGAATATTTAGGAAATCACTTACCCTCTTTGTGCCAGTTTCTTCATTTTTAAACTGTGGCAGTCAAGTCTAAATAGTCGGATTGTTGCGAGGACTTAATGAGTTGATATTTATAAAGCATTATAAAACTGCTCAGCATATAAGAAGCATGATATAAATGTGTTTTAATTAAATATACCACGTTAAATAAAGAACTGAGGTGATGGTGAGCACAGAATGTATAAAATGTCAAGACACACACACACACACACAAATAATGCAGTGTTTGTTAAAATAAAATATAACATGGGCGCCTGGGTGGCTCAGTAGGTTAAAGCCTCTGTCTTCGGCTCAGGTCATGATCTCAGGGTCCTGGGATCAAGCCCCTCATCGGGCTCTCTTCAGCGAGGAGCTTGCTTCCTCCTCTCTCTCTCTCTGCCTGCCTCAGTGCCTATTTGTGATTTCTCTCTCTCTCTCCCTGTCAAATAAGTAAATAAAATCTTAAAAAAAAAAAGATAAAATATAACATAACTTGCTGTTTGTTGACCATCACAGATTTAACCTGCATTGGTTCAGGTCTCAGTTTGGGGACTCTGGTGACTCCAGAGCCCTTGGATGGTTTCTGTGAATTTCTTAACCTATATCCCCAAGGTTCTGTCTATCTCCTCCCCTCTGTCACTGGGGACTACTTGGGTTATGTAATCTTTGCATAAGATTCCCTTCCACACCTTTGAGTGACAGTTTTCTGGAGAAGAGCTCTCATTCCTTAAACTTGGATAAGCAAGGGATATTATTTTTACTCACTGCCCCTTTTTCTCTATAACTTAAATTGAATCTAATTACACACCCCTACTCTACTGAGCTGGCAAGAAATTCCCAGAGAAAGAAAGAAACTCGCTGTCTCCAATCCATGTGGTTTCAATGCAGGACCCACTAATAGTGCCCACGTCATGCTCTGTGGCCTCAAAGTCTGACACCTCCACTGCTAGGTTGCCAGGCTCCAGTGTAAGAATCCTGCTAGAGACTAAAAGTACAAGAGCTCGGTCTCAGGCTCCCTAGGAATGCCATGTGGTCATGGTGTTTGAGCTTGGTGACATTCCCAGGATGCAGGGTGCAGGCTCTAATCCCTGGTCACCCTCCCTGTTGGGGATCTAACGAGAAGAGACGCCATCACATTGGCATCACATCCATTCATGCCTGGACCAAGGTGCTCTGCTGAAACCTTACTGGCCATATTGTTTTTTTCCTTAAAGTTTGTCAGTGCCACAGTCCTCTTTCCCTCTCTCAAATGTGCTTCACAATGAGTGAGAATTCCAGGACCTTTTCAGGTGATATCCAAATTATCCAGCATTCCTCTCTAATTCCAGTCAAGCCTTCTTTCCAAACTATCCACTCCGGCAGTGTGCCATGCTTGCTCTATAAGTTTCATGACTCAACACATGTATGTTTTCACTGTCTTGCTCGTGAGTGGTCACCAAATAGATATATAAATCCCACCAACTCTTTCAACTGCCATACACCTAAGGAAGTGTTATAAAGCATTTCTGCAGAGATAGTGAGATGTTCAAAAGTTGGAGAGCATGGAACAGAGCTGTCCAGCAGAATTTTCCTGAGTATTGTCATGAGTATTTTCTGTGTTTATGCTGTCAAATGCAGAAGCCTCCAATCCCATGTAGATATTGAGCCCTTGAAATGTAGCTGATGAAATGTGGCAATTAAAACCTTTTAAATGTTTTTTTAAAAAATTAATCCATTTACATGGGTGTTTAAATAGACCATGTGGGCCTGCTGGGTGGCTCAGTCAGTGAAGTGTCTACCTTCAGCTCAGGTCATAATCCTGGGGTCCTGGGATCCAGTCCCCCGAGCCTGTTTCTCCCTTTCCCTCTGCCCCTCAACCCTGCTTATGTGCACGCTCTCTCTTTCTCTCTCATATGCTCTCTTTCTCCCTCTCAAATAAATAAATAAAATCTCTTTTTAAAAATTGCCCATGTGCCTAGAGTCTGCTGTATTGCACAGAGCAGCCAGCGCAGAGCATTTCCAATGTGAGACCATACAACTTTCTGAGCACCTTCTCCCCCCACTAAATCTGTCACTCTTACAGCAATTCAGAGGCATAATCCAACCCAGTTTTTCCCAAATATGAATAATGCCTAGCTATCTTTTAAAAGAAAAATAAAATTTCTGAACCCTAGTGCCGCCTCCGAATTTGATATGCCTTCGGTTCAATTCTCCCACCATTTCCCATTATTAAACAAGCACAAAACCTTTATTTGTAACATGTAATGACATCTTAGAGCCTTCAGTTGGCTCCGTGAATGAAAACACAGGCACTGAAATTGCAGGACATAGACCAGAATTACTTATGAGAAATCATCCGAAGGTTCTGAAATAGGCTTTGAAATATTGCTCTTTTATTCACTCATCCAATGAAAATCTTGAAGGCAAAATTTCTCCTAGAGAATTCATAAGCCCCAGTTTGATAGATACTGTCCTAACATCAATTTTAAAATGTTCTATTTCCTGGCACTACACTCCTGAAAAATATCTCCAATTTCTGGAAATGAGTTGCCTCCACCAGAGTTCCAGCTGTGGGTGACAGCCAGCTCTGGGAAGACACAGTCTACTGTCTTCAGTGCAGAGAATTCCCTCTCAACAAATCAACACCCACTATGGAACTCCCCCTTCTAGAATGGTCTTAGGGAAAAAACCAAAACAAAATAAAACAAACCAAAAACCTGGGTGAAACATCACCATCAACAATTTCCAGTCTGAAATTTCAATGAGAAATTCACTTTGGTAATTTCAGGTAATGCTCTTACATCTCTCATGATGCCAGATCAGTCTGCAACATTTAGTCTTGGAAGTCCTTCCCCAGAGGTTCTGACATCAGTCTTGGAGTAGTTCCCATACTCTCCCCTGTAAGGACCACCACGCCCTCAGTGGATCGATGTTTACTCTGCACTTTGATTTTTACTTTTGCAGCCACGACCTGGTGCATATCTCAATATCAGGGGAGTGATTTAATGATACATCTCTACCTTGCTCCTTATGGCTCATCTGCTGGAAAACCTCCTATAACCTAAGACCTTATAAACAACTTGGAGAGTTACTGCCTGTCAGGAATTTAGGTACTCTTAATTGGAACATTTAATTTCACATTGTGAGTGGCTCCAGTTCCTCCCCACAATTTCTCAAAACCCCTAACATCACCATCCCATTGTTTCCTTTCCTCTCCACACCCATTACCATGTCAGTCATTGAGATTCACTGGCATACACTTCCACCCCTCACTAGCTTCCTCGAGAAATACAGTCACAACCTGCCTATGTTCCAGGCGGTTATGGTGAGGTATTATGGTGTCTTTGAAGGATAGAGATTCTGTAGTGGTGGGTCCATTTTTAATTAACATATAATGTATTATTTGTTTCAGGGGTACAAGTCTGTGATTCATCAGTCTTACACTTTCTGCCCATCCTATGCTAATTTATTTCTTCCCTGTGACCTTCCCACCAGACAGAACTCCACAGGAACTCTTCTTGTCCAACACTCTTACTCCATATTTGTTTTTGGTTTAAGGAGAAAAAACAATAGTCCAGCCAAGAACCAGTGTGCATGACCTGTAGCTCCATTCATTAAATCTGATTCTTTTAAAGAATGGTTTCTACGAGAACTGTCTTATGTGGGGCACCTGGGTGGCTCAGTGGGTTAAAGCCTCTGCCTTCGGCTCAGGTTATGATCTCCGGGTCCTGGGATCGAGCCCCGTGTCGGGCTCTCTGCTCAGTGGGGAGCCTGCTTCCATCTCTCCTTCTGCCTGCCTCTCTGCCTACTTGTGATCTCTCTCTGTCAAATAAATAAATTAAGTTAAATAAAAAAAGAACTCTCTTATGTGCACATTTGAAAATACCTATTTCTTTAAGTCTCTAGCATAGCCAAATGTCACATGACATGTCACCTTCACATTTAATCCTAGCTATATTAGCAGGCACAATTTCCCTGAAGGCTACTATAACTCCAAAGAGCACCATGATTATGGTATTATCCCGCTCAATCGGAAATAATATCAGAAATTTGTCTGCTAGGGGATGAAGTTTAATGACTGAACTCAGATCTTCAGAGGGCATAATAAAACATTGAAAAACATTCTGAAATGATCAGAATCATGGAAGATGTGATTTTTTAAAAAAAATATAACATCTTTTTAGTAAGAACTCGTCTGGAGATAAAATTGTTTTAGGACCTTGAAAATCAGCTGACCTTATTAAAAAGCATGTAGAACCAGGTTACTTATAGTTTCCTACCTTCCTAATTGTCTTCTAAATTTGCAGTACCATCTAAAGTTAAATCATTCTCTGGACAAGGAGTATGATTTCAATCTTCGAATAGGCTTGTCACTTAAATGTTACAGAGGAACCAATCAATAGTAGTCATCCAATCTTAGAAATGTAGATTCTGTTGTGTGGGAAGGAAATAAAAGAATTGAAAGTCTCAGCTTTTGCTGCATAATAGACCACCCTAAAACTTACTGGCTTAGGACAATGATCATTAGCTTAGCTCATGATTCTATGGGTTAGTAATTGGGGCTGGGCTTAACTGGGTGGCCGTCATGGCTAAGTGGTCTAACTCACATGTCTGTAATGAGCTTCCAGGTTAATCTAAGATGATCTTCTCCGGGACAATTCATTTCTGTTCCTTACTGTTAAAATACCTTTCACTAGCGTGGCCCGAATGCATTCTCATGGTGGTTGCAGGGTCCCATGAGAAAAACAGAAGCATGAAAGATCTCTTGGAGTCTGGACTCAGAAGAGGCATAGAGTTACTCTTGCTGTATTTGTCAAAGCAAGCCACAGTCCAGATCAAATTCAGTGGATGGAGAAAGAGTTTCCGCCTCCCTGTGGGCAAAACCGCGAAGTTGTGTGGTGAAGGAACATGGACACGGGAAGGGGGGTAATTGTGGCCATTTCTACAAGCAATCTGCTACAAAGATATTTCCCATCTTTGAATTATTCAAAACCTACAAAAGTACCTAAAACATCACCCTGGAAGTTCTTGAGAAAAAAAAAAAAGGATCCCTACCCATAAGTGCTGTCAATTTATAACCAGCTACTTAGCCTTCTATCCCTTTGAAGAGACTTTCCTCTTACATAGTCATGTCTCTATTCCAACCACACCTGTTCACTTTGTATCTTCTTCTTTAGTTTTCTTCAGTTTCATTAAAAAAAAAAAGTTAGCAGTCAATTACTGCTGATTGTTTTCCAGAACTTTACTATGATAGTTGGTATATGTGGTAAATGTTTTGATATTCACTCTGGATGAAGAAGTCTTAACAGATATAAGGACTTAATAAAAGTCCTATATTTTCCCCTAAGGGACACCTTATCTAAAATTTGGCAAACACTCATCCAAGAGAAAGAAATTATAAAATGTTTTTATAAATAGTACTGTACTTGAGATGAGAGCTGAGAGAGAGACTTGAGGATCTTACACATCCCGGCAGGAGGGCTAAATGCCGCTTATCGGAGTTTCCAGGCAATGGACTTAGGCTGGGAGTAAATAGCATTAGTAGCGAAGCCCACTTCTGGACTTGGACTGGTGTGGGGCTGAAGCATGAACAGGTGGGCATATGTGAGCAGATCCCTCTAGACCAGAGTTGTCCAATAGATATAGCATGTGAGCCACCTGTGTAATTAAGTTTTCTAGTTGTCACATTTAAAAAGAAAAGAGAAACTAAGGTGTCTGGGTGGCTCAGTTGGTTGGACCGCTGACTCTTGGTTTCCGCTCAGGTCGTGATCTCAGGGTCCTGGGCTCCATGCTTAGTGGGGAGTCTGCTTCTTTCCCAGTGCCCTTCTCTCTCTCTCTCTCTCTCTCTCTCTCTCTCTCAAAAATAAATAAGTAAATCTTTAAAAACTAAAAAGGAAAAAGAAACACGTGAAATTAACTTTAAGAATGTGTTTTATGTGTTGGTATATAGTTTCTCATAATATAGTCTTAAAACTGTCTGTATTTCCTTGTATTGGTTGTGATCGCTCCCCTTTCACTCATGATTTTATTAATTTGGATCCTTTCTCTTTTCTTTTGGATAAATCTGGCTAGAGGTTTATCTATCTTATTAATTCCTTCAAAGAACCATGCTTCTAGGTTCTTTTATCTCTTCTGCTATTCTTCTGGTTTCTATTTCATTGATTTCTGCTCTAATCTGTATTATTTCTTTTCTTCTGCTTGGTTTAGGCTTTATTTGAAGTTCTTACTACAGCTTCTTTAGGTGTAAGGTTAGCTTGTGTATTTGAGATTTTTCTAATTTTTTGAGAGAAGCTTGTATTGCAATGTACAATTGCAATGGTGGTGTTAGGACAACCATTGCATTCCCAAAGGTTTTGAACAGATGTAGTGAAACAAAGGGGCACCTGCACTCCAATGTTCATACCAGCAATGTCCACAATAACCAAATTGTGGAAGGGAAGAAGCTGAGATGCCCTTAAACAGATGAATGGATAAAGAAGATGTGCACATATATATCATGGAATATTACTCAGCCATCTCAAAGGATGAATACTTCCAATTTACATTGACGTGGATGGAACTGGAGGTATTATAAGTGAAATAAGTCAATCAGAGAAAAGCAATTATCATATGGTTTCACTCATATATGGAATATAATAGTGTAGAGGATCATTGGGGAAGGGAGGGGAAACCAAATGGGAAGAAATCAGAGAGGAAGACAAACCATAAGAGACTCTTGACTTTTGGAAATAAGCTTAGGGTTGCAGAAGGGGGGGTGGGGGGTGATGGGCATAAGAGAGGGTACATGATGTGATGAGTACTGCGTGTTATATGCAAATGATGAGTAATTGAACACTACATCTGAAACATTTGATGTACTGTACATTGGCTAATTGAATTTAAATTTAAAAAGTAAATAAAAAAGTATATTTTATTTAACTCTGTATATCCAAAATATTAAATCTTCAACATAAAATAAAGTATGGCCTCCACTTTGCCTTTAGGGGCAACTTTGTATGCTTTGTGTCTAGCTCAGTGCTTGGCACATAATATGTGACCAATAAATGTAGGCTGAAGGAAAAAAACAGTGTAACCGTGGGGGTACCTGTTATATGTTATTAGGTGATTCAGTCTTTAATGACCGTGTTGTCATTGCCTAGAAAGATAACCATTTTTCCCATTCATTTTCAGTTTCCAATTCTTATCACTAAAGGTCAGTTCAACTAGCTTAAACATATACTCTTAACTCTTAAATTACATAAACAACTTACATTGTTCCTGAATTCCACTTGACAGCTTGTTTGAGAATAGAAATTCCTTAGACATGGAATAAGTTTGGCATTTCGACTAGTGTCAGAATAACCTAGAGAGTGTGGTAAGGACAGTCCTCGGCTGCCTCGGGGTTCTTCATAAGGACATATATTTATTTTCCAGTAAATGGATTTCATGTAGTTTACACTTAGAATTCCCATTTGACTTTGGGTTCTATGACAGCTATTTTTTTTCTGATATAAAAGCACTTAGTCTCCTAACTCCACTTGATGGGCATTCCTTCAAATATTCATAAAGTTTTCTGTAAATGTCCAAGTTTCCTTTCTGCAACTATAAATATATCAGTAAAAGAAGAATCACATCTCAAGCCAAGACAGGTTCAAACGTTAGCCTGAGGTTCTCTTTCAAGTTAATAATCTCTAAAATACAGATCACATCTTAAAAAAAAAAAGTGATGTTTCTTGACAGAAAAAGACTAGGTCTGAAATTAATGGAAATATGTGCAAAAGGAAGAATTCCCAGAGACTGGTAGACCTTTAATCTGTACTCACTAATCTGAGCAACACACATGGCATATCTTAATGGGCATGAATCCATATGGCTAAGAATATCAACCAGGGACCTCTCAGGTTTGTCTTGTTTGTTTGTTTGTTTGTTTGTTTGTTTGTTTTTATCTCCCCAATCATTTAGTTAATAAAACAAAAATTGTTGAGCATTTACTACCAAACAGTGCTGGGTGAGGAGCAGTGGGAAGTGCTGTAGGAGCATAAGTTAAGATCCTGTCTTTTCAGTTGCTTAAATTTTATTTGGTAAATAAGCCCAAGGTCACCTCAAGGTTACTATTCCCCCTTATTTTCTTTTTGTAAACTCCCTCCAGTGGGGCAGTATTTCCTCCTTAGAAAGGCTTGCCTATCATCCCAATAACATACCATGCCATACTTTATTTTTTTAATTAAATTAAATTATTAAATTAAAATTATTTGCTGTTTTTTCTAGCTGGAAAATGCAATAGAAGATAGGTAGATGATAGATAGATAGATAGTTTAACTGGGGCCCTTTTTGTCTCTAATTTGGCAAAGGCCCTAAAAAGCTGAGAATGAAACATTAGGTGGTAGGTACTTGTACATCCTAAAATGAAGTGTTAAAGCTACATATTGAAAAGGATATTGAGGAGAAGAAAAGTTTTTGTGGCCTGCACCCAACA
Source organism: Nasua narica (assembly GCA_028533885.1). Classification (NCBI taxonomy): domain Eukaryota; kingdom Metazoa; phylum Chordata; class Mammalia; order Carnivora; family Procyonidae; genus Nasua; species Nasua narica. Next base: position 88,224,285 of record CM052811.1, on the reverse strand, counting down.
CTCACCTCAAGTATATGAAAAGGATAAGAAGAAACATCTCAGAGAAAGAGAATTTGGGGAGAGCTATTGATTTGCTTTGAATTTTCCACTCCCTCAACCAGTGTTTGGCCCGGTCTAATAGAGGCTTCAGAGAATCTTTTGGAAACTGCCTCTTAGGCGGTGCCAAACAGGTGGAAAGTCTCATATTGAGAAATAGATAGTGGTTGTTTCTATTAGTTGGTAAAGTGAAAAGATTTATCTATAAATGAAAGGAAGAGTTTTGACTAGTCCATGAGGGCTGGATACTTTTATCACCTAAATGAAACTGTTTCGTGTCTAATAGTGATTAGAGAAATTTTTATCATTGGAGTGATGATATGAGTTGAAGAAGATCTGGGACTGCACTGATATTTCATCCACGAAGAGTAAGAATGAATCTCACAGAGGGTGTGAATAAGTTGCAGAGGGGAAAAAATGGTGCTATTTTATGATTGTTCCTTCTAGGTCTTGGTCCTTCAACACAGCAGTTACATATATTTTCTGTCTTCCCCCTTAGAACATAAGCTCCCCAAGGGCAAGGATCTTATCTCTTTCATTCATCGGATTCCTCTGAGCCTAGAAAAATGTCAAGTACATTGTGAGTACTTAAGAAATATTTGTTGAATGGATACATAAATGGAAAGCAGTGCATAGGGGATCAGAAGCATCTACATAATTTTTCTTGAGGGAAATGTCTTAGCTGAAATTGAAAAAGAAAAGAAAAGAAAAGAAAAGAAAAGAAAAGAAAAGAAAAGAAAAAGAATGAAAGAAAGAAAAAGAAAGAAAGAAAGAAAGAAAGAGAGGAAGGAAGGAAGGAAGGAAGGAAGGAAGGAAGGAAGGAAGGAAGGAAGGAAGGAAAGAAAGAAAATACAGAAACACTTAGATGATCTTTCCAAAAGAAATAGAGTAGGAATAGTACCTTCTCAATGTAGCCATAATTTACACTGGCGTCAGTGGAGGAGGCCCAAAGTCTCATTTAGGCTCCCCTTGTCTAAAATCTCAGCTGCCTAACGATATCCCGCTTTTGTAACTAATTGCTATGGTGGCAGCTTTTATCCCTCCTTTGCATTTTCTCGTGTGATAGTCTATTGCTAATAAAACTGTCAATTTTCTTTTACTTCAATAAAAGGTCACAGATGACAACAAGCCCCTTCGCCTACTAACAGCAAGAGCCTTTATTAATATTTTAAATGTACACAGTGATATTTCCAAAAGGTCAGATTTTTTAAAAGACATAAAATGTCAGTTCTAATTCTTTTCTCTGCCCCATATCACCGTCACTTTGCTCTTCAGCCTCAGATACTTTGCTTATTATAAATTATGTTCAACCAGGTAAACATCAGGTGGGCGCAGCAGGTAGGGGGCATAGTAGCATAAGAGACACATGAGAGACACGTCTCTCAGGTGTCTTACCATCCGTATTTCCTTCAGCTTAATGTACAAACATGACCATAATGAGCGGATTTCCGAGCCTAAAGATTCTAAAGAGTCATCACCAGCAGGACTTAGGATTTTAGTCCTCTTTCTAATATTACATAACAATTTGTCCCAAAATTTAGTGTTTTAAAGTAACAAACATTTATTTTGTGAATCAGAAATACATGTGAGGCTCCTGTCAACTCTACTTCGATAATAAAAAAAAAAATGTTTTTTAAGTTGTGGTGAGGTTTAGTGAGTTCTCAGGTCCTAGGTCTCTCTAAGGCTGCAGGCAAGAAGTTGATCGAGGTTGCAGGCATCTCAAGATTCAGCTGAGGAAGGATTCATTTCCAAAATCACTCATGTGGCTTTTGATGGGATTCAGTTCCTCAGAGGCTGTTGGATTGAAGGCTGGATTTTGGCCAAAGACCTCACCAGTTTCTGGTCATCTCCATAGGGTACCTTACAAAGGAAACTAGTCTTCCTCAAAACAAGCAAGTGAGTGTGCAAAAGAGGGTGAGGGAAACAGAAGTCGTGGGCTGGTCTTATTGTAACTTAGTCTTCAAAGTGACATTTCATCATCTGTGTCATATTCTGTTAGTCCAGTCTGCCTTTGGGGGAAGGAAATTATGTGAGGGCATAAATACCAGGAGGTAGGGATCTTTGGAGCTCGTCTTAGAGGTGGCCTGCCACAAATATGAAACATGAATTTGCACCAATCACTGAAAAAAAAAGACACTTTTTTACTATGTTTACTATGCAACAGGTATAGTGCTAAGGATTTTACATGAAATAATTCATTATCTCAAAAAAATTCTATAAGGTAAGTGCTATTAATATCCAGAGATTATAAACTGATGCTGAGTCATAAGGCAACTTCTTCAAGATTTCACAACTAGTCCGAGATAGACCTTGCCTTTTAATCAGTACACCTCACAAGCTTATTCTGCTCCTTTTCCAACTGTAGCTGACAGGAAGTTGTATTCTTAATTGAAAACTTCCCCCCAAAAGTAATCTCTAAACTCAGATGTTTTCAGTGGAGAAGTCTATCAAATGTTTAAGGAATAAAAAAAAAAAATGTTTAAGGAATAATTAAGAACAATTCTGTACAATCTCTTCCAGAAAACTAAAGGGTAAATATACTTTCCAGTTGATTTTATGAGGCTAATATTTCCCTGGTAACAAAACAAAGATAGTACCAAAAAAAAGGGAGTAATAGTCCAGTATTTTTCATGATTATAAATGTGAAATCCTTAACAAAATACTAATAATTAGAATCTGCAGTATATAAAAAGAATTATGGACCATGACCGAGCAGAGTTTGTTTTAGGGACATAAGGCTTGTTCAGTGTTCAAATATCAATCAATATCGTCCACAATATTAGCAGGCTAAAGGTTAATCATATGATCATTCTGGTCAATGTAGAAAAAGCATTTGATAAAATATAAAATTAATTTATGATAAGACTCAGATAAATGGGGAAAAGAGAAAAATATCCTCAAATTGATAAGGCATATCTATTTTTAAAACCCTACAGCTAATATTATAATTAATAATGGAAGACTAAATGCTTTTTTCCCTAAGATCGATAATAAAGCAACATTGTCCTCTCTAACTAATTTTATTCAACATAGTACTGAAAGCTCTAGCCAGTGAAATATGGCAAAAAAAGAGAGAAGGAGAAGACACATAGATCAGAAAGGAATAAATAATACTGTTCCTATTTGCAGGTGACATAATTATCCATGTGAAAAGTCACAAGGAATCTACAAAAACACTCCTACAACTAGTAAGTGAGTTTAGCAAGGTCTCAGGATATGAGGTAAGCATAGTAAACTCAATAGCATTTCTATATACTAATGATGAACATATGGACACCAAAGTTAAACATAACACCATTTACAGCCTTTCAAAAGATGAATATTTAGCTGTAAATCTAAGAAAATATTTATAGGATTTATTTGCTAAAAATTATATAATACTGATGGAAGAAAAGAAAGAAGATGTAAATAAGTGGAGATTAAAACGCCATGTTCATGGATTGGAAGACATAACAATGATGTCAGTTCTCCTCAAACTCATATACAGGTTTAATGCATTATTATCAAAGCCACGGCAAGATTTTATGTAGATATGGACAGGACTATTCTAAAAAGTGTGTGGAAGGGAAAGAGAACTAGAATAGCTAAAACTGGGTAAAGAGTACAGGGAATCTCTCTGAATTATTTCTTATGATAGTATGTTGAATCTACAATTATCCTAGAATAAAAGGTTTGATTGATAGTAACTGGGAAAACCTATAAAAGGTGGGGGTGGGGGGGAGGTGGGAGGGACGGCATCGGTATCTTCTGTGATTTCCCAAGATTTATGCTATCCTGTAAATCCAGAATTACCCCAGGATCCCTGCACATGGAGAGGAACAGCCCTGCAGAGCAGGATTTTTTTTGAAGTGATGAACTTAAGTGTCATGGAAACTACAAGGTAGTGCATTTTTACTTTTGTTTCCCTTGCCTGCGATGACACATGACGGGAGCTAAGATTTGACTCATTTTCTGCCTTTAGTCCCAGGCTCTTTGCACAATAACATACTGTCTCTCCTGAGAGACAATAGAAGGTCATATACTATTGTTGGGTCAACCTTATTTCAGTTTCTACTGCCTCCCGTTTGAGAACAATTTACTTAAAAGCAAACAGACAAAATATATGTATAATCATCCATAACTTGACGTAGAAGTAACAAATAAAGAACAGAAAGAGACAGAGTAACAAAGAAAGAGGCAGCAGAAGACCTGGAACCAATTCTCACTACTGTTGTGGATATTCTTATGACTTAAGTCCACTATCTGTGAGCGGGCTTCATGTCTTCATTTCCTATTGCTGGAGCTCTTGTTTTAAAATCAAATGCAATAAAACAAATAGATGCAACCTGGAGAGTTAAAAGCATCACAAGTAAGATACATATATCATTAAGTAATAATTGCTGCAAAGAGAGAAATTAAATTACCATACGTTCGATAAAAGATACATCGCCTGCTTGAGAACGCGTATTCCAGATCAAACCTAAAATTCCACCTTCCTTTACCTGCCTTCTAAAGCCTCACAGCTTTAAATCTCAATAAAACCTTCAAAAGGCAATTTGGTAGAAAAATGTTTTAGCTAAATGCCTTTTGCAATGATATGTCAAAGAGGATTTAATTCCTCCTGCTTATGCTTCTCTCATCTTACAAGGATTTTGAATACTCAAATATCCCTTTCTGGATGGTTCCTCAAGCAGAACAGAGTTGGTTTCCAGTTGATGATCAATTTAACTACTGTGCACACTAAAATGTATTTTCAAGAACTGCACTAAAAAAAGCGGGGGGAGGAAGAAAAAAGTAGAGGAAAGCTTTCAAGAATCCAAGTTCTTGTTTCCGTCCATTTCTCAATTCAAATCTGTTTTTATGAGCAAGATTTAATGGATGTGACATTGCATGTCTTGGTGCTTTTGCCATCTACATTACCCACAGCTGATATAAGCCAAATCATTAGTGATTAATCCAACAGAATCAATACCAGATGTGGGATAATATAATTGCACAAAAACAGAATATGGAGAGAGGGTGAAATAAACCAGTGTGGGCTTAGAGAAATGTACAAGACAATGTTGGTGCAGGTTAAGGTGGCTGGTAATAGAAATTAAGAAAATGATATTTAAAGATAATGAAAAGGTTCTGTTTTCCTGTCTCTCTCCTTTGCCTTGAGCACAGCTGTGGATATGCCTGAAAGTTTTCACAATCTGTATCCTCCCTGAAAGAGTCATTAGTAAGAACATCAACCCAGAAATGTGGAAATGACTAAATGGCTGCTGTGATTCGTTAATGGAATGGTAACATTGAAGACTTTACAAAGATGGAATGAGCCAACTAGAGTATCAGCTATATGTAGAAGAATGAAACTTGACCATTCTCTTACACCATATACGAAGATAAACTCGAAATGGATGAAAGACCTCAACATGAGTCAGGAATCTATCAAAACCCTAGAGGAGAACATAGGCAGTAACCTCTATGACATTAGCCACAGCAACTTCTTTCAGGACATGTCTCTAAAGGCAAAGGAAACACAAGCGAAAATGAACTTTTGGGACTTCATCAAGATAAAAACCTTCTGCACAGCAAAGGAAACAGTCCACAAAACAAACAGGCAACCCACAGAATGGGAGAAGATATTCGCAAATGACACTACAGACAAAGGTCTGATATCTAAGATCTACAAAGAACTCCTCAAACTCAACACTCACAAAACAGATAATCACATCAAAAAATGGGCAGAAGACATGAACAGACACTTCTCCAAAGAAGACATACAAATGGCTAACAGACACATGAA
>CM052811.1:88197634-88217982 GCA_028533885.1 Nasua narica | reverse complement strand
ACATCATCAAGAATGGAGACAGCAAGATCCCATTCTTCTCAAGGAATCACTGCTTCCTGTCAGCTCAAGACTGAGAAGGCGAGGGTGCCTTTTATTCCGGCTGCTGCCTTGCCTCCAGCCTGCTGGGGGAGATGAAGCTGGCTGGCTCTGCTTTGAGGAGCTCTGCGGCCCTGTCTGCTTAATTTCCGGTGGACGCTCAGTGCCCAGGGAGAGCGCGTGTTTCGCTTGTGATGTTGGTAATGAACCGCCGCTGGGAACAAATTAATGAGTGTGTCAGAAGCTGCAGTGGAACTGTATTATGATTCATAAACACCACGATGAAAATGCCAGTTGAGCCCTGGTATAAATACACACAAACTCTGAAGAAGCAAACTCCTTTTCCTTCTAATGAGAGAAGAATTTAAAATAACATTGTTCTGCCCTGAGCCACATTGCCAGGGGAGAGTTCCTTAGCGGATAGGTAGTTTTTCTAATTTCATATTTAATGCACCAAGAAACACGGGAGAGTTTAATTTTACTCTTTAGATTTGCGTGCAAATATTTCTATAAAATATTTTTAAAATACATGTAGTGTATATATATATATATACATATGTACACGTACATATATACATACATATATACATATGTATATATCTATGTATATACATACATATACATACACATATACATACATATATATACACAACATGTACAGGTATATTAAAAAATGTAAATCCCGTCACCTTTTCAGGTGTTGTACCACGTTAGTTAAATGAGATCTTTCTCTTTTCTTTTTGTTGATTATCATGTTTACATGGTCTTTTATTAATAGTCTTCTTTAATATTCGGAGTTTGGAGTTTAGAGGCAGAAATTAAAATTTAAAAAATTAAAATTAAAAAAATGACCACGAGTCCACAGAGACCTATGACTTTAAAGCTCATGGCAGGGAGAGGAAAGAAAGTTCCATTGATTTTGAAGGTGAGTGGGGTTGTGTTGGGAGCATCTATATGTGATCCTTGATACGTATGAGGGTGCTCACGTTTATGGTGGGGGGTGTTGCTGCAACAAAGGGCCTAACCCAGAGCTTCCACAGAGCTCTGACTTTCCATAAATGCCCCTGGGGCTGTGGCAGAGGGATTTGGAAAATAGCAGGGAAAGAATCTCTGCACTGAGGCTCCCAGCTTTCCCCTCCCAATTCAACAAGAACCACTCCTCTTGAATCTCCTTAACATCTCAGGGCTCCAGGTAAATTTCATTTCATTAAAGTGTGCTACAAAGTAAAGCCAGAAAATGGTAGATTCGTAGTGGATTGGGCATGGGCTTCAGAATTGGTAAGACATGATTTCATATATAAACTGTATTTAGGGGCACCTGGGTGGCTCAGTTGGTTAAGCATCTGCCTTCTGCTCAGGTCATGATCCCAGGGTCCTGGGCTCCTTGCTCAGCAGGGAGGCTGCTTCTCCCTCTGCCTATCCCTCACCCCTGCTTGTGCTCTCTCTCTTTCTCTCTGTTTCTCTCTTTGGCAAATAAATAAATAAAATCTAAAAAAAACCCCAAAACTAAAAAATAAACTTCATATTTATTTGCTGTTGGCTTTGGGGCACATGTAATCAATCAATTGGAGTCTTGATTTTTATCTAAGACTGAGTGATAATAATCCCTACTTGCTTGGTTGCCATGAGAATTAGAAAGGGTGAATTCAAATGCCTTGCACTTAATTGATTTTCACAAAAGATTGTGTGATTATTATAACAGGTTCTAGCTGGTAACTAGTCATAGGTTTAAGTGGTTTGTTTTCTTCCCTAGACAACTTCAGAACATGAGGCCTCCTTCCTCTAACTGCTCTAATGTCAAGGCTAACAGAAGGCAATTTGGCCTTGAGTCAGAGACTCTATTTAGCTCATCACAACCTCAAATGTTAGATAGAGTTTCAGAAAAAGAGAACAAAACTTGTTCAAAAGTACCGCTTATTTGTCATAAGTGACCAATTTGAGTTTGGAACAATTGTGAGAAATGGTTTACTAAGACACGAAGCAATAAATGTAACAGTTCTCTTTACCACCCCATTTTGAGTTATCTACTCTTAAGTTGTTCTTGAGTAGCTTCTTAACAACATCACCTGTGAATTTCCATCTAAAGCAGTTTGCAAAAGAGAAAGCACAATGACTGAATCAAGTTGGTGTCAAGGCAACTTTCTAGAAGTAAAAAGCACATCTGGGTTAGACTCCAGAGCAGTTCTTTTGTCTCTAACTTCAGAAGTTGGGTTTGTAGTAGGCACCCTGTTAGCGCATCCCTCCAGTTTTATTACACATTTGGCATGCTGAGTCACTTGTTTTCCTCAGTTCCTTTCCGAGAGAGTGACTCACTGTTGACATAGATTCAGGTCAGTAGTTAATGAGTTGCTCAGTGGTCAATCAAGTGGAAACAAATTGCCAAGAAATGGAATTATTTTGAATGGGGTGTTAGTCTTTACAGCTAGATGAAATGGGTTATATTTTGGAAATTGTAGGAGAAAACCCAAACTGAATAAAACTGGCCAAGAGAAAAGGAAAGATTTGCCTCATCCCCTCTTTGGGGATTCTGTTACTCTAGTTGAACTATCCCACATTTATTTCATGTGGTTCAAAAATCAAAGGCGATGAGGCATTGCGTGGCCTTTTCAAACGTAGCAACCCAAGGTGAATTTATAATGGATGCGTCTAGTTTCATGTAGGCAAAAGATCTTGAATGTGCTATTCATAAAAAAGCAGTGAATGTTAATGGGGGCATTGCAATTTAAGTTCTTGCATAACCAACTATGTCCAGACATGGGATGCCCACTTTGCTCACTGATAGCAGAAAAAAATGGCGTTGTAGATCAAAAAGGCTTCTATTCATCATGAAAATTCATTCTTGGAGGGCAGTGAATCAAAGCTTTTGGAAGGTCTTTTATGAATCACTCAGCAGAGAATTGGAAAGTTTTAAGCATTCATTCATAGTCACAGCCACCAGACTTCCTGAAATGCCAGGTACTCTTTGGGACCATCTTAGCACAGTTGGAGCATTTCACATCAGCTGACACACAGTCTCAACTCAGTGTTCTCCAACTGGTTCTTTGTGAAATGTCTGAAATGAAACAACATCAAGAGGCAATGGTAAGTAACTTAGCAAAAAGCAGTGACTTCAGGTAGCAGGGAGCGAACTGAAGGTCAGGGTGAGTCCCAGTCTGTTTTATAGACTTCTGTTCAGTTCTGGTAGGAAGGCAGTTTCTTAGTTTTACTTTTATTATTTTTTTTAAGGTTTATTTATTTGTTTGAGAGAGAGACAGAGAGAGGGAGTGGTGGGGGAGGGGAAGAGGGAGAGAGAATCTCAAGCAGACTGCTGCTGAGTGTAGAGCCCCACATGGGGCTTGATCTCATGACTTGGAGGTCATGACCTGAGCCAAAATCAAGGGTGAGATGTTTAACCTACTGCGCCACCTTGGTGCCCCATTTTGTTTTCCTTTTATAAAGTTCTTTTGCCATGGCACTTTCTTGGGATATGATTTTTAGTAATGACCAATATCACTCTGAAATAAGTTAAGATGGTATTGTAGTTGACTTTTTCCCAGAAGCACCTCCTGAGATAAGGATTCAAGAGCAAGTAGTTTATTGGGAAAGCAACCCCAGGAAAAACTGAAGTGTAGGCGGTGGGGGAAGGAGACTGATAAGGCATGGGTTATAAAAGAAGTTACCACTGAAGACAACTGGAGTTCAGTCTCATTGGGGAGCTCTGGGAAATGGTGTGTGGATATGCCTCAGAGTTACCCCACATGAGGGGCAAGGAGGGTCAGAGCAGAAGACAGATGGGAAGCAGTGACTGGGTATGTTATAGATGGTGACACAATGTGATGAAGGAACTGACTTCAGGAAAGCTATTTAGAAATTGGGAAGAGTTTGGGAAGGGTAGGGGAAAATCCTGCACATAAGAAGATAAAACAGAGGGAGCCAAGGAGATATCACAGGGATGGCATAACAATTTATTCTGTGGTGAGGAAGGGTACTTGAGTTACTGATCATCCACTATTATTCATTTTTAAGTATCCACAGAATGATTACTCAGTATGTAAGTTTTCTAGGCTCTGGTCCTTTGTTTCTTCCTGCTGGATTCTATTTGACCATATTCTTTTTTCTTTTTTCCTAAAGATTTTATTTATTTATTTGACAGAGAAAGAGATCACAAGTAGGCAGAGAGGCAGGCAAAGAGAGAGAGGGGGAAGCAGTCTCCATGCCAAGCAGAGAGCCCAATGTGGGACTCGATCCCAGGACCCTGAGATCATGACCTGAGCTGAAGGCAGAGGGTTTAACCCACTGAGACACCCAGGCGCCAATATTTGACCATATTCTTGATGACCACCACTAGTAAAATAAGGAAGAGGAGGAAGAAGAAGGAGTGGGAGAAGGGAGGAGAGAAGGAGGAGGAAAAGAAGAAAAGGAGGAGGACAGGACAGGAAGAAGAGGGGAGGGATGGGGAGTTGGGAGAGGAGAAGGAAGAAAAGGAAAAATATTAAGAAGGAGGAGGACAGCAAAAGACAATGTAGACTATATAACCTAAATCAGAAGTTTTTGGAAAAGGATCTATGGATTAATGCTAATTAATCCATTAAAAATGACTTCTTTTTCCTTAGTCCATGGAGGAAAATTAAATAAAAGGTCAGTGTAGTGAAATTTCCATAAAGGTAAGTCTACTCTGATATTATATCTTTCCAACATTTTGATATTAAATATTTTTCTCTTAGGCAACATAGTAATAATGGATGGGTATATTTTAAAAAATAATTCTCTCTCAACCAAAATAAAGAATTAGAAACCTCATGTCCTTCGTTTTGAAAAGGTGCATATGTTTTGCTGGTATGTGAAACCCAGACTCCTGGAAGCATTAGTCTCATCCTCCAAGATATTCCTTATGTCATTCTGAAAAGTTGACCAATACTAATGGCTGTGGGTCACTCCTTACCCTGCATTTGAAATAGAGACAGTATACTCAAGTGGGTTAGGGCACAGGCTGGGGCCGGAGACTAGGTCTTTCGGCACGGCCACTTGCTGTCCATGAGAACTGTTATGGATTTTTCAAACCTTTGTGTCTCAATATTCTCATCTGTAGAATGGGCAAAACAACCAGAGCACCTATCTCATAAAGTTGATGTGAAAATAAACACAATAATACTTGTACAATGCCTAGGACAAGATCTGCGACACAATAAACAAACAATAATTATTACTACTAATAATTAACTCTATGTATTACTGTATGATAATGGAAACACACCAATACAGCTGGAAATTTCCACAATTTAGTTTTTTTTTTTTCCTGAGTTGATGCTTTCATCATCTCAGGAAATTACTTGGTCTAGATGCATTACAACAGGTGAAGTATTTTTTAAATAAAAAAGAAGACAGAAATATTACTGTAGGTAGTAACTTTAAAATTTTTACATTATATTTTTTTAAGATTTATTTGTTTGTTTTAGAGCAAGGTAGAGTGCGGGAGCAGGGAGGGGCAAACGGAGAGAGAGGGAGAGAGAGAGAGAGAGAGAGAATCTCAAGCAGACTCCCTGCTGGGCACAGAGACACACAGAAGGCTCCATCTTACAACCCTGAGATCATGACCTGAGCTGAAATCAAGAGTCAGATGCCCAATGAACTGAGCCACCCAGGCGCCCCTTCACATTATTTTAATGAATATAGAGTAACCCTTCAGATGGACTTTACTGTAAAGAATTTGTATTTGTATAAAGGCATTGTAAAGCTTTTAAGCTTTAGCCCTAGATCTTGACAAGTTGTTTTTACTCACATTCATTGCAAGCATTTCTTATTATAATTGGTATGGAAAACAAGGACATTTTCTTCTTAATTAAGATACCCTTTGGAAATTTATAATTGGCTATAGTAACTATATAATACTATAATATAATCACAGTGATTGCATTATAAAATAGTAAAGTGAAGGACACTATTTTATGATTTTAGAGTTTTTTTCCTATGGTTTCAGTAGCATTTTACCAGATAAGGTAGAACATGAGGAAGTATGGCAATGATTCTATCATCCCATGAGTTTTGGACCAGAGACTATAAGAGACATAGAATAAGAAGACAGTCTTCACAGATAGGAAAATGAACAACAAACAGATGGGTTAACTCTATTTTTTTTTTTTTTCCAGACAGCACTCTTTCCAAACATGAAAGCATCCCCTGGGGACAAAGGAAAAGGAGTTTTGTCTGAACTCAGCACCTGAAGCAATAAATGCTGACTCTTTCCCATTACCTTAAAGGAATCTTGGCCAGGATTGCAGCGACAGTGATGGGAGGAGGGAGAAAAGATGAGTTTAAGATACATTAGAGTCTTTATCTCTTAATGGAGAGATTCAAATTTGATTGTAATTCCAGGCAAAATCTCATTAGCTCAACTCAGCAGAACTCTTGAGAGACAGTTATTGGCCATCCCTAATCACTTCTTAAGTGGTCCCTTGGCTGGACTCCTACAAGTCGGTTGGTTTCTAGACTTACTGGAGGTGTGGCGGGAGTACCTGCAGAGAACTATACAATGGTTAGCTTGCCTCTTTCTGGTAGTGTCCTTATGTTTAATAAAGACGCAAACAGCTGTCTGTGGATGTCCACTATAATTTTTTGGGAAAATACAGCCCACAATTATGGTTTTCAAAAAGACATTTTCCAGTCTGACACAACTCACTTCTGTTTTTATTCCTGCTTAGGAATTTGGAAACTGATTTGGAGAGTCTCCAGGTGTCCCTCTCCCCACCGCAGGTGGTGGGTTGATAGCATGTAGGTGTCTACCCTGCATGGCTAATTCTGGATCCAGATAGTTACCTATAGTTAATCAATACAACTACCTAGTTTCACCGGGAACACCATGTGCTTCATTTTTTCAACCGATTAAATTCCTACCCTGTGCAAAAGATCCCTTTTCTGGATGCTGAGGATGCCAATAAAGTGTAATGCCTAATCCATGCATACACACACACACACACACACACACACACACACACACACACACTGCTTGCTCACATCACATGGATATGTGACTAAGTAAATCCACCCTCAAGAATGGACTTCCAGATTTTGAGAAATAGTGATTAAAACCAGGGCTTGCAAAGATGGCAGTACTTAATGTTGGGTGCATCGTAAGATGAAAGTGCTGAATGTGCAGTTTTTAAAAAGATGATCTGCAAAAATATCATTTGTAGAACTCAGCAGTTTCAGCCACAGTGAATATTGTCATATAGACTGAAAATCAGAAAATTAGAGGCAAATAAAATTTACTCTTTGATAGGTTTTGCAGTTGTTGCTTTATAGTCACCAAGGATGTGTGAAGCCAGAGTCCCAGAGCGAAGCTGAGTGCAGGAGTGGGTTTGCAGACACAGCATTTCTGAATCTGCAGATTCTTCGTCAGATCTAAAGCTTCCAGGTTGATATCTCAGGTGATGATAAAAATGGTCATATAGGATGACATTCTCTCTCTCTCTCTCCCATTATCTCTCCCGCCATCTCCTTATCTCCTGTACCATGTTAACATTAGCTATGGAATTTAGAAGCGATGTAACTTTAGGTTGGTGGGTTATGCGCAGGTCAGAGGGTTTCAGCAATGCGATGACTGCTGGGCACAGACTAATTTGGGGAACAGTGAACCTCTGCCATTTTTCTCATTGCTTTGTAGTAGGAGAAGAAGAAAAACCGCCCACACAAGCTTCCTTAACTTCCTGCTATAGGTGGCCAGAGATTCTGATCTTGTCTCTCTCCTCTCTGACCTCACTTCCCGCTACTCTTGCACATACTTCTGATGTCTTGGCCCAGTTGAACAATCAGGGTCTCTGCTGTTGTTTAGCCATGGCTGGAGACCTTCTCTGCATCCTGTCTGCTTATAATTTAAGGGCAGCTAATCTATTTTATTTGAGAGATTTCCCTCACGGCCCCCAGGCCCTAGACTCCATCTCGCCCCATCCTGTGCCCCCATGCCCTGGAAGAACCACTATGGCTTCTCTTGTGATCCCTTTCCATGTCTGTGTCCATCATTAGACTTGAAGACAAAGATCATAATGCATATAATCCTTTGGTCCGCAGTGCCTGGTAGGCACAATTCCTACCTGGTGAGGTGAATACTTAAAAGATGCTTATTGAAAGAAGTAGGATAAAGAACTACTGTTATTTGAAACACTGGCACCAAGGATTCTGAAGTAAATCCAAATTTCAGCTCTGGTTTTGTTTTGCTTTTTGTGTTTTTATTTGTTTGTCTTTCCAGTTTATCGAGAGTATAGTCACCTCTGACATCCTTCCCATCTACAATGCATAGATTGCGAATGCCGGAACTAATAGCAGCATAGACTAGAAAGGAGAAGAAATGACATCTCGCATCTTTGTTCCTCACCTGCAACACCAAACCTGAGGCCTTCAGCATTTGATGAGGAGACAAAAGAGCTGAATCTATAAACTCCATTTTGCTCTCAACTTACCTATGTGGTTGGAGTCTTCATGCCTATTGGAGGATTATGAGCTAGCAATTAGACAATGTATAAATTCAGAGTAAATTTTTATTCATCTCTTATTTTCTGATTCGTGACATACCTCATAATACTCACTCTTTGGTTGAAACTACAATTTATATCTTCACATTGACTTAAGAAGTCTGCTTGGCCTGATGCCCCAGAACATAGCGATTCATAAAATGCTGGTTATCTTATATAAATATAAAGTAAATGTATAATTACTTACTGAGGCAACTAAGCCAAATACCAAGAGAGTATGGAGCCAGGAAATTACAACATATGGCCATATTGGAGATCTCACTAGATCATAGATTTTCTAACAAAACTTAGGCATAATTACCACAACTTTCCAATTTCACCAGAAGGTGTTCAAAGAAGTCACAATAGTAAATAAACTGCCAAGAAGCAGAATAAGTGTGCTCCCAATGGAGGGCTCAGCATCAAGTAACTCTAAAAACCATCAAAATAGGTGTAAATAATAAACACATATTAACTACAAACCATGGAAATAGTTTGAAATAGTAAAACTGTACTTGAGGCCCAGTAGCCTAAAATGTAGGGTAACCAATTATCTCAAAGTGCCTCCATGGTGCCGTAAACTACAGGACAGTTTCAGTACTTACTAGCAGCAGAATCCATCTTTATTGTAATCTTTCACTCAAAACACTATTAGGTAAACCTGAAAAACAAAACAAAACAAAACCCTCTTATTAAAGTGAAATCAAGAATGAATTCCACAGACTATCCCCTCTTTTCCTTCCTCTGTCGCATATGGTGAGTCCGAGACCTTAGGTCTTTGCTATATCACAACAGTGAGCAAAAATTAGGCAGGCTCATTAGCCAAAGTCAAACATTTGACTTTCACTAATCTTGTTTTTTATTTTTTAATTTACTTCTACTTATTTTTTTTCAAATTTTTATTTAAATTCTAGTTAGTTAACATAATGTGAAATATTGGCTTCAGGAGTAGAATTAATGATTCACCACTTATATATAACACCCAGTGCTCATTACAACAAGTGTCCTCCTTAATACCCATCACCCATTTTTCTTAGCAACCCTCAGCAACCCTCAGTTTGTTCTCCCCTCCAGCAACTCTCAGTTTGTTCTCGATGGTTAAGTCTCTTATGGTTTGCCTACCTCCCTCTCTCTTTTTTTCCATTCCCCTATGTTCATCTGTTTTGTTTCTTAAATTCCACATATGAATGGAAGCATATGGTATTTGCCTTTCTCTGATTGACTTATTTCGCTTAGCATAATACACTCTAGTTCCACTTCTCCTTATTTTTAATAGGTGATAGATGCATGTGATTAAAAAATTCAAAAGATAAAAAAGGAATAGAAATTTCTGGTTTGAAAAATACAGAACAAAGTTGCCATTTACCTTCTCTCTTTTCATAAATCATCCCCAAACAAGAAGGAAAAACAAGAGGAAAAAACAGAAAAGCAAAGTCCATATTAGTCCTGTTAAGGGAAATTGACACGTTGAATAAGAGTGTGTGGAAAGGGATCAAAGGCATCAGTCACCTTCCTTCTTTGTTCTGGAGCTTTAGGGTTGCCTTCCTTGGAGACAATAACAACTACCAGTCAATGGTGTATCCTTCTGGGGTAATCTCTGTTATTTTTATGTAATCACACAAGTAGTACACATTGTACATGCAGTTCTGCATTTTGATATTTTTAAAGGTTATATTTCCATAGTAGCTCAAATAGATGTGCTAGTTTTGTTTCTTAATGATTAGCATTTTGTTGCATGGCAGGCCATAATTTATTTACCATGTCCTTTGTTAACAGACCTGTACGGCATTTATAATATTTTGTAGCTGCAATCAGTGCTCCAAGGAATGAAGCTGGATATCTATCAGATGGCATCTGTGTATCTATAGAATCTATTCCTAGAAGGTGAATTGTTATTTCAAAGGGTATATGCATTTTTAATACTGATACATCTTCTAAGTAGCTGTGTATAGAGGTTGTTCCAATTTTTGCTTTTACTGACAATGAAAGATACTGACTTTCTTAACAATGAGACTCATAACGTGTTTTCAAACTTTATGATCTCTTCTCATCTATTCATTTTCATGTCAAAGTTTAATATGCAGCTTTTCCATAGTAAGCCAAGTTAACATTTTTTACTATATTTCAAACTTATTAAATGAAACCTATGTCATATCCTTTGTTCATTTTCTTCTGTTGGGTTGTTGCTCTTTATTACTGAAGCTGATTTGTGGGAATTCTTTGTATGTTAAGGGAATTAATTTGGGATATGAGCCACAAATATTTTTTTTACAAATTTTTCATTTGACTTTTGACTTTGTATATGTGCTCTTGGACACAATTAAAGGAAAAAATTAATGTAGTGTAATTGCCTTTCTTTTTAAGCTGTCTGCATATTTTATCACACCAAAGAGTCTTGTCTATCTCAAAATTGTATTTAAAAATTTTTATGTGTACTTTCAGTAATTTTCTGTTTTTATTTCTATAATGAATTTTTTAAATCAATCTGAAATTTATTTTAAAAGTTTTGTTTATTTATTTGAACGAGAGAGAGAGCAAGTGGGAGAAGGCAAAGGAAGAGGCAGAGAAATAATCTTAAGTAGGCTCCCCAATGAGCAAGGAACTCATTGCGGGGCTCCAACTTATGACCCTGACATCATGACCTGAGCTGATATCAAGGGCACTCAACTGACTGAGCCACCCAGGTGCCCCAAAATTTGTTTTACTTTAAAGTTAAGGTATGGAGTTTAAGTTATACCTTAAATTTTTTTTTTTTTCCCCAGAAGGCTATTAAGCTGTTACAATATATTTGCTGAATAACCTTCCTTTCTCTGCTCCTGGAATTGAAATGTTATCTTTATTGCATATTTAATTGCCATGTGTATATAGATACTTCTAAACTTCAAGTATTCATGTCTTATTCATGTGTCGGTACCACACTCCTGAAATTACTGTGGCTATATGATATGCTTCAACATTTGCTAGCTCAAATCCTCTCTCCTTAACGTTTCAAGATATAATAATGTTCCCAAATCTCCAAGGTTATTTTTGCTTGGTGATTCTTCCATACAAAGTTTAAGGTGAGTTTACCTGTTCCAAATAGAATACCACTCAGCTTTTTCCCTGGATCACCTGCAATTTAGAGCCAACCCCCAAGTGCTTAATATCACAGGACGCTAAGAACATAGGATTTCTTTCCATTTTTTAATCTCCTTTTCTCTATCTCACTGTTGTTGCAAATTTTTTCCTTACAGATTGTGTCTATTTTCATTAAATGTATTGATGTGTATTTTTGGTTGCCACTCTACATGGTGTCTCTTATTCCATTGTATCTTCTGATTATTTGAGTGCATGAACGCTACTGACTTCTGCATATTACTCCTGTGCCCAGATAATTTTTGAATTCTCAAACTGTTTGTGGCAGTTTTTAATTAGAGTCTTTGTAATTTTCCATATTAACATCTGCACACAGTCATCTCATTTCTTGTTTCTTCACTATAATTTTGTCTTTACTTTGTTTAATTGTATTGGTTGATATTTCTGGAGCAACATTAAGTGATAATGGTGACAGTAGCATCCTTATTTTATTTCTTTTTTTTTTTTAAAGATTTTATTTATTTATTTATTTATTAGGAAAGAGAGAGAGTGAGAGAGAGCATGAGAAGGGAGAAGGTCAAAGTGAGAAGCGGACTCCCCATGGAGCTGGGAGCCCGATGTGGGACTCGATCCCGGGACTCCAGGATCATGACCTGAGCCGAAGGCAGTCGCTCAACTAACTGTGCCACCCAGGGGCCCCCTTATTTTATTTCTAACGTTAGTGAAGATGCTTCATAGTGTTTCCCTAATAAACCTAGTGCTGACTTTGGATTATGACTATTTATATTTCATAACATTATTTTATTCCTACCTTCTAGTGTTTTTATTTTAAAATCAAGAGTGGATTTTGATTCTTATTAAAGATCTTTATAGGATATATGATGATGAATATTCATTTTTGGTTTGATACTGATAACCTCTTGCATTTCTGTATTGAATGCCACCTGGATATTCTGTTTTGTTTTTTTTTTTTTTTAACATACTGCTGCATTTTGCTTTATACTATTGTGTTTGACTTCTTATATTGCTTCTCATTATGTGATTAATCTGGAGTTTTCTTTTATTGTACTAACTTTGTCAGTTTTGTGTAGCAATGC
The DNA here is from genome assembly GCA_028533885.1 of Nasua narica. Taxonomy (NCBI): domain Eukaryota; kingdom Metazoa; phylum Chordata; class Mammalia; order Carnivora; family Procyonidae; genus Nasua; species Nasua narica. The sequence goes on along the minus strand of CM052811.1, from coordinate 88,205,291 downwards.
TACAGTATTTTCAAAGAAAAAAGAAGTTTGAAGGTTCGGGTTTTCTTTCTGTGCTTTAGACAAATTTAAAATAATAAACATTAGAGTGATATATTCTTTAAAGCTTTAGTCAAAATCGCCTGGGAAACCAGCTGTGCTTGGATGCTTTTTTGGGAAGGCAGTTCTTTGAAATATTTTTTCCCCCAACAACAATTGAATTGCTTATGTTCTGTATCTTTTTCTGGAATTGGTTCTGGTCAACTTTTGCTCAACAATGGCCACTGAAAATCAGTTAGCTATAGAGAAGTCATATTCTTGGAAGCATGTTGGCAGCTATTTGGACATTTTACATTTCTTGGGTGAGCTTTTATCAAGTTAGGGATATAAAAAATGTAAGTTCAAAACATGCACCACAGAACTGCTAAAATAAGCATAGAAGAGTATCTTAACTCTCTATGTTCTGCTGCCTTCCTATCATGGGAATTGGCAGGCATACCTGAGTGACAAGAAAAGGTAGGGAAGGTTTTTAGATTGTACAAAGGCTTTAAGATACTGCACAGCTCACAACAATAGTGATGTCCATGAGAAAGTTGTTTGGCAGAAACCAATCCCCCTACTCCTTACAGTTCTGAAACTCAGCCTCTCACCCTTGAGGTCACTAATCTCTGGATCTTCTTCCAAAGCTCTGGTACGTCCTCGCGAATGTGGAAAGCTGACCCTCCAGAGTCACAGCTGCCTTTGCTTCTCACCCCAGATTGTGGGCTCACACCCAGAGTGTCAGTTTTTTGTATTATTCAAAGTATGTTTTGTTGTGTAAGCCTATAACTGACAGTTAATTAGGCAACAGGAAAGAGAACAAAGAAAACAGAAAAATAAATAATTGTAATCATCTACCATGTATATGAGCTGATAAAAACTCTACATATGCCATGCCATTTAATTTTTATGTGTAATTTTAATTTTTCCAAAAATATCACAAACAATTACCTCAGGTCCCGTAAAGTTAAAGGAGTTTCCTAAAGCCACATAATTAATGCATAATGGAGTTGCAACAGGAACCTACATTTTCTCTATGACACTAACCCAAAACTCGAGTGACAAAATGAAAAGGTACAAAGAAATCAAAGTTTTGTTCGCAGAGTAAAATATTAGTGACCCCACGAAAAGAGGTTAAAAAAATTCCATGGGCAGCAAAAATGGAGGTCACCAAAATTTCACATCTTAGCCAGTCATTTTAATTCCTCTTTTATCAAGCCTTTTATCACATGAGGGGGAAAATAACATTCTTATTAGTTTCTATTTTGAAGCTGTCAGACACATTAAAAAAAAGAAAAGAAAAAGAAAAAGAAAGGAAAATTACAACTTTGTTCTTAGCAACTTCCCGGTCAGCAAGGTAATTTTCTGAGCAGGCAGTTCATTCTTGAATGCAGATGCTGTTATTTTGGTCTGACCTAAACATCTGCCTGCCATCCAAAAGAAACCGGGAGACATCTTTTAGAAGGCTTTCCTGTGATGAGGTAGGCTTTACAGAAATGTACAATAGGCACTTGGTCCAGAACAATTTCAGGAGTTATTATTATTATTTTTTAAGATTTTATTTATTTATTTGACAGAGAGAGAGAGAGAGAGATCACAAGTAGGCAGAGAGGCAGGCAGAGAGAGAGGGGGAAGCAGGCTCCCTGCTGAGTAGAGAGCCTGATGCAAGGCTCGATCCCAGGACCCTGAGACCATGACCTGAGCTGAAGGCAGAGGCTTTAACCCACGGAGCCATCCAGGGGCCCCTATTTCAGGAATTAAATAACAACATGAACTAACTCCAACCATTTCCTCAGTAACCAGAACCCCCCTGTTGGCTGCACTTAAACGGAAGTTGGTATTTCAGCTTTCCCATTAGTTCATATATACCCCTCAATAATTTCCTTAGAACTGAGCTTTTTTTCTTTCTTTATTCCATTAGCCTAAATGTGTGTTTCCAAGAGAGTTTTATGGAAAACACTATTCCCTTAAGATGATATTACAAATGACATTTCTAAAGTTAATCATGTGTTTAGGAAATGTTGAACACTACACCCATGTTTTGGTGATGTGCAGTACATATTTACATATTAAAGGCTCTAAGAAGTCCTACAATAAAGAAACTTGCTTAACTTTGTTTAATCCAGCATTGTCACAATAATACTCGACCAACAGTATTTCTTTTTATTCATGTGACACTATAAATTTCTCGTGCTATTGTATATTTTGTGTATAAAATCTTTTTCTAAATCTGGGGGTGGCAATATAGAGCACATAATCCAAGTACCTCCAAGACCTCCTTTTGTATACCCCAGAGCTAATAACATTTTTTACATTTCTAAAAACTTGCAAAAAAAAAAAAAAAAGGAAGACTGTAAAACAGAGGCCTTATACAACCCTAAAATATTCTCTCTGGTCCTTTCCAGAAAAAGTTTGCTAACCCCTGTTAATCTAAACCAAGAATATTAACACAATTTAAGTAAATAAAGGTGTACCACCTATTATAAACTATATAGAGGAATGTGGTAACAATTCATTTTTCTTTTTAAATGTTACTCCGCTAAATACTTCAATATGGAATTATTCAAATGAAAAGCATGGCAATGAAAAGATTCAAGAGATACCATACAACTTGGATGATATGATGGAGAGGGCTTCCTTAATTTGAAATGGATGTGATTCTTCAAATACATGCAGTAAACATAGCAAGTCTGTGTACCTGTGTATCTGTAAGGACTTACTGGTAGCACAACTGAATAAAATCAATAATTGCATTGACTGATTCATTACTTAGAGACAGTTCTGAAAACAAATGATCTGTTTAAATGTGCCTCCTCATTTATTTATCCAGGTTGTATAGTTTTCTCTTAATGTTCTGTCTTTTGTATATATGATTCCATACATTAGTTGGTATATATGTAAGGGATGTTTTTACTCAAATAGGAATAGGTCTTACTGTTTGGGCTGATACTTATCCAAGGCACATTACAATGAATTGGGTAAGAGAGAGGGAGGTCCATTTAGTCAAGCCTTCACATTCATGTAGGGTCTTAAATTTAGAACTGGGTATCTTCTAAAATGAGTTCAAACTTACACTCAAAGAGATACTCTGGTGCCAATAAAAAAACACTCATCATACAGTTTTAGACCAGAATTCATGATCAGACCACTACAAAAACTTGCAGTGCATGACAGACTTTTTTTTAACTAAAGCTAAGTCCTGGGACTGTCCTGAGAATGGCATTGTAATACATTTGTCTGTCTGTGTTAAATTTGTTGAGGATTTTTTTAGTATAAACACCTTTGATTGACTACAGATTTTGAACTTGATTTTGATCTTTCTTCGTTTTGCTTAACATATGGGGCACCTCAAGAGATGACAGGGCCTTCTCTTGGCTTCAAGAAACTATTCATCTCCCTCAGCTGCATTTTCTGGGGGTCAGGAAGATGGTGTAAATGGTACTCTGTTACTCAATTTAGATAGCATTCCTTAACTTTATGCAAGTAACATAGGAAAGAAATATTTATCTTCTTCGTAACAGATGCTCGAAATTAATTTGTGGGAGAAGGCTTGCTCTTTTGAAAAAAAAAAAAGCCTTTGATACGTGGCTGTAGTATGGAAGTCGGCTTCAGACTGGCTTCCACATCCACATAAGAGACAGAATTTTAATAATGTTGTGAGAGAAGGGAATTGGCCAGCTGAGCAATGAGCATGGGAGGAGTTCAAAGTGAGAGAGGACCCCTACACCTATTAATTGTTTCCTATATAAATTGTTAAGATGCTTACTTCAGTACATTTTACATTGCCCAGAGATGGTTTTGTGTAAGTGTTCTTTTGGAGAATCTCAGAAAAGGACAATGAAACAACTGGCTATTGGGACTACATGAAAAAACAATTATTCTTTTCTGCAGTCGGGCGACAGTGGGTATCCAGGTAGGACCACAGCAGGGCAGAAAATGGGCAGCTCGTGCCTGGGCTGCTCTCACAAAGGTCTTGATAATAGGAAGCAAGATACAGGGATCAGCTCAGTCCAAGGGGCTTCCAGTTATTGAAGAAAATAACCTGGGCTCTATCATTGTCCCATCAATGGCAGAAAGCTCAGTCCCACTTTTCCCTCTGGGAAGACACAACCAACAGTGGGATCAGAAGCAGTTTTTGGTACTAAATAGTTGGGAACCCAGAGCCTGGATCTTCAACATGGTAGAAGAGTAATATTTGAAAAATTTTCTTAATGCTTGCAGCCTCAGTTTCCCCCAAAGTACATTGGAGTCAATGATGCTCATTTTAAAGTGTTTCTCTGAGACTTAAATGTTATAATGCACAAAACATTCCTGCTAGAGAGACCCACATCTTATAAGCGCTTGGTGAATAATAGCTTATTATTATTAGTGATAGTAGTACCACAACCATGAAAGATGTTCAGACATCAGCTAAGGGCACTAGAGGGGAACCATTTGCTCCGAAGGAATTCATGCTTCTGGTAGCTCCACATTTGCGTGGAATTTGGCACCACCAACTCAGAGAGCAGAAACATCTAAATCAATAGACATTGACTTGGTGGTTTTTTTCAAAACTGAACTCTGAGACTTGGAGACACAATGTCTTCTGGGACGGAACAGAGGCTCTAGATAAAAAATAAACATTATGATGATATCAGTTAGCAAGGACCAGTGTGGAGTGACTAGTGGAGCCTCTTAAGAGATCAAGGAAGAAGAAAATGGAATTCATAATATTCAGAGTTAAATAATAACTGCAGCTGAGAGAGTTTCTTAGGTCAGATCTCCAAGAGTCATACCCTGGGGTCAGGATTTGTGTGCTTCCAAGAGGAACTAGTGAGGGTGGGAAGCAAGGAAGGGAAAGGGATGGGTGGGGCTGATAAGTGCCCAGTTCCAGAAACACCAGCCTCAGCCGGAGCCCATGGAAGCTCTGCAGCTTCCCCTGGAGATAAATGAACTGGCTTTGGTTACCAGGCAACTGTCAGTCTTTGACACTTCCCAGCTCTCATTTTGGGGCAGCAACCAGAAGCAGAGTGGTGAGCACCTTCTGGAACTAGTCACCCCAGCCTTGTTCATGGCATGAAATTCAGCTGGTACCCACAAGAACAATCAAACTAGTCACTAACTATTTAAACTCTTAAGTACAACAACAGGCTGTTAAAGAGCCATGTCTCTGAGGCCCTACAACCACTGTGGTTTCCCCCAAGCCCATTCCCAGTCCCCTTTGGATCTCCCCAGACTTCCTGCTGCTGATCTGATTGTTCAGTTTCCTGCCATAGATGCTGGAGATCTGGGATAGCCCCCATGGGTAAAAGTCTTCAAGATCATCGTTATACCATTTCGTAAGTTCTTAGTACGTTAGTGAAATTGGATACTGTTTTTTAGATTCTCCCCTCAAGGGAATAAATTCCAAAGCACTGTGGGAGGCTGCAAAGGCAGCACATGTTGGTGTTTTCATAGGTTAATTTATCTTCCTTATCTGGAAGGCTCAGACATCTTTAGTAACATTCTGTGGACTGATTTAGTAAAGTGGCTTTTAATACTAAGTCAGCTCACTTATCTTCTAACTTCAGGTGTTTAATGAGAAACTTTGGATAAATAGCCTAGAAAGTGATGCACCCTGAGAAGAAAGAGAAAGACAGTGTGTCACTATCTAATAAAATAAGACTTGTTGCCATGTTTGCTCCGTTGAGTTCCACTGAGGCTGCTATAATGACTGTTTTGATAAGCTACACTTGTCTTCCATCCTAGTTGGTAGATAGAGATATTTCATAGTGAAGTGTGGAGGAGAACACACCTATGAAGGAGGTGATGGAATAACCAAGGATGTGCCATCAAGATGAATGGACTTAACTCTTTCCGTGAATCATCTGCCTCCTAGGCAAATTCCAATGGACCTCAACTCAAGACAGAGTCCTGTTCAGTCATGCTCAAGAATGGATGGGACCTTTATTTCCCAGTTGGCACCTGGATTACTCCTAACTGATGTACATGATAACACACCTGCTGGCCCTAGGTGTGTGTATTCAGGGGTGTTCAAATATGTAGAAGGGGTTGTGATAGATTGGGCTTTCCCAGAAGCATACCCTAAAACAAAGTTGTGAGTGCCAAAAGTTTTCTGGGAAGTGATTCTAGGAAGCACTGGAAAGGAAGTAAGGAAAAAAAGGAGTGTCGTTGAGCAGGTTATCACTGTGGACCACTGGAGGTCAATGCTGATGGGAATGTCAGGTAGTGTAGAACTAGAAAAGAGCACGTTACTTAGGTTTACCCCCACCCAAGCACTGTATATCCAGGCTATTTAATTTCTCTACTTATCTGTCTTCTCAGAATAGACATATAAGGCTCAAACACCTGGTTAGCTGATGAATCAGAAAAAAATGGGAACTGGATAAAGGTTTGGCTATTACTTGACATTCTTGATAAGGGCATAAAAATGAGCATCTCTGTAGCTCAAACATAAAAACATTTGAGGTTTTACTCGCTGCTATCTTCTATCCTTATAAAGTCTTTAATGTTGTCCTTCTATTAGCAAAGTCATAGCAGCCATTTTGACATGTCTGGGTTAGTGTTTTTTACTAATGACTCTTCCAGAAAACACAAATGTGAAAACCATTGGACACTTCTACAGTTGTGCCCAAAGCAAAGGAGATACATGGGGAAATGGGAATTTTTTATAATCTCTCCAAATTCTGTTTCTTTAATTTCTTTTACCAAAGAATAAACCCAGAGAAGCAATCTAAGGAATACCAACCAGGTGAGCTAAGGAAATGAAAACAATGGTAATACTATGGCTTTAAGTAGTATTAAGGCAATGACCATGTGTAACACTCCATGACCCAGTGTAACAAAATGAATGCTAGTCTGAGAATCAAAAGGCTTATTTTTAAGACCATGACTGCACACCTAGAGCGGTAACCATGGTCTACTCCTTACCCCTTCTGGCCTCAGTTTTACCATGTAAACAAGGAGAAATATGCATTATACAATCCTGCCAAAATTCAGCAAATGTACTCATTTCTCTTTTTACTTATATTTTTTTTTCCGGGGGAAAGATAATATTGTCTTTTTTTATTTTCATAATTTTCCCCTGTTACCTAAGCAATTTCACAAACTCTTAGAAAACATTTGGAAAACATAGAAAAGAAAAAAAAAATCCATATCCTCTCCATTCTATTTTAGTGTGCTGCTTTCATTCTTTTTTATGTAGTCTAATTAAAATGTATATACATTCTTTTTTTGTATTTTTATTCAGCTGTGAGAAAAAAAACCCAGAAAGGTGATAGTTCTTTTCACATACTTGAAATGTTTCCATGTAGGAAGAGGTGACAGACTTGTTCTGTGCAAAATCAAGGAATTAATGAGAGTAAGCAACATCGATTTTGCCTTATTACAGGAAAAACTGTTCCTTTTCTATGTCCCTAGAGGAATGGTGATACTTGAAGGACATGGAACAGGAAAGAATTGAAGAGGTGTTAGGACAAGGCTACATTGCTCCATTTTGAGGCACATACAGTTCTAAGGTTTTACCATTTAAGTTCATTTTCTTTTTTTTTTCTCCCTAAATATGTTTATTTGAATCTTTCAGTGTTACAAGATTGATTGTTCATGTACCACACCCAGTGCTCCATGCAATACGTGCCCTTCTCAATACCCACCACCAGGTTCG
>CM052811.1:88136573-88197134 GCA_028533885.1 Nasua narica | reverse complement strand
TCATGTCCAGAGCATAGGGAAATTTTGTCTCTATATGTCAAGGGGTGGGGATCCGGCGGGGGGGGGGGGGGGGCGGGGAGTGGTGACCCCATTCTGCCCCAGAGAAAATCACCAAGGGAGAGCAGAGCCCCAGGTGGCTTGAGATTCCTTTGGAGCCAACACTGTAGCTATCATCCTATTCAAGCAATAACCCTGCAGAAGCCCCCTCTCCCACCAAGCCAGGTACACAATGCAGGGTCCTTTCGGCTTCAGGATGCCACACCCAGCTCCGGGCTGAGCGACTCATAGTCATAGGGATTGGTCCAGAGATTGGTGCACGTGACCTAAGCAGAACCAATGAAATACATACAAGCTTCCTTCAGGGGAGTCACATGATATAATAAATGGCCTCACGCACTGGGGAGCAGGTACCTGGCTTTGAGTTCCCCCCACTTAGCCAGCCACAATGGGAGTGTTATTTAATGAGTATCGACCTCAGTTTATTTTTGAACTACGAATAAGCTAAGTACTGTGGAGCAAATAAACATAAAAGGAGTTATTAATACCTAATGTACTTACATAGTTAATCCCCAATTAAGAATATTCAAGTATTATTATTATAATTGTTTCTTCCCCTGAGATTTCGAGGAGAGAAATTCCCACCCTTTTCTATGGGTTTTGAAGCTCAGAAAATGTATGAGCTGGAAAAGCCATAGTCAACTTCAGTTTGTGAGGGAAGCATTTGCTTGAATATAAAGCCGACGTGGAGCTTTGTTATTTAAGAGAAGGTAAGAGACTTGTAGAGAATGAAACTGGCCCTAGTGCTGTTATGTGCGGAACAGATCAAGCTGCACCAGAAGCAAGCCTTGTTCCATGATGTTCTCTTTTTGGTATGCCAATTGGATTTGGGTTTTTTTGAATTTTCACCCCAATAAGTTTTAGCTGCTTCTCTCTTGGTGGTGAGGCTCTGAATAATTCTGGACTGACTATTGGTCTACCTGTTGCACTGAACCAAAGCCTGGAGAGAAAGGCTGAGATTGTTCTTCCACACTCCTATTCCTGGACGTAAAGGGTCTGAAAACTGATGCAGGGGAGATGTGGGCTTTTGAATGTAACACAGAGTTGCCTGGGCCCCCATTCCTTCAAGTCTGAAAGAATAATATTTCACAGCTTCTAAAACATCTGCATAAATTAGCAGGTGGGAAGTGTACATATGGATGAGCTAAAAAGAAACAACCTACAAGGAATTGCAAAACCTTGGGCTGGAGTGGTCACCTATGGGAACATTCAGGTGGCCTTCCCAGGATGAGGAGGAGAAAAGGCAGTCAGGCCACATCTGGGTGGATTCAAAGATCATGGCCCCGTAAGACAGGCATGGGTCCATATGTGTTCATCTGCTCGGAAACCTAGAGCTTTGCTAAAATCCCAGCGTCAAGCTGTAGAAATCAAGCTCATCCTCTCTTCCTTTCTGAACTAAAAATGGTTCCATTCACAGCCTCTAAATGCATTATTTTTAAAATGTTTATTTATTTATATATTTGTATATTTATATATTTATTTATTTACTTCCTTATTTAGAGTGAATGGAGGGGAGGCGGCGGAGGAGGAGGGAGAGAGAGAATCCCAAGCAGACTCTGACCTGAGCACACAACCCAATGGGGGCTCAATCCCATGACCTCAAGATCATGACCTAAGCAGAAGTCAAGAGTCAGAAACTTAACCAACTGAGCCACCCAGGTACCCTCTAAATTTATTTTAAATGCATCATCCTTTTGCTTAGGCCTTTGCTTTAACCAAAAATGTGCATGTGTGTGTGCACACATTCATACACACACATAAACACAAACATACACATCCCACTCCAATATGGTTTCTAAATTTTCCAAAACTTTTGAGGTATAGCTTTCCTTCTTCAAATCTTCTTGAATGATTTCAGCCCACAGAGTTCTGTCCTTTCCATCAAGTCCCACACATCAAATCAATATTTCTTCAACACATGTGTTAGATCCCATTCCTACAGGCACAGTGAGAGTAGCAGTGAAAACACAATGTCCTGCCCATTCATGTGCTGGGAATGTTTAAGGACTTCCTCCAACAACCCATGAAGAAGAGAGCCCTGATTTGTAGCATTTGCCAATATCCATGGTATAAATACATCCACAATGGCCAATATTGAGCTACCAACATACATTGGTAAAAAAATGGGTAGTAGTACACCATTATACAGTTTTCCACCCTATAAATGGAATATATGTAAATATCTTTCAGAGCAGGGGTGAGAATAAAATGTAAAAAAGCAATTAAAAAGGTGATTATGCTCATTTATTACTTTTTTCCAATATTACTCAATTATAAACTTATATAATTTAGTTTTAATAATGACTATATTTTAAAACCAACTCTCAAAATTCCTAGAAATTTAAGAGTTGGGTCTTGGGATCTGATGTAAGCTGGATACCACACACTACTGTCCTTTCTTTAATGGCACTTATCTTCTAAAAGGAGATACTGAAAATAAACAAACAAAACATTAAACAATAAATGAAACAATAAATAATGTAAAACAAATATAAATAAATGGTAATAAATATGAGGAAAAACAAAGCAGGCTATTGAGCATCAGTAAGATAGGAGTTTATTTTAGGGAGAGTGAACAAGAACATCTCAGAAGAGGACAATCCTTCATTTAAATGGAATAAGGGAGTAACAAATGAGAAAATCCAGAAAAGTGCCTTCTAGGTAGAGAGAATGACATGTGCAAAGAGCTCCGAGGGAAGGGTGGGATTTATATATTCAGGAAATAGAAAGATGGTGAGTGTGGCTACAGTGGAGTGTTCAAGTGAAGGATCCTAGGACAGGTGGTTGATCAAGGTCCACATCATGTTGAACCTTGTAAGCCATAGTGAGGATTTGCTTTTTCAAGCTTAAGAGTAGGCTGAGAAGCCATTGGAAGCATTGTCCTTGAGAAATACACTGTAGGCCCCTTATGCAATTTTAACTTTTCTAGTATAACCACATTTAAACAACAAAAAGAAACTGGTAAAATTAATTTTAGTTATATTTAACCCAACATTTCAAAAACATTATTATTTCAACATTATCGTGCTTGATCTTCACAATTTTTAACTGTATTTGAAAGAGAAGTAGGTCTTTCACTGTTTTACAAACGATACCCTTTTTCTTTCATGTCTTATTCAGCGGATTTCAGTTCTACCAGCTAATCCTCGTTGAGAAACCTCTATTGATTTAATTCAATATATTCCAACCTCTGGATTCTGTGAGAAACTTTAGAAACATGATCTTCTGCCCATATTGTACCAAAATATCACAATTTGTGGCAATTAAACTCTGTTGGAAAGAACACAAAGTCATTAGGCACTTTTAGCCCCCACAGTGAGGTGAACAATAATGGGCAGTTAGATGTCCCTTTCTGATCTTCACATAATGTCTACCTCTCTTGGGGTCTCACTGGAATGTGGCTCATGCATGGGAGCCTGAATCCTGCTTTTGTGTTGTAGAGCAGTAAATGCTTAACTTAAACAGTCTCTTCATTCTTTTCTTTATAAAAATACGATGTCTTGGCACCCATATTTCTATTGAATTGCTGTCAGGTAAGGCTTTGCCCAAGGTCAACATAACAAGCCTCTCTGCCAGCTACCTCCGCTGACTTTAATACATTCGGAGGATTTATGTCAGATTCCAACCACTGAAGATTGAGTTGATATTTGTAAATATTTGACTGAGGCATTAGCATTTCTGTCTGTGCAGAATTGAACACCTTATAACTATTCGGATGGATCATTTACCCAGTGGGGAAAAGTACCACGTTGAGTTAGGGATTCCTCACTGCCCACCACAGGCAATGTCCTAGAAATCTCTACTGCTTTCTGCATGGAGAAATTAACCAGGGTGGCCCGTGACTTTGATTCCTAGTGAATATGACTACACAAATATGAAGATTTCAAAAAGCAACATTAGGGGAACAAAGAGAACAACCATGCTTCCCTGTGAGATCCCTCTGTGAAGGCCCCCATGAATAATTTTCTTGGAACACGGTGAATGATGTCCTGTTCTTCCAAAGAATATAAAGTCTGGCCCATCCTCCACCATGTATTCCAACAGTAGCTGCGGTGGAGGCCTCCTTTGGGAAAGTTACTCTCTTTAAATGCAAACAGCTATAAAATGAAAGCCACAACGTGATACATAATAAGTCAGAAGAGGGCGTGGAGCAAAGTGAAAAGGAAATAGGAATGATCAATTAAAAATAAAAGAGCCAATGAAACTATTTGAACAGAAATATAGAGCTCTTGTAAGCATCAGAGATGGAAACTGATCATGCTTGGTTTGCTGGTTACAAATATGCTTTATGATTATCAAAGGGTGAGGTTAATGTTAAACCGAGGCACCAAGTCCTACAAGGGAAATAGAGGCAGCTTCTGCAGTAAGAGTTTTATGATCAATAAATATATGACTCTTTTTATAAAAAAAAAAAGGCAATTAACTTTTTCCTCAATCATGTTGGGTAATTACCCATTATTACACCAAGAAAAAACTGACAAACTCTGATTTGGGCTCCTTTTGGAAGGTAAATAAGTTTCTGTAGGTCATGAGGGGTACCCCACAGTGGCACTGTGGTTTGTTCAATGACCTTTTTGCCCCAGAAGACCCCAAGCTTCTGGATGCCAAAGGTGAGGATCGTTTACTGCATTTTTATATATTTCCAACCTCCCAGCACATTTTTATGCACAAAGCCAATCCTCCAAAGTAAGTAATTCATAAAGGGAATTATGACTATTTTTTTATCACTCTTGTGGAAATTTCCCATAAGAATTGTAAGAAATGGAGATCTGAGTTTTGATGGTTGAGCATTTGTTGAGGCCTCTCTTTTCCACCCACACTTAACAATCTTTACTCAAGATTCCTATATAAGACGCTGATCTTGACCAGGCACATTCTCTGTCTATGTTGTTACAGGGATTCTAAAGGGTATAGTGAGTTTTGCCACTTTGCACATGGGAATTGCTGCTCTCTGGCACGTATGTAGCTTCTCTGAGGATGCATTAAGGAAAGCACTCTTCTCTTTCCTCTACAGAAAGAGAAGAGGCAACTACAAAAAGGAGATGTTTGTTACATACTTGGCACCAAACGTAGGACCTTAACTTGAATTCAGCCCAGCACAACACAGTAAGTGTGTTTTCTTCTAATATTCCAGATTCTCTTAGGAAGTCTGCTTCCCACTTGGGCAGGTGCATATTGAATCCGTTATGGGTAAGGCTGGGCACTCGACAGGCAGTGCATTCGGAGATGTGAGTGGCAGAGCTCTAGCCTCGTAGAGTTAGCCGTTCAGTAGGAGGAGTAAGACTATGAACACGTTATTCCTATGCAAGGCCATTTGACAAAGCTTTTTTCTGTGCAAAAGGAGATTGACTCAAAAATATATGTATTCTATAATTCCATTAATATGATGTTCTAGAACAAGCAAAACTAATCTACAGTTTAAAAAAAGAGAGCAGTGGTGTTCTCTGGGGGTGTGGGCATGACTGGTTAAGGGTATAAAGGCCACTTTTTTTTTTAGTACAATCCACACTCAATGTGGGACTTGAACTCATGACCCTGAGATCAAGAATTGCATACTCTACCAACTGAGCCAGCCAGGCCGCTCTCTAAAGGCCCCTTTCTGTCTTCTTTCTTGGTAGGGTTTGAGTTACACAGGTGTATGCACTTGGCAAACTCAGCACAGGTTGTAAGTTTGGATGTGAGCATTTCATTGCATGCAAATTTTATCTCAAAAGGAAACTATAAATAAATGTTGAACTCTGGCCACTGCAGTATTTAAGGAGAAACGTACTAAAATTTGCAATTCACTTTGAAATGAATTAAAAAAAATACGATGGATAGGAGGATGGATGAATGATTAGATAAATGATAAAGCAAATATAGTAAAGTGTTCACGGTAGAAACAAGGTGGGACATATGGGGGTTCCCTGTACAATTCTTTCAGCTTTTCTGTATGTTAAAAACTTTTCATAATTATGTATCGGTGGGAAAAAATAGCTTCCTGTATGAAGAGGAAAATTGAAATGTTCTTTGAAAGGCACGAGAAGGATTGTGAGTGCTAGTAAGGGCATTCACCACTTGGGAAATGACAAAAGCAGAGTATCAAGAAGTAAGAGAAGAGAGGGAGAGAGTCAGGCTGGGGGGCATTGCAGCAGGGTCGCTCCATGAAGGGGAGGCCTTCGAGGTCTCACTAGGAAATCTCCTATCTCTGAGTACAACGCACAGCCATTGTTCACGTTTTCTGAGCAGAGGATCAGTGGGATCAGAATTTTCATTGAGAAAGAGGACTTGGGTAGTGGGAGAGTGATGGGGCAGGGAGAACCATTTGTTGACAAGTAAGGGGAGTCTGAACTAGGCAGGCAGCAGAGGAGCTAGAAAGAAGGTGACCCGTGATGCTTGGAAGTGAGGAAAGCACAGTGTGGGCGACACATTGGTCATAGAGCTGAGTGTGAATAGTGATTAAAACACGGGCGTGAGGTTTCAGCTCTGTGATAAGAGGGGATTCACTGATGATTTGCTTCATGGAAAAAGAGTTTAAAAACAGCTAAGTTACACAGCAGAAGGCAATGAGCTCGGTACACACAGTTTACAAAAGATGCAGCAAGGGACAGTAATGATATGAAAAGAACCCACTAGTAATATCAAATCAAATAATTAGAAAACATTTTCACCTATCACGCCTGCAGAAAGTTAACAAGAATGATAATGTCCAGTGCTGAGGAAGGTGAGGGAAAAAAGGCAATCAAACACACTGTATGTGGGAATGTAGGGAGGTAATGACTGTCATAACGAAATTTTGGAGTCTAGAGACCTAAAACTTAAAACTTTCCATATTATTTGATACAGAATTCGATTTGGGAGGAATGAATTCTAACTAATTACTTGCATCATATATACCTAAATATGAATATAGGAGGTTTATTTGCAGCATTCTAATAGTGGAAAATTGGGAATAACTTAATTGTCTATCAGTAGAAGGGATATATTTTATGGCTTATTATCTGTTTTAGTTTTCTATTGCTGCCGTACAGATTACCACAAACTTTGAGGCCTAAAATAACACACTAATTATCTTATACTTCTGTAGATCAGAAATCCAATATAATCTCATAGTCAAGATCAGCAGTCAAGATTGAGGTAAAATGTCGGCAAGCTTCCTTCCTTTTCATATGTTCTAGGAAAAAAAAATGGTTTTCTGTCCTGTTAGATTATTGGCAGAGCCTAATTCCTTGAGTGGAATTAGGGGTTGAGATCCTTATTTTCTTGCTGGGTATAAACTGAGGAGTAGTCCGAGCTTCTAAAGTTGCTACATTTCTTGGCTTATACCACCACCTTCCATTTTCAAAGCCAGTAAAGGGAATATTTTGTCTTTCTCATGCCATTTCTCTCTGACTCATCTTTCTGTCTTCCTCCTTTGCTTTTAAGGATTCATGTGATTAGATCAGATCCACCCAAATAATCCAAAATAAACTCTCCATTGCAAGGTCCAAGGGTATACAAGCCCTAAATCAGACTTGCAAAGTCCTTCTGGCCACGTAAGGTAACGTAGTCACAGATTCTAATGAATGGAATGTGAATATCTTTGGGGGCTATTGTTCTTCTTACCATACCATCCTTACTATAGATGAGAAGTTACTTCAGCTTCCTTAGAGCTAAGTTTCTAGAAAGCCTGGTTTGTCAATTTATCAGATCCCTCAGAGTTCTGGCAATTCGGTCCCTTTATTTTTGATCTAAAGATGTGAGTGTTAATTATCCTCATGATGGTTTTTCACATTACCTGTTAAAAATTACTTTTTTTTAACTTTAACAGTCAAACCTGATGGTATGAAGGAGAAACAGTCACCATTTGCATTCTTTTCTTTATACTCAACCAACACTGTGCCAATGTGCTAGCATTCCCAGAAGAGGGCTGCAAGTCACAATCCAAACAGGACACACAGTATGGTGGAGGAAGCATGGGACCCTGAACTGATCTTGCCTTTGCCTCTAATGGCCCAAGTGACACTTGACCAGTCCCTCCATTTCATTTCTGTGATAGATTGATTAAAAAATTGTCTCTATGTACCCACCTCTCCCCATATTTACATACTGGACAATATGGTCTTTCTGTCCCTTCCATCAAAAGGTGAAATCTATTCTACTTCCTCTTAAAGCCGGTCTGGCCTTATGGCTTGCTTTTGCCAACAAACTATAGTGGAAGCAATGGCCTCAAAAGGACTTGAAAACTTCAACTTACTCTCTTGGACTCCTGCCACTACTCTGTGACCAAGCTCTTGCTAGCCCGCCAGCTAGTGTGACAGCTGACAGCTAGTCATGTGAGTAAGGCTGCCCTCGATCAGCCCATCCCTGCTGACCCACCAGCTAACCAAATATGCATGAATGAACCCAGAACTCAGGTCTAAATGAGACCAGAATAATCTCCCAGGTGCCTTGTAGACTAAAGCAGATTGAAAAAAATAATAATAATAACTTTAAGCTACTGAGTTCTGGAATGATTTGTTAGACAGCAAAAGCTAACTCATGCAACATGGTTGGGCCCCAAACTTGTCATCTGTACAGAAGAGGACTAAATGAAATAAACTCTAAGGCTTTTATTGTTTCATGTATTATTTTCCATAGCTTCATCCATTTGATGGTTTTCAGCTGAAATGAAGACTTCAATGTGTATATGTTGATTTGCTGGATAGCGAGGAGATGATGGGCATTATCTACACCACATGTGTGCAAAAACACCCAGGCACCTGGAAACATACATGCAGCGTGCAAGTGGGGTCGCAGGAGGGGGGAGAGCACACTTAGTAGTAAGATCCAGAACCTGCTAGACCAGGGTCAGTCATTTTGGCCTCACCTGCTAACCCTCTCCTTGCTGCAGTTCCTCCTAGATTTTATTTGAGAAATGCACTTTGATTGTTTATATTGATTTTATACCCAAATGTCTCCTTTTCAGATATGAACAAGATTATTTTAAGACTTAACAATTGGCTGGGATTTATATGGTCAGATGGATTAAGCCTGTAGAGAAATCGTTTGGCCTTCTTTAAAAACAAAACAAGAATGTCCTACTGTTTGCTTAATGGAATGAAACAGTCTCCATTCGAAGGTCTCTCGGGGCCCAAATAATGCACATAATAGTACGGGAGTTCTATGGATCTATCTACATGTGCTAAGCTGCCTTCTTTTTTCCTAAGATGAGCCTAACTTGAGGCACTGAACCATTTAAATTTTCCAGTTTTGGTCACTCACCAACTTTGAGTTGGAGCAAGTTAGTTAGCCTCTCTGAATATTAGAAACAGTTGAATTAACTGGGAATCGTACGGCCAGTAGCATAGGGTTATTGTGATAATTAAAGGAGACTCACGTGGAAACAGTTTAAGACATTCTCTGTTTCTCAGTTATTATTCATTTTCCTACACATCATGCAAAATCTAGCTTAAATGAGGCCCCTTTGTAAAGCCTTTGTTCATATTGTCAGCTCATATTTTTTTCCCCGTCTTATTTACTCAAGTAAATTTTCTGAGTCTGAGCTAGGCCCAGGGACATAGATGTTAACAGAACTGTTTCTGACACTTGTAGAGATGTACAATAAACAATATGGTACCTGACTAATTAAGCTCATCATAATGTGGCCTACCTGGCATTATTTTGGAACTTTATGGGAGGATAGAACAGACATGAGTCAGGGAAGGCTTCTCAAGGAAGTACCACCAAAGTAGAGGTGAAGTGAGGCTAGAAGACATTAGTCACCAGCTAGAGAGAGCCGGGACCTCTGTCTGTCTATCTAAACTCTGACAATTTTTTTCCAAACGTACTTTGGAAGGTTGGTCCTTGAACTTTAGATTGACTGGGAAATTTTCTAATAGGTTCATTTGGCTTGTCATCCCAATTAAATTTTACACTTACCTGGGGAAGGGCCCAAAGGTTATACTTAAAAAAAAAAAGTTCTCTCTAAAACATAATAGTGCCAGTCAAATGTTGGTGCACAAGACAGTTGATTGGTTAATAACAAAAGACACTTAAGCTACTTAATACTGACTGTTCTTGATTTACAAGATAGCTCACAATGGCCTACCACTTTTTATGATCATTTTTGAAGTATAGCTTATATACAGAAAAGAGTACAAATCATCAGTGTACAACTCAATGAATTTTCATGACATGAACATGCCCATATAAACATTTCAAGAACACTGCAGCCTTTCAGAGCCCCCTTGTATCCCCTTCCAGGTCCCAACACCCCAAGGGGAACCATTACTCTGACGCCTCACAATAGCTCTTGCTTATTTTTTGAAGTTTATATATAGTGCATACTCATGGTGTCGAGCTTCCTTTACTCAACATTTTGTTTTTGAGATTCATCCGTGTTGTTCAATGTGGCTTTGGTTCTTCTGTTCTTGCTGACATATAATACTCCATTGTGAGGATATCACCTATTAATCTATATATATATATATATATTTTAAGTATTTAACCCATTTGACACAGAGAGAGAGAGAGATCACAAGTAGGCAGAGAGGCAGGCAGAGAGAGAGGGAGAAGCAGGCTCCTCGCCCAGCAGAGAGCCCGATGCGGGGCCTGATCCCAGGACCCCGAGACCACGACCCGAGCCAAAGGCAGAGGCTCAACCCACTGAGCCACCCAGGCGCCCCAATCTATTTATATTTTTAAAAACTATTTTATTTCTTTATTTTAGAGAGAGAGTGAGAGAGCACAAACAGTGGGAGCAGCTGAGGGAGAGGGAAAAGAAGGCTCACCTCTGAGCAGGGGACCCTGAGATCATGACCTGAGCCGAAGGCAGGCGCTTAACCTACTGAGCCACCCAGGTGTACCTCCATTTGCTCCTGGTGGTCATTGGGTATGCTGCTTTGAACATTCCTGAACGCATATTTTGGCAAAGATATACACTCATTACTATTGGATATGTACCTGGGAGGAAAGTAGCTGGGTCATATTTGTCCTGACTATAGTAGATCCTGCCAAAAAGCCTTCCAAATGAATTGTATGATCCGTTGCTTTCACCAGTGTATGCGTACTCATTTCTAAAATACGGCCACTCTGAGAGTCAAAATATTTCTTGGATCTATGCTTGCTATAGAGGGTAGAAGTTGTGCTTTTGGTACCAAGTCATTAAGAGGACCCCTGTGCATTATCTTTGTGGACTTTTCACGATCAACTCCTTAGCTCTCTCCGCTCCACCCACATCTTCTTCATAATCATTGGTGGAGAAATGTAGCCGAGTTTCATAAGAGCGCATGTTTTCTGAGATGGAATGGGATTTAAAAGCAGCCACTGTTCTTTGGTATGACTTATAAAGACAGGCTCTTTTTCCATCATCCCGCCCATTTATTCTGTTAGGAGGGAAAATATTTGTTTCTAGAGGATGGAAAGATAAAGAAGCAAAGCAGCCAGGGAATGGAAACAAATGCACATGTACTACTTCCCCCAATTGCCTGTTTTTCCGTACTATCCAGCCAGATGCTTCAACTCAACCTCTCTTGCCAGGGGCCAGGGGCAGCCTATGCTCCAGCATGGCCTCTTCCCCCTTAGTAGGCTGTGAATACACAGACTTCTGTCTCAGAATGATGTAGAGTGCCATCATCAGAGACTTCTTGTTGTTTATGGCCTATGTCAATTGAGTTAAGAACATATCCACGTATTAAGAGGCTCATATTCTGTTGAGAACAAAACTGATGGTGAATGCTGGCCTTGGATTTTATTTTATTTTATTTTTATTTTTTTTAAAGATTTTATTTACTTATTTGACAGAGAGGATAGAGATCACAAGTAGGCAGAGAGGTAGGCAGAGAAAGAGGAGGAAGCAGGCTTCCTGCTGAGCAGAGAGCCCGATGCGGGGCTAGATCCCAGGATCCTGAGATCATGACCTGAGCAGAAGGCAGAGGCTTTAACCCACTGAACCACCCAGGTGCCCCTGGCCTTGGATTTTATAAGTATATATTTGAAATTCATACATTTTTCTGGTGCCTTTCACACAGCAGGAGCTCAGGAAGGATTAAATGCATTGACGTTTTGCCCTTCACAACTAGGGATCACGTTTACAACAAAATGGCTGGAGTAAGATACTTGAGTAAAACATTCCCTCACTAGATTGTCAGCCCTCTGAGGATAAGGCCCCCATAACATTCCTGGCACATAGCAGAGTGCCCGGAATAAATAAAGACTCCTTAGATACGTATCCCATCTTCAGTAATAGATGGAATTAATGTTAAGGAACAAAGGAAAACATAAAATGGTTCTGATAACTGATAACTAATCAGAAACCCAGTTGGTAACTTGCTCGAATATTCTTTCAACCAAGATGTTGACTGGCCTTCAGCTTTCAGTTCTAACGGGGCCGCGGGGATTCTTTCCATGTATGTGTGTTAAAATAGAAGAGCACGTAGCAAGCACTACACCTATTATAAAAACTGCCTCTTAAAATAATGTTATATCAGGCGTGCCTTTTTGAGCAAATATATGCCAATTAGATAGGCTGATATAAGTCTTTGACGGAAAGAATTTTTCCCCCAATTAGCTTCTCTCTGCTATCCAGTAGAACCAGCTTACTCATCTTCCAAAATGATCGTAAACCAAATCACAAGGTTCTCTTGACATATTTAAAAGTGATAATATAGTCACATACAATTTAATCAAGTTCATTTCAAGTTTATAGCTAAGGGATGTAAGGACTGGCCATGCTCCCGAGGCAGATTCTAAAGACATCTTGGTTTTGGCTTGTGGAAAAGCAAAGCAAAGTCAAAGCCTGTCCAGGACGTCATCTCTTGGGGAGAATACATACATACATACCTTATTGTGGACTCCCCTGTTTCAACATTCTATTTGAGATCACCCTTTCATGCCCCCCAGATGTCCTATAAGTGAATGGCATCAGCACTTGCTTAAATGAGGCCCAGAAGTATTTCCCCTTCCTAATACGTAGTGCCGTGTTTTTCCTTTAAGATTATTGCGGCTTGTGATGCCAAAATTGTTAAATCTACAGCGCTTCAGCGTGAAGGCAGTTGTAATGATACTGCTGTATGAGAGAATAGACTCTTTACTCCCCGAGCTTCTGTACCCGTTTGCTGGGAGTCACCTATTGCCTCTTTTCCTAAACTCGTATTGTAAAGTGATTTGTCCACGCTTATTTATCAAGGATATTCTATCATTTACAGCTTGTTCATTGACAGCCTGTCTCCAAAAGTGACAGGAAAACAATATAATTTGTGGTCCTCCCTAACTATCTAAGGGGAGAAAAAGAAGATATTATGCCAAGCTTCTTAAAATTCACAAATAAGGCAGGATAAAAATCTCTGCAGAATTTATAAAGACTGAACAATGCCTTTGATCTTGATGTATTACAATCCCACCCCCACTCTCCCATCTACGGTGATGCCTTCAATATTTTACTGTGCTGGCCTAACACACAGCTCACAATTTTAAACTGACAAATCCAAGAGCATAAATTTTAGATGCTTTTTGCAAAACAGCAAGGCTGAGGACAGACGGTACATTCAGAGTATTATGGCCTGTTCTAATTCATGCCGTTTTCAACACACGTTTTCGCCTTTTGGAGGCTTTAGGGTCATATTTCAAACAAATATCAGTGCTTTGTGTTTATACCACATAATAAAGCATACCTGGAACTATCTGTAAGAGAATATCTGTTTTCCAAATCATCTCAGTTATGGAGAGAAAACTGATTCTATTTTGAGTCCAAATATAAGGGTAGACCCCCAAGTGAACACTTAAAATCTGTTCCTTGGGGATTTGCTAAGGGGCTTCCTGCTATTTATTACTAAAATAGGCTCCATCCAGAGGTGGTTGGAGTGGTGATGGGGCAGGGAGGCTACAAGGAAAGGTTAGCTGCTTCCAAATATTTCCCTTTCTCCCCAGTGCCTTCTCATCCCCCTCCCCAGACCTGTGGGAGTACATGACATTTAACTACGAGAAAAGGTAAGTTAGGGAAGAGCATCTCTGGAGTTAATTCCCTCCTATAAAGTCAGTGCCTCTGGGAAATGTGAACCACTCTTTATGGCAATGGCTTAAATTAGTTAAGAAGTAGCTCTCTTCTAAAGAAGGCAGGACGAGCCAGAGCATGGAGGAAGAGTTGGGGAGGATAGACGCAGGGGTTAGATGCCTCTGAGTAATGAGAGCATAGTGAGTGTGGTAGGCAGAAGTGACAAATACATGGCCATATTGCCACCGCTCCCTCTGCCATGCCCATGAAAGACATTCCAACGAACCATGGTTCTCCTCTCCAGAGTTTTGATGTGTCTTCAGATTCCTGCCAATGCTCCCACAGTTGTTATTGACCAGTGGGAGCTGGCTGACAGGTGGTTGAAATTATGCACCACCCCCCATCCACCACAGGAGTCATTTAAAAGGATGATGGGATCACAGGAGTGGACGTGAAGGACAGGACAGGCAAGAGCGATTTAGAACTGGACTTAAAAAACAGTCCCTACTGTATATTAAGTCCCTACTGTATATATTAAGTCCCTACTGTATGCCTAATATTCTGCATATATTAAGTCCCTACTGTATGCCTAATATTCTGCAGGTTGCTTTACTTAGGGCAGCCAAGTATGATTATTATATTGGTGGGTTCTAGAGTCAGCCTGTCAGAGTTTGAATAGTAGCAGAAGAAGATACCAGGAGAATTCAAGCCTTAGTCTCTCATCGATAAAATGGGAATAATAATGGTACCACTTCATTGGTCAGTTGCAAGGGCAAATGAGATAATGTATGGAATGCCCTTGGCAGATTGCCTGGTCGTCAATCAGTGTTAGTTTACTCCTGAACACGTGATCAAATTCTATGAGAGATTGCTATGTTATAACATTATTTTTTTTAATTTTTGTTCAAATTCAATTTAATTAACATAGACTATATTATTAGTTTCAGAGGTAGAATTCAGTGACTCATCGGTTGCATACAACACCCAGTTCTCATTATGTTAAGTGCCCTCCTTAATGCCCATCACCCAGTTACCTCATCCCCTCACCTACCTCCCCTCCAACAACTCTCAGTTTTTTCCCTATAGTTAAGAGTCTCCTATGGTTTAGCTCCCTCTCTGTTTTTGCCTTTTATTTTTCCTTTCCTTTATCTATGTTCATCCATTTTGTTTCTTAAATTTCATATGAGTGAAATCATATGGTATTTGTCTTTCTCTGACTGACTTATTTTGCTAGCGTAATACCCTCTAGTTCTATGCACGTCATTACAAATGACAAGATTTCATTCTTTTTGATGGCAGAGTAATATTCCATTGTATATGTATACCAGATCTTCTTTATTCATTTATCTGTTGATGGACATCTGGGTTCCCTCCACAGTTTGGCTACTGTGAACATCACTGCTATAAACCTTGGGGTGCAGGTGCCCCCTTCAGATCACTATGTTTATATCCTGTATCCTTTATATCCTGTATCCTTTATATCCTGTAAATACCTAGTATTGCAATTGCAGGGTCATAAGGTATATTTTTAACTTTTTGAAGAACCTTCATACTGTTTTTCCAGAATAGCTGTACCAGTTTGCATTCCCATCAACAGTTTAATAGGGTTCTCCTATCTCCACAACCTCGCCAACATCTACTGTTTCCTGAGTTGTTAATTATGGCCATTCTGACCTTAGTGAGGTGGTATCTCATTGTGGTTTTGATCTGTATTTACCTGATGCTGAGTGATGTGGAGCATTTTTTCATGTGTCTGTTGGCCAACTGTATGTCTTCTTTGGAGAAATGTCTGTTCTTGTCTTCTGCTCATTTCTTGACTAGATGTTTTGTTTTTTGGGTGTTGAGTTTGATAAGATCTTTATAGATCTAGGATACTAGCCCTTTATCTGATATGTCATTTGTAAATATCTTCTCCCATCCTGCAGGTTGCCTTTTAGTTTTGTTGACTATTTCCTTTGCTGTGCAAAAACTTTTTATCTATTGGGACTTCTTGATGAAGTCCCAACAGTTCATTTTTGCTTTTGTTTCCCTTGTCTTTAGAGACATGTCTAGCAAGAAGTGGCTGCAGCCAAGGTCACAGATTGCTGCCTGGGTTCTCTTCTAGGATTTTGACAGGTCTTTCATCCATTTTGAGTTTATTTTTGTGTTTAGTGTAAGAAAGTGGTCCAGTTTCATCCTTCTGCAAGTGACTGTCCAATTTCCCCAACACCATTTGTTGAAGAGATTGTCTTATTTCCATTGGATATTCTTTCCTGCTTTGTCAAAGATTAGTTGGCCATACAGTTGAAGGTCCGTTTCTGTGTTCTCTATTCTGTTCCATTGATCTATGTGTCTGTTTTTGTGCCACATTATTTCTTAAATTATAACTTGGAGTATTTTCTCTTTTACTTCCTCCCCTCTTCTTTCATGGATATTTTGAGTGCAAAGATTCCCTTCTCGCTAGCCACACCAAATAGATGCAAGCATTTGAAGACCTAAGTGCCTAGTGGATATCCTATTAACCAGTTCTTCCTTGCCAAAAAACACAATAAGCATCTGTGGGACTTGAACTAGAAACAAAATGGGTTAAAGGATTAGAGGATTTCCTAGCCAAAGTGGGAAATAGAAAAGAAACTTTTATGAGGGCTCACAGGACAAGGAGTAGAAGGAATCATGAGGATGCACTTCTCTTGAGTCCTGTACATGTCCCTGAAGAGAGGGTGGATAACTCGGAACCTATTTGTAGGAGATGGGGGCACGAAAGCACAGTTGTGCTTCTCTCCCTTTCCTCTGCTCCTTCTGGTGCCCTACAAAATTGAACAAGCAGAAACTGGACAATGGTGAAATCACATTTGTGGATATGGTTTTCATCAGCCATAACCTTTAAGAATGCTGACCAGTAGAAATATAACATGAACTCCATATATAATTTAAAATTTTTCAGGGCACTTGGGCAGCTCAATCGGTTATGTGTCTGACACTTGGTTTTGGCTCAGGGTCATGAGAGTCATGCTGCACATTCAGCCTGGAGTCGGCTTCAGAGTTTCTCTTTCTCTCTCATCCTGTGCCCCTCCCTCTCCCAGCTCACACTCTCTATCCCTTTCCAAAATAAATAAGTAAAATCTTTAAAAATATATTTTATTTAAGCCAACATATCCAAAGAATATTATCATTTCAACTTGTAATCAACATTTAATCAATTGCACCAGGCTTTTGAAATCTATTATTTATGTTAAACTTATAGCACATCTTAATTGATAACAAGCCACATTTCAAGGGCTCAATAGCTATGTATGATTTTATCCACCTTCACTGATTCCTTGGGCTTCTTCTTGAGGAAACAGGACTAATACATATCTCTCTCAGAAGGGCAACATGAGGGCAACAAAATTAAGGAAGCAAAATTATTTCATACAAATATTCTACCACCATCACCACACAAATTTTGTTTTTTGCTTAAGATCTTCGTTGCCTTTTTAAAAATAATTTATTAAGCGTCAATACTATTGTAGATTCTTATTTGGGGGACAAGATGGCAACAGCCTGCTTCCTCATGCCAGGTAGGAAATGTCAGAAGCCACAGGGTAGAATCCTTAAGACAATAGGACTCCAGTGCAGTGGAACTGAGAAATGGCCATCACCATCCTGCATAGGAAGTAACTTTTCTTTACTATAAATTCTTTCTGTAGTGTAGAATTCTCAAAATTACATCCTAAGTGGCTAGAAACTTACAGGAGGAAATACAAGGCTAGAAATGTCCCTGTGATTTAGTGCAATTCCTTGGCTCTCTCCTTCACTTTGATCCCGCTGATGGGGAACCCCCAAAATTTTCTTTAGAAACTCATTTGAACTTCTGGAGAAAGATACATGTAATGTAATACAGGATCAAGAGAAGGTAGAAAATTAAGAAATCCAAATTTCATTTTAGTGATGAGAAAACTGATTTAGAGAAAATGGGTGAATATCCCCCAAATCACATAGCCTGTAAGCATAAGAAAAGGATTAGAAATATTTTGGCTTTCAAAAGAACACTGTCAACTCACGAAATGGGAGAAGTTATTGGCACTATATAGGTATGATTAAGTCTACTGTTCAAGATATAAAATTCCTATTAATCAATCAGAAAAAGATGGCAAATACGCAAGTTACCAGTAAAGAATTTTGTAGGCTATGGTCACCAAAATCCACGTATAAAAATTTTCATAGAAGCTTTCTTGATAATTGCTAAAACATGGAAACAACACAAGCATCCAGCAATGCTAGAATGCATTAAAAATAATTGTGATATGTTCACATAATAGAAATGAGAAGCAATGAGAATGAATGAATGCATATTGTCATATGCAACACAGATTAATCTCATAAACATCGTATTGAGCAAGAGCCCAGAAAAGTAAATATACTGTATAATTATATCTTTGTAATGTTCCCAAACAGGCAAAACTAATCTATAGTATTCAGTCAGGACAGTGGTTAGTTGGATGGGAGAGGCTGACAAGAAGTAGTGTGTATGCATGCATGTGCGTGTATGTGCATGTATGTGTGTGTGTGTGTGTGTGTGTGTGTATGCACGCGCGTTAAGTGTGTCAGTAGTTCTGGGAGGCTGAAAATGCTCTATTTTTTTTTTATTTAGGTGCTGCTCTATTTGTGAAAATGTATTGAATTGTAAACTTACAGTCAATGTAATTTTCAGTATGTGTATGCTTTAACTATAGAGTTTAAAAAAGGAAATGAAAATTGCTAGATTTCTCCCCAAACTAGAGGCTTGTTTTAGCTAGTAGATTTGGGGAATTTTATCCCTGTCCTGCTTTCTACCCTTCACACCTACCTTTGTTAGCCATGGATATGGCTCAGGAAAATGTCTTCTGGGTGGTTAGAAGCTCAATTTAATAAAATACTTGAATGAACACTTAGGGCAAGAATTATACTGAGGTCACTCAAGCTCCAAAGTTCTGGTGAAATAGAATCAGGATGATGCTCATGTTTAGAACAATTCTTCTTTCCTCTTTTATAACCCAGAGCTCTCCCCAGGGTTCCCAAGCAAGAGTTTGCACCAGATATTTTGCACAAATAAGGCAGTAAAGATTGGCTTTATTGCCCCATTTCCTGTGTCTTATATATAGAGGAATGTCAAAACAGCATTTAGAAAGGAGGCCAACTTCAGCTTTGGAGCTTTATAATCTTACCAACATCCCCACGATGCTGTAAACACAAACTGTCCTGTTTACAATATTTAGGGGAGCTCCCATCCCAGGGGAAGTATCTACAGTGCTGAGGTAGTCCTCTAGGGTCTAGTGCCGAAGGCCTCCAACAGCAGCAAGCCTTGATATATTTACCAAAGAAGGTCTAGAGACTAGATCTTAACAATGATGAAATAATATTGTAGAGAATAAACTGAATTGAGCCCCCATCTCCTTCTCCCACAGCCCTTCCCCTCCATAGCTGGCATTTGGATCATTTCTGTTTCATAGTTATTATTGCAAAATGCAGAAAGAGAGAACAAGTTAATACTCAGCCTTCACTTTCAAAGCAGACCTCAGAGGGGAAGGCAGAGTGGTGCTAGTGAGGATTCTTCACCAGCACATCAACCTAGAGCTGCTGTAGTATGTCTAGCAGGTGTCTGCCATGCTCCTGGGGGTTCCCTGCATGGCTAGCCTCAAGAGGGATGCCAATCGATGCACGTCACAAATGGATCAAACACAGCTGTGGGTGGGAAAATGGAAGGCTCTGCTGAACCCCCTGGGTCAACAAGGAAACATGGTTATGGCCTCCAAGGCCATTACAATGGGCAACTGGAAGACCCAACAGCGTCTTCATCAATAAGAAGTTGAATGGTGAAGGATGACGGTTCTCTAGGGCCAGTCAGGAAGATGCAGGGTGAGTCCTTACTATGGATAGTGGAGGCTAGGAATCCTTCAGGGTGGAGATGCTACTTGACATGCATGTTGGAGTTGGATCCGCCCACCAGCAGCGGTCCCACCAGCAGCAACATGTCAGATGGTGTGGTTTATCACACCGAGTCTCCGTCCAGCAGACCCTGTCCCCGCAGCGGGGAAGCTGGGCATCTGGGGGGGCAATGACGGGTGAGTGTTTGACCACAACCAAGACATGACAGGGACTACTTCTGAAGCCACAAGGACAGCCTCTGCAAAAATGAGGGATACACGAGCTGGGAAAGGGGCTGCTAACAGCAAATTCCAACACCTTCCCACCTCTGCAACCATGGCCCACACTGTTCAGTCTGCAAGTGCTAAGCCAATATATTCTATCTCCCCATCTCACAATCACTGAAGGTCTATGTAAAATTGAAAAAAAAAAAGGGGGGGTCGTTTTCCTCCATGGAGTTCATTACTGATGGACTAGAGCAATGAGATGTAGACATCAAGCGACATGTCTCCAGCTGTCTGTGCTACTATTTATTATCACACAGCTGCCCTAAGATCTTGTCTCTATTCAATTTTTATCAGCTTTATTTAGTTATAATTGACATATGTATACCGAATATGTTTAAATTATGCAATTTGATATGTTTTGACATATGTAGACATCCATGAAACTATCACCACAATCATAATCATGAACATATTCTTAACCCACAAAAGTCCTTCATGACCTTTTGAAATTTTTCCTCTTTGCTTCTTCCTTATATGAACATTAATCTGCTCTCTGTCCTATGGATTAGTTTGTACCGTCTAGAGTTTCATACAAATGCAGTCAAATAGCATATTAACATACTGTATGATTTGAGATTTACTCAAGATGTAGCACTTACCAGTAGTTGATTCTTTTTTTGATTGCTCTTTGGTATTCTATTTACAGGTATCACAAACACACAGATGTTTGAAGCCTATGGCAAAGACATTAAAAAAAAAAAAATCAAACATAAGCGTCTTCCTTCCTCCACCAGCCTAGGCAAAAAATTCCCCAGCCAGTGATATAATCTTCTAGGAAAATCTAGAGAATCCACTCAGGGGTAAGACCAAGGTGGTGATGGGAGCAGATGTAAGAACTCCCAGATAAGTTTGGGAACCCCAGAATAAAGGACAGTAAGGTCCAAAGTCCAGCTAGAAGCCCAGATATTGCCATGATATTAGTGTGGGACAGTAACTACAACCAAGGGCACCTGAGTTAATGCAAACATGGGGGTAAGAAGGGGCAGCAGGTAATATCCACCATGAGAAGAAACATGAGAGATCCTTAAATTGAATGAGAAAACCCAGAACTGCCTTAAAAAGTGCAACATGATTAAATTTACCCTGGAATTAAATTTAACTGGGATTAATGGTTCTCTAACTAGAAATTACATTTAGTTATGTAAAAGAATAAAAGTTACATCTTGTGCTTAGCTTATGAAGTCACACCTGCTGTTCTGGTGAGTGTCCCTAATTAATTACAATCTAGATATTGATTCCTAATGACGAAGCCGCTAAAACACTAACATACAAAATTGAGAAATGAAAACAATTTTGGCCTACATTTTCCTGCCTATCCGATATGCCATTTTTGTTTTGAAATAGCTTCCTCTCCGGTTTTCCTGCCTGCGCCCGTCCTCCTGCCCTTGAATCGACCAGCAGATCCTGAATCCTGTTAAATGCTGAGAGCATGTCCTTCCTCTTTTCAAAATCCTCATATAAAAGCCCATGCCTTTGCAGGGAGTTCTTTCCTGACATGATCTGCCTTCCTGTTCTCTACATTCTGCCCTGACCACTGGGCTCCAGCCCTTGGGTGCCCCCCACCCGACCCTGTCACCTGGGCTTGCACACATGATTCCCTCTGCTTGCAATTTCTCTGACAGTTCCCCAAGACTTTTTCTTAAAAGTCGTCTGCCTCTCTGATCTAAAATTCCAACTTCTGGCTCTCCCTTCCTCCAAAACAGACAGGTAAATAGATGATTCATTTCCTGACTCCCAGGCTAGGATAGATACCCTAGGAGGCTAGGGATTTATGTTTGTTTTAATCGCTCTTTTATCTCCAGCAGGCAGAATAGTGTAATTCCTAGACGGGACCCTCAGTAAATATCTGTTGGGTGGATATAACGGAATTTACGTTCCAAGAAGATAGACGTGCCCATCCCCATGGCAATGCCTTCCCTTTTTCTAGGCAAGACTCAGTGGTAGGGGAATTACAATCTGTAGGAGGAATTTGCTCTAGAGTCCAAGGTCCAACATCAGATTCAAAGGTCGATTGGCAACTAGGCTCCAGGAGCCCCGTGCATCTGTCCCCCCAGTCGAATTTCACCTACATGTGTTGGCCCTGTGTGGAGGCAACTCCTCCGGGAGGGTCCTGAGCAAGTACCAGATACTGCCCACTGCCCCCATACACCAACCTGCCAGAGGGAGCAATTTCCAGAAAGAGAGCGCACCGTGCTTTCAACACCCAGGATGGGGTGTTGTGCTTGGTGGATTTTGTTGAATTGCACTCTCCTTTTCCAGTACTTCCGAGATGCACCAGCTCCCCTCTGGTGAATAAACTCTTTCTTTGAATGTATCACCTTGTTTCATCAAGCTTCAGTCAGATCTTGGGGCTCTAGATAACCATTATAATGCCTGCATATCTCCACTCGAGTCCGTTACGATTAGAGTTTATTTCTGAAAAGGCCTATTTAATATTAAGTTCATGGGGAAATATCACTGTGGCTCTAGAGAACATTTCCTCTAACTACCAAGACACATACTTGCGGATAATAATATGGGGAAGCATGTATAAGGCTTAATGAAAATGATAACTGAATTTAATCAGCTCCAACCATGTCCCGCAAAGTTCCTTGCCCTTTATATTGTAGTAACTTATTTAATATAATAATCTGAAGAGATGGGTGCTATTATCTATCCCACTCCTTAAACCAAGGAATAAAGGATAGGGAACTCGCTAAAATTATATAGTTGTGGGTGGCAGATCGATGGTAGCTTTAAATAAATAATATAAATAAAATAATAAGTTAGAAAAAACCCAGGGTAATATTTAAAATACTTAATAACCAAAACAGTGATATAAATTACAATATAAATTAATTTATAAGTCAAAACATAAAGGAAAAACATATTTATTTTTATTCTCTAACTTAACTAAATTATAAATATAAATGAAATCATAAAAGTGCTTATTAGGTGATATAAATTATAAGCACAAATCATTCATCAACTCAACCTAATAGTTCCCTAATCTTGTGTCAGTCATGGAAACTGCTACGTACCTTTTGTGAGATGTGGCCATCCTCGGTTCCAGCTATCTGACTCTGAGACAATGGGCCCCTGCACCAAGCAAGCTCTCCTGACAATTTCCTCATTAAATCGACAGTAACCAGGTCCCTGGTGCTCAACGCTTTGCTGCAGCCACAGGACAGCTGGGTGTGCACCTTGACATTGGTATTACCCTCCGTCCTAGCCCGGAAGAACAGACACCTCAGCACCCAGCCTAAACATGCTACTACCAGCATCCACCATCCACCCACTGCAACTCTCAGCAGGCTAGGACTGGAGCAGTACCCACTGTGGCGCAGTTTCTGTGGATTGCTGTCGCTGTGCGGGAACACAGCACAAACAGAAGAAATGTCTATAAAGGTGCCTGGGAAACTTGGTAACAGTAGTTACCTCCGCAGAATAGGAGACAAGAGATTTCAGGCCCATCTGAACATGTTTCAGAGCCAATGTTTCCGTGTATTGTTTTTGTAAAGAATGTTTCAGAAACAAAACTATTTCATCAGTTAAAATTATTATTAAAATTATTTTTATAAAGCTAGCTAATTAGCTGGAGAAAAAGAGATTTTTAAAATATGAATATCCTCAAAAAAAATATGAATATCCTCAGGGCACCTGCGTGACTCAGTTGGTTAAGAGGCTGCCTTCAGCTCAGGTCATGATTCCGGGGTCCTGGGATCAAGCCCCACATCGGGCTCCCTGCTCAGCAGAGAGCCTGCTTTCTCTCTCCCTCTGCCTGCTGCTCTGCTTACTTGTGCTCTTTTCTCTCTGTGTCAAATAAATAAATGTAAAAATCTTAAAAAAAAAAAAAAAAAAAAGATGGGGCTCCTGAGTGGCTCAGTGGGTTAAGCCTCTGTCTTTGGCTCGGGTCATGATCTCAGGGTCCTGGGATCAAGCCCCGCATCCGGCTCTCTGCTCGACGGGGAGCCTGCTTCCCCCTCTCTCTCTGCCTGCCTCTATGCCTACCTGTGATTCCTCTCTCTGTCAAATAAATAGATGGGATCTTTAAAAAAAAAAAAAGAATATCCTCTATCTTTAACTCTGAAA
The DNA here is from genome assembly GCA_028533885.1 of Nasua narica. Taxonomy (NCBI): domain Eukaryota; kingdom Metazoa; phylum Chordata; class Mammalia; order Carnivora; family Procyonidae; genus Nasua; species Nasua narica. Next base: position 88,172,924 of record CM052811.1, on the reverse strand, counting down.
TCTTCACAAAAACCCACATTTTCCTCCTTAAATCTAATATACTTTCTACTCTTTTCTGGATAACGATTGAACACTAGTTCACACTATGAGTAGGGAAGGTTCTTTGTTGTTCTCGGCTATTGATTCATCTAAAAATACTGTTTTAATGAGCACCTACTATTACCAGGCCCCATGCGAGTTCATGTAGATAAGGAGTGAACACAATAACACCTGCTCTCACAGCACCATGAATGGAGATGGGAATTTTAGCAGGGGAAAAGAAAACACGTTTTCTCTTCACTGGGGCCTCACAACCAAGGAGAATAATGAAGGGTAAGAATTAGGGAAAGGAGGCAGCAACCTGAACTCACAGGATGCTGCTGGCAGGGGGAGGATTCTGGACTGATTCAAGGAGCGATGAGGTTCCAACAGCTAAGCCACCTGATCAAATTTGTCTTACTTAAAAAAATCTCTGTGGGCGCCTGGGTGGCTTAGTTGGTTAAGTGTCTGCCTTTGGCTCAGGTCACGATCCCAGGGTCTGGGATCAAGTCCCACATCGGGGTCCTTGCTCAGTGGGGAATCTGCTTCTCCCTCTCTCTCTGCTCTCTCGCTCTCTCTCCTCTCTCTCAAATAACCAAATAAAATCTTTTTAAAAATAGAAGTAAGTAAATAAACATATAAATAAATAAATAAAAATCTCTGGTGCAAGTGAGTTTGAAGAGAAACACTCGTGCCACCCACATCTGGTTTTCCAGTAGTCAGAGGATTAAAAATGTAATAAAACTCAATCAACGCCAACACTCCACTGGAAATGATATGATTCTCAATAATTAGGAAATGATAAGCCAGGGACAAGTCTGACCTGTGGAGAGCTAGGTAACAGAGCTCACCAAGGGTTTAATGTGGAATCATAGCAGCTTTACCCCAATTTTCCCTTTATCACCAACAGATAATGTGAAAGAAAAGATGGATCCCCTTTGGAGGGATAGGGCTGATTGCTCCTCCCTGAGAACCCAAGGCTCCCTTACGGGCATCCTCAACCTTTGTCTATCTCCTGTAATACATGAGACTTACCCTCTGCCTGTTGCATTGATGCTAGTCTCTGAGCTTTTGTAGATGAATCAAATGACCATAATATTTTTTAGCACATGTTCACCTCACTGCAAGCTTCTGATTCCTAGGGTTTTTAAATTCAATGTCTTTATTTCCAATTCAGTAACTCAGCCAGTTATCACATTTCCCTTCTTTTGAAATTGGTGAGTATTCTTGATAAAGGATCTCAGAAGGCATCGAGCTCCGGATAACCTGAATTATTACACATCAGGCTTTTAATCGGGGAACACTACCGTGAGACGGAAATAATGCACTTTTATCATGCAGCTGGCAGATGAAACATTGTGTTGTTTTATAACAAACGTCATACTTAAAACTAGAGGCATTTGCAGCTCTGAGGGGCAAGAATTTCTGTTCAGTTACTAAACACAGGTGTCCATCTCACATGTTTCTCTTTAGTAAGTTAAGTCTACCAAAAGGGGCACTGTCTTGTGAAATCAACCACAACAGGAAAGCTGGGGTGAACAAACATGCTTGTGGAATTTATTGCTTATCCTCATTTTCATTTTACAAGGTTTAGGAGAGATGAAAACAGTGTAAACATGAAAGGCACAGAGTAACCACTGGGGTCCCTCCTGTTTTCTTCCAACTGGAATTTCTAATGAAAGTGTATTTGAGCCTGATCCCCGCATTGCCTTGGCAGGGTTCCCAGCGTCACAGTCACAGCGGTGCTAGGAGGCACTCAGAGAGGTAGCAGGTGGCGGGGCGGGGACACAAGGTGGCACCCAAGGCAAGAAGAGCCCTGGGAGAGAGACTGGCTACAGAATTTGGTGCAAAATGAAAACGCAGGACTCTTATTCTAAAATTATGAAGACTCTCCAGAGAGTGACAGTAGAACATTAAATCAAGTATGGGGTCCTTCTAAGCATGGGGTTCTGTGTGACAGCATACGGGACAGCACTGTGCAGGTGGAGGATCTGTGAGGTGTCTGAATTGAAACTGGGGAGAATGGCCACCTGGAGAGGAAATTTACAATGGGCTTCTTTGAACAGACAGGTCAGCTGCAAAGCCTTTGTGTATTTTTGTCTTGTTTTTCTTTTATGGACGGGGAGGCAGAGATCAGGGAAATGTTAAAATATAAATAGGGTTATGGTCTAAAAGCTATGTATTCCTTGTAGAAGTAGAGAAGATTCAGCCAAATGGCTAAAACTAACCAAGTTGGGGGCGGGATGGTGGGGAGGGAAAAGGTTGTAAATTACAGATTTTCTACTGTTACTGGGAAAGGGAATAAGGCTTCTCTAGAAACAGCTGGTTGCCATGGTAAAATGGCAAAGAGAGCGTTCTTCAATTTTTGTCTTCTGATTTGGAAACCCAAAACTGAGAAGAGGGACTCAGAGGGAACTTTGCGTAAAATAGTTCCCCTTAGACTTCAGGGACAGCAGCAAGAGATGACGTCAGAGAACTGGTTAGCTGAGGCATGGGACTTGCCCCAGGGCCTGGTGGAAGGAGTGAGCAAGAATGCAAAGCCCTGAGGAACCTCTGAAATTTGCAGCAAGATTATAATCATGGCTTGCTAAGCATGGATCCTGTGTCCAGAGCTGCGCCGGGCACCGTCTATTCATCATTTGACTTAATTTGTGTATTTCTCAGAGCAAGCTAGCATGGAATGTATTATCATCATCATATTGCAGGGGAAGAAACAGAGCTAAAAGGTCACAGAATTTGGCTAAAGCTATATTGCTACACTGCTACTAAGTTGCAGACTACAGCTCTACTCTGAACAGGATGGCCTTGCAAAAAAAAAAGGAGTGGACTTTGTAACAATAACATGAATGTAATTAACTAGGAGAAGATTGAAAGTTTAACTGGAGATAATAGTTTGACCTTAGTTGATCGGACTTAAACATTGTTTGAAATGAAATGGTGTTTCTGTTTCCTGCTATCAGAGAGGAGTGGTCTAAGTATTTGGTCAAAGTTCAGATCAGTTTTTTATCAGAAGAGAAACTGTTTACTTTCTTGAACAAAAGAAAACAGACCTCTGTCTAATAGCATCTTGACCAGATGCTAAAGGCAGGCTGTGCTTAAGAGTTTTGTAGGCTACTTGGCACGTACCAAATGTTCAATAAATACCTGATGAACGAAGGGTCACCAAATGGGGAAGGAAGAAGTATAAAGGTGCATGTGGGGGCGCCTGGGTGGCTCAGTGGGTTAAAGCCTCTGCCTTCGGCTCAGGTCATGATCCCGGGGTCCGGGGATCGAGCTCCGCGTCGGGCTCTCTGCTCGGCAGGGAGCCTGCTTCCCCCTCTCTCTCTGTCTGCCTCTCTGCCTATTTGTGATCTCTCTCTCTCTCTGTCAAATAAATAAATAAAATCTTAAAAAAAAAAAAAAAGGTGCATGTGGTAAGAAGACAGACATTTTCTTGTTTCTGCCAGATTCGTTAGTATTTAACTTCAAGGCCAATTTGTTCTTCTAAGCAGATTGCTGTACAGTAAGTAAGGGTTATAAACCTTCACTCAACTATATGTCCTCCTCAGCCAAGCATACATTTATAAAACTACCAGTTTTTGTGTTTTATGTTAGAAAGAAATTTGGCAGCCATGAACATCCATTGCAACTTCTTTATTTCTGTGAATAATTTCCATTCACATTGGTTAACAATTCCATGTGGCCACAACAGAATTTCTGTCTCCCTATACTCTGCATTATTCTCCTATCTCAGGAGGGGGCCAAGGGTGATAAGTATTGATTCTCCTTCATTATGGATCAATCAGGGGCCCTAGAACGCCACAGAGTGAGGTATCGTGGGTCTTCACAATGTTCCTCTCTTTCCCCTGCCCCATTATACCTTCAAACCTGCCATGGGAACCCGTCACAGTGACTGACCAACTCCCCTCACGATGGTTGGAAAGGAGCAGGCACAGGGTCTGGTCCATGGCTCATGGCCAACAACGGTTTAATATTCTCCTTTATGGCCCTGGCCTCCACCCTGGCCCCTCTCTCCACTATCTCCCTATTTATAACCAGAATTTATGTCTTATTCCCTTGGGAGTGTTCTTCTCAGGCAGCTGTCATAGTTGAAAAAGGATCTGGCAAGCTAATTCCCACTGAAGTGTTAATTGTTGACAATAGCCTAATATGTCACCTGCTCAGAAACATTTGCATTTTGTGGGGGGTCTTAAAAACAGCCAACTCTTGCCTAGCATATAACCCAGTCACTGTTTCATGAACAATATTCAATGAATTGTTTGAACTAAATTCACCAAAGGAATAAATCTCTAACAGTAGGACTTTAGGCACCAATATGAGCCAGTAGGGAAGACGTTCTTGGACAAAGAGGTTTTCCAAATGTCACTCAAATCCCACAGAGAGCCAACTTCAGCTCTGACTCTCCACATTAATCAGAAAATCTCTGCCCTACATGTGAATGGAACTCCTTCCAGCAAAATTTAACCTAAATCCTTTCCTGCAATGCTCCTTAGAGAATTAGCAAAGTCCATTGCTTTCCTTCTCTCAAACGCTTTTTTCATATATTGGATGATTATAGTACTGGGGAGAGGAAAAGAGATTGATTTATTATCCAAGCAAAGTATTTACCCACCAGACGTTCTTCTATGAAGTATATGGAACAATCCAAATATATAAAACTAATATTGTTTCAAATTAACTTGTAGCACATATTTACTTGCTTATGCCTTTCTACTAATTAGCTGGTAGTAATTATACAAAAAAAAAACACACACACACTTCCAATTTTCATGATGAGAAGATGTCTCAAGAAAACGTGGGTATTTGAATTCGGGTGCTTTTTTTTTTTTCTTCATTGAGTGATGTGTAACAAAATCACACTGTGCTTGGATCCCAAAGAGTTGTTTTCCAGTTCCGGAGTATCTCAGTTTTATGACCTTGGTCAGTGAATTTAACCTCCTTTAGCCCTAGCTTCTTTGTTGGCAGATGGGGGGAGTTCATTATTTAACATCATGTAGTGCCTTCTCTGGGCCAAGTACTGGTCAGAAGGCTTTGCAAATGTGAATGTATTTAATGCTTCTGGGACCCTCAGAGGACAGAACTGCCAGCACACTCACCTTACAGAGGAGGAAACTGGGAAGAGAAAAGTAAAGCTCAAGATCATACAGCGGGTAGGTCAGAGTCAGGACTTGAACCTGTGAAGTCTGGCTCCAGATTCTGGGGTCTTTGCCATTCCTTTCACATCAGCCTGCCCCTGACAAGCTGGAATCTTGCATCATGCAGTAGGAAGGAGCTTCAGGGATGACCTCATCCGATGCTTCACTTGCATGGGAAATGGGATCTTGATGCACGGAAGCCTTGACTACGCACGAGGGATGAGGAGGGTCTTTGATATGTGTTTCTGAGCATCTGGGTTCCCCTGGAAGTAGCCTGTGTGATAAGAATGCAGTTTGTTCAGGAGGTGATCAGAAGGAGATCCCTGAGAAAACAGGGGACTGGAGAAGTAAGTCAGGAAAGGGATGGGAGTCAGGAAAGCATACATTTATGGGCAGGTTACCCCTTGGGCAATGGGGGCTTGAACCCACTACAGACCTCTGGGACACAGGGAGACATGGCTGAGAATGGTTCCACCCAAGGGACATAGGTAGCCATCAACTCCCTTTGCTCATCATTTGTGGACACCCTTGGGGAATTAGCTCCCGGTACTGTGGGTCCATGCCAGACTTGGGTCCCACATGTGCTTCTAGGGACAGAGAAAACTATCAGGCAGAGACAGAGGTGCTGAAATAGGAATGAGCAAATGCCAAGGCATGGGGAAGAACACAGATAGCATGCATGACACACTTCAAGGTGCAGATACCAAATGATAAATCTCTCCTGCACCTAAGGAGGGTTAGACAACCTTCTGCGTGCTGCCCACCTTCCAATATGGAGACATTCTCTCTTCCCGGACTTTCACCGCTACCCATTAGAGTTTCAAGGATTCGTTAATTCATTCAACAAGTTTTTATGGGGCCCCTCTCTGAACCAGGAACTCTTTTAGGCACTAGGGATACAACAGTAAAAAACATACATGTATAGGCCAAGGTCCTCATCCACATGGAGCCTTCATTCTGGTAAAGGAGAAGGAAAATACATAATTGATATGTGAATTGTATTATATGCTAGAAGTTGGGGGCTATGGGAAGTAAAGGGAAGATTAAGGAGATTAGAGAGTGCTGTTGGACTGAGGCACTTGGAAATGTAATGGTCAGGGAAGGCCTCATCGAGGAGATAGCATTTGAGTAGGGATTGAAGGAGGTGACAGAGGTAGTCATGCTCGTATCCGGGGTATGGTGGCATTGGGAGGCAGTGCGAAGACCACCCCAGCAAGGGGAAGGGCTGATGCTGAGAGATGGGGTGAGGGGCTGAGGGGAGGAGGCTGGCTATTTCTGTGTGGCTGCATGGAAATAATCAAGTGGGAGATGGTAGAAGATGAGATAAGAGAGGCGAACCCAGCTCAGCCCTCAGACACGAGGGGCTTTATAAGGACAGGGAGAAAAGGTGGGGGTAGCGGTTACTGGGGGAGCAGTATGGTGGGATGTCAGTAGGATGATACAGTCTGCTGGGTGGAAAACAGACTGTCGGGGGCCGAAGAGAAGGCAGATGGGTCAGTTCAGAGGCTGCTGAGATAATTCAAGTGAGAAACAAGTGAAGAAGCCGGACCGGGTGCTAGCCGTGGAAAGGGTGGACAGACTCTGGCTACATTTCCAATGTAGTCAGGATGTCCTGAGAGTCTAGATAAGGGAGAAGAGAGAACCACAGTGTCACAGAATATAAAGTCTCAGGAGTGGTACTGTCTCTCATGTCACCGTTGAGGAACCTGAGCTCAGAAATTCAGAGAGGCAGATTTCTTGCCGAGCTGGGAGTGGACACACAGCTGAGCTGGGAGTAGAGGCCAGGACTGTGCACCTCAGTTTCAGGACCCCACATGACGCCTTCCAGTGATGGGGGCAGCCAGGCCAGCCAGGCCCTGTGGGAGAGACCATGAGTAAATGACCTCTTTTGGGCCCCACTCCCACCGCAACTGGCCCCTTATTTTTCTCGGTAGCGGTACCCAGTCCAAGCTAATCGCCATGTTCTCATAGAAGGTGTGCACAACTGACTTCCCTTTTAATTTATTGATAAATAGTAACCTCTTGGTAAAATATTGGGGCCTTCTCTTAACAGTAATGGTACTACTGGGAACATCCTTGCCACAATGAGTGACACTCTGTTCCCCTTTCTTTGGTTATCACTTTGATATTTGTCACAAATTTACCTTCCCCTTTTCTAATAATGTCTATAGAGCTATTCGCCTGGCAGCAGCAAAGCCCCCTTGGGTAATCTCAAAACCCTGAAGAAACAAAACCTTGGTTTTCCATTCTCCCTGCCATCTATTTGGTTTCAGTAGGGACCCTCTGCCACTAACATCTCTATTTATGTACTGTGAAAGAAACTTCATAACAAACACATAAAGAGTGATTTTCCACTCTTAAGGGACTGAAAATTAAGGGCACTGGTTCTGGAACGAAGCCAAAGTAATTTGGAAGAAAGGCCATTTTGTCTCCCCCATTCCCTGACACAGCTATGCCTCCCTTCTCTCCCATTTTTAGACATATGTAATTGATGGGAGCACCAATTAATCCAATTTAACTTACGTTTGTGTACAGAGTAGAACATGTATGGTCATTTTACATAATATTTAAGTCACTGGTTGGATTTTTCTTTAATCTAGTAAAAGAATCAGTTCACATCCCCCGAGCTGTATATCCATCAGCTAGCAGGAGAAGCCTCCAGAAGCCTGCTGAGAGACAGGAAGAAGTCTGTCTTGATGCAAAGCCAGCTTTGTTCATTCCATAAAGCTGCTCATTCAGCTTTCACGGTGACTAATATATGGCCCGTCTATGCCAAGTATTATTTTGAATATCACATTTTATTCCAGAGACTAAGTTCAAGCGCTCTCTCTCTCTCTCTCTCAACACTAATAATAGAAAAACAAGCTTGATCTCACAGATTTTTTTTCTAGTTATTCTCTCCTGTCCTTGCTTTTAGTTCTGACATCCTTGTCATCACTTTATTTTCCAGAAACGACGAAGTAACCAAACAGTGTCTTTCTCAAGTTATGGGACACTGACTCCAATGCTTCTGAAATCTGAAGTCGCGCTTGCTTCTGAAAACAAAAATAATGAGCTTCCATGTGTATCTTCCACCCTTCACTCAAGACCCAGAGAAGGGGTTCAAGGAGGATTAACCATCTTTCGGTTACCTCTGCTGATAACAGACGCTCTTGGGACCAAGTAATGCCACCTCTGCTTGAGTCATTCGTGATGAGGAGGAAGAAAACCAGAGAGATTCAGAGAGGATGCATTAGAAAGTGGGAGGTCTGCCCAGTCCCAACACAAAAAGTGATTCCGACAAGACAAGTTTATGAATATGTGGGGGCAGAGTCTGGCTTTGAAAGTGACATGTTTACCGGAAGATGAGATGCTCATGCCTGCTTAAATACTTTTGTGTGGTTATTAATAATCCCCAAACATAACAAAACTCACAAGGCATATGTTTCAGTTACAGCGAAACCAAGTCACCGCATCGTCAAGCGGGATAACAGGCAAAGCCTGTCCTGAGCCACACGGTCTTGTCAACAAGCAGCCAACTTTGGATACGGGTGAGCAATGGTGCTGCTCCGGTTTCCGGCACGAGGACCCAGGAATCTGGCATGGAGGGAAGGAAATAAATGAGATCACAACCCAGGTGGGCTTGTCATTCTGTTAGGCAGCAGGGTGGGCCCCAGAAGAAAGCATGGGACATAAATTTTGCCGAGTCCCAGCAGAGATGGGCTATGTTGCACTAAATGCTTCCAATAAGACAAATTTGTGATTCAAGAATGGGTGAAGAGAGGATTTCAAGATGTTCATTGCGTATCTGTGGCATTCCGAGCGAGTTACTCCACCTGCCTTGGCTCTGGCTTCACACAGAGCTCGCTCATCCCCCTGGGCACCCCCTCCATTAATAATCCTGCTTTTAACTCCCCTTTTTTCTTCAGAAAGTCAGTTTAAAGGTAAGGAAGTTATCTGAAAAATGGGGGCATACGCAACCATTACCACTTTAAGTTGCATGCTAAAAGGTAATTTCTATTGGGCAGGAGGGTCTAGGCACTAACGATGGTACTTGACTCTAGGTCCTTGCTACCTAAAATGTGGTCCATTGACCAGCAGAATGACAGTCCCTAGGAGCTTATTAGAGATGCAAGATCTCAGGTCCACCCCAGAGATGCTGGGTCAGAATCTGCATTTTTACAAGATCCCCAGAGGATTTGTGTGTACAGTTAAGACTAAGAAGCAGTGTTCTTGGTTACCTAGGATCATTGGGATTCAGGAAATTATCTTTAGAAACACGACATTGAAAGTTGGAGAAAACACACTTTTTGTATTTGATCTTTTGACCTTGGGGGACAGACACCTGCTTATTTCTATTATTCCATGTAATAGCTCTCATGGGTCAGGAAAAAATAATGAATGAAAAAGAATAGAAACAAAAGAAAAATTCAACTGATTAAAGCAAAAATAGTAACATATTGGGTTGTACCATCAAACATCCATGGACACACATCTTCAGGTCAAAATCAAAATCTGTCATCGACAATCCAATCCTTCCTTCCTCTTGGTTCTTTCCTCTACAGGAGCATCATTTGAAAGCAAACTCCCTCAAGAGGTAATAGTAAGTGTGGCCATAGTAGTCCAGGTTTGCATCCTGATAGTTTTGCTCTAGTAGCAAAGGAACAAACTACTTTTCCAATTATTTAAACAAAAATAAATAAATAAAACAACTGGGATTCCCAGTTGGGCTGTGTATCTCTCTCTGGAGCAATCACTTTGAATCTGATTGGCCAGGTCAGGTCACATGCATAGCCCTCAGCCAATGGAGTGAAGTCAGCCACCATGACCTTTGATTTAGGAAGATAAAATTTCTAAAGGAACAATCCAGATGCTTTTACTTGAAGGAGAGGGAATGCACGCCAGGCAAGTAACAACAGCAGATAGCCACATAGCTTTGAGGTTTTTCAAGTTATTATTTCTCTTATCATTTACTAAGGTTCTACTTTGTGTCGGGCAAATTGCTAGGAGCTATGGGTTATACCAAGGTGACACAATGCCAGTCCTTAATAGAGAGAACAGCAGACTCCTAACTGTGGTGCAGGGCTGAGGGGAAGCACAAGCCAAGTGCTAGGGATTCCAGAAAAAAGAACAATTAATTCTGCCTCAGACACATAGAAAGGCTTTGTGGACTTTAAGAATGAATGAGCTTCCAATGCACGGAGCCCAAAGGAAAGCAAGAGCTAAGATTTGGAAACTTATGACCAAATTTTAGAGTTTAGGAAGTGAATCAATGGATGATTAGAGCCAGACTGCAAAGAGCATCTTTGAGTGTGAACTCGGTGAAGAATTTAGACTTTATTTATTTATTACAGGAAAGGAATGTGATAGAGGTCTGAAGAGGGGAAGGACCTCCATTAACGAGCTCAGTTTAGGAAGAGTCGTGGGAGGATTGAAACAGTAGATGTGAGATGAATTTCTAGTGACCCTTCAGATGAAAAAGATAAAGATTCTATAGCTTAAATATCGACATCTAAACTAACTTCTGCTGGCTACCAGACAGTAATAGGCTAATTATTAAAGTTTGTTTTCTCTTGGGAAAGAACTGAAAAAGATACGTAAAAGTCAACACTCAGGGGCCCCTGGTGACTCAGTGGATTAAAGCCTCTGCCTTTGGCTCAGGTCATGATCTCGGGGTCCTAGGATCGAGCCCCGCATCGGGCTCTCTGCTCAGCAGGGAGCCTGCTTCTCCCTATCTGTCTGCCTGCCTCTCTGCCTACTTGTGATCTCTCTCCTCTATGTCAAATAAGTAAATAAAATCTTAAAAAAAAATAGTCGGGACGCCTGGGTGGCTCAGTTGGTTGAGCAGCTGCCTTCGGCTCAGGTCATGATCCCGGCGACCTAGGATCGAGTCCCGCATCGTGCTCCTTGCTCGGCAGGGAGTCTGCTTCTCTCTCTGCCTCTGCCTGCCTCTCTGCCTGCTTGTGTTCTCTCTCTCTCTCTCTCTGACAAATAAATAAATAAAATCTTTTAAAAAAATAGTCAATACTCAATGCCTGTTAGTTGATCAAATACATTTTATAACAAATAAATAAATAAATTTTATAACGAATTTTGGAGCACAACCATACTTTAAATAACTGGACATTTGCTGATGTGGATTATATTTAAGTAGAGGCTTGATGTATACTCTTCCTCCTGGAACACAATGCCATAGCTTTCATTAAAGACTGTAGAGGAAGAAAAGGAGAATAGTAAAGAGAAAAAGGAAGGAAGGAAGGAAGGAAGGAAGGAAGGAAGGGCACAAAGGTGAGTAGGGATGGAAGAGGGAAAGGAGGAGATGGAGACAAAGATGAACAGGAAAGTTAGTCTAGGAGGGTTCTCATTACAGTGATTTCCATGAATTGATTTCCCATCAGAGCCAACTTGCTATGGCCCTTAAACTTGGGAAGTCTGATGTCACTAAATTCAAACCTCCTCTGCATTTGACCTTCATTCACACTTCCAGTTCTGACTGCAGTCTGCAATGCACTTAGAACTTTTTCTTAAAGTAGCACTGGGAAAAATACAGTTATATAACAGGATGTGACTCTCAAATTCTTCATATCAGAGTGATCATGTGATAATTGTCTTTCTCTGACTGACTTATTTCGCTTAGCATAATACCCTCTAGTTCCATCCACGTTGTTGCAAATGGCAAGATTTCGTTTCTCTTGATGGCAGGGCAGGGGGTTATGGGGGGGGTGGGGAAGAGAAATGAAACAAGATGGGATGGGGAAGGAGACAAACCATAAGAGACTCCTAAACTCACAAAACAAACTAAGGGTTACTGGGAGGTGGGGCGGTGGATAGGGATATGGACACTGGGGAGGGTATGTGCTATGGCAAATGCTGTGAAATGTGTAAGCCTGATGATTCACAGACTTGTACCCTGGGGTAAATAATACATTATATGTTAATTAAAAAAAAAAATAACAGGATGTGAGAGTATGAGTGTGGATCTGAAGGGGACACCTAGTCTTGTTGAGAAGGGTCTCTCTTAGAGTGCGTTGATACTTCTTTGAGCTTTCACAGGCACTGAGCTGATCTCCATATTCCAGAGGGACCTACTGGCCACTCCTTAGGAGTGACGGCTCTTGGTCTCCTCATGAGCAGCATTCCAGGCAGTTCTGGTTCATCCAAGTACTTAGTCTCCAAGAGGCTGGAGATCAAGCACAGTCCAGAAATGGCACAGAACAAAGGGGAGCCTGAGAATGATAGAGCTACCCATTATCAAGGGCATTTTCAAGCAAGACTGTCTTATCTTCCCCACTGATGTTCAGACAGATCTCTTTCTTTTCGTAACACATGGTATATCCACAATACATTCTAGAACCAATATTGTTCTCCGCCACCATGGATATTACAAATGTGTGTGAGTGTGTGAGTCTGTGTGTGTGTGTATGTGTGTGTGTGATACTCCGATTTTATTCTTGAAACTTTGGCCTTGACCTTTCATATTAATTGAAGAATAATTGGTCTGAGTGTGCACAGACAGGACACGACCAACAAAGGAAAGCCACCATTTGGCTCCAAAACTCTGACTTTCTGGAAGTTATTAAAATTTCTTAAATATTATAATCTTAAATTTCTTTCCAAAATATTTCCCAGTATATATTCTTAGTGTACACTTTTACTCATGTTTATTTATAATTTTTTTCACTGCTCTTTTTGGTGGGTTAATATTTTTGTTCATCCTCACACTCCAGGGTAGTCATATGTGTGTGTGTGTGTGTTTGCGGTTTGTGTATATGTGGATCATGTGTGTATGTGAATGTGCGAGTGTGCACACACGTTTATGTATGGAATGTGTGTATTCATGTGTATGTGTTTGAGGGAGAGTGGAATGTGTGTGATTACAGTTTCTATGGGTGTGTGTATCTGAGGTTGTGCATACATATGTAATGTGTGTGTGATTGTGTCTGTGTAGTGTATGTGTGTTAGTGCTTGGTACATGTGTGATGTGTTCTGGGAAGACTGTGGGTGTGTGTACATGGAGTGTGGATGGGTGTACATATTTGATGTTTGTGTCTATGTATATTTTTGGGGGGAAAGCATGGGGTGTGTATGTGAAAATTGTGTGTATATACACTCATGGGGACACACACTGCGTTTTTTTGTTTTTTTTTTTTTTTTTTTACACACTGCGTTTTTTTAAACCTTGTTCTGTTAAAGTAAAAATATAGTTCAGGAGTATAAAAGGACATTATTTTATTCTAACAATCTGTGTTTGAAGTAGACTTTGAATATTTGTTTTCATACACAAACAATTATTCTAGTTTGTAGCCAAAGGCAGCCATCTTGGACTTTTGGGAAAATGCCCAAAATAATACTTCCTAAAAGCAATTTAAAATTGGAATGGACATGCCATTTTTAGGGTGTCCAAAGGGATAACAAAAGACAGTTGATGGTGTGTTATTTTAGAGGGAGAAAACTATTAAAATGATTCTGACTATAGCAACAATAAAATACTAATGAACCAAAGGAACAGATGGAAATTGAAAAACATGTGCAATGTCAAAACCCAAAATACAGTGATTTGTTAAATTACAGGGTTTGTTCCCCTGAGAGAGGAGCTGCAGTTTGCTGATAACTCGGGGACAACTGGGATTATTACTGTAACACAGCAATGCCATTTTCTGCCTGAAACCTGCAAGAACTAATTAATTACATAGCTTTGGTTACTAGGTTAGAACCAAGCTTTGCTGTCCAGTTTCCAAAGACTGAACTTTATAAATTGTCAGAAGAACAGCATTTTCCTAGTTGTCTGCTGACTATCTACTTGGTAGATAGCTACAAAGACTATCAGTTGCCATAAGGGAAATGCGTCATGATGTATTGTTGGGTTTTGGCCATTGGGGAAGACTCTTCTCCTATAGCTTTTTATGTTCTTGGGTCAGCCAAACTTCCTTAGTGACTTGAAATTAGTGTGTGGAGTCATACCTCTCCATTTAACTAAGAGTCAGGACAGGGCGTGGCTCCTAGGAAGGGATTTATAATAGAGCCAGCTGGCCATTCCAGTCTAGATAGGTGATGGGAGAAAAATACTGTTTTCTCTGCTCTCGGCAAAAGATCTCGGTCTATTTCCGAAAAAAAGAAGTGAAATTTTAGGAGCCTCCTGAGCACAGAAAAATGGGGAGAAAATGTTCTGCCCCTTATAAAAGAAAAGAATCTTTTTTGTGTTATTTTTCCCCCAGAAATGCTTGGAAATTGGAAACTAAAATGAATCCAGGAGGCCCAATGAAAACCCTAGAGGAGCAGGCACTTGCATTGAGTCTCCCGTGGTTCTGGGGGGCCTTTCCTCTCCTCAACCTGACCTTGCCATTTTAACCCTAACATTTGCTGCATTCCTGATACCAGGGAAACAAACCTCTCTCATGGCTGATGGGAATGTGAACTGATAAAGGTCCACTGGATAGCAGCTTGCTGATATCTACTAATATTGTAATCGCCCATATTTTATGGCCCAGCAAGTATATTTCTCAGTCCTAGAGTAACGTTCATGCATGCACACCAGGAGGATTGTACTAGGGTGGCTAGTACAGCATTGCTTGTGATAGCGGAGAATTGGAAAGAAACTTCATGTTTACCAATAGTGAAAGGGCTAGATAATACGGTATATTTAGGTTCTTGAACTATTTGCCACTTTTTTTTAAGATTTTATTTATTTATTTATTTATTTATTTATTTGACAGAGAGAGACACAGCGAGAGAGAGAACACAAGCAGGCGGACTGGGAGAAGGAGAAGCGGGCTTCCTGCAGAGCAGGGAACCTGATGTGGGACTCCATCCCAGGACCCTGGGATCATGACCTGAGCCGAAGGCAGACGCTTAATGACTAAGCCACCCAGGAACCCTATTTGCCACTTGATATAAAATGGATTTATACTGGTGACACTAGAAGACTTCCAAAATACAGTGGAACCAAATATAGTTGAACCAAACAAGTAGCAAAACAAAATATGGATATAACATGATAGCATTTTAAAAAAGAGAACCTACACACATATACACAACAATATCATACCTTCATGAATATGAATATGAAAACACAGAGAATGGTCTGGAATTAGTTCTTTTGGATGATAAAAGCAATTATCCTTTGAGAAGAAGTTGGGTGTGGAAGTGGTGGTCAGATGGATTTAGACTTCTCTCACTAGTTGTATAGTCCTGGAAAAGTTACTTACTTTGTTTTGTGTTCTTCACTATAATATGGAGATTAGAAAGTATATCTACATGGTAGAAGCATTGTGAGGATTAAGTGAGCTAATAATAAAACAGATAATGTGTGTGGAGCACTCACTCAGGGCCCAATAATGCCCTAAGTGTTTCACCTATATTACCTATTTTAATATGAAGTAGATAGAATCATTATTCCCATTTTACAGGTCAAGAAACAGATATATTGAGGTTGATAACTTGCCAATAGGCTCATAGCTTGTAAGGTAAGTGTAAAGCTTGAGGATGGGACAATGGCAGTCTTCAAAGGGAGGCAGCGAAATGAAAAATGAGAAGGTTTGGGAAGATCTGAAGACACTTCCTGAAGCTCATACATCTTTTCGCATTAGCAGGAGATGTGTTTGGACCCATTTAGTCTCCAGCTACAAGAGGACTCAGCTGCATGATCTCTAACTATGCATTCTCTGGCCAAATAATGAAACAGAAGATGGACAGTTTTCCACTTAATCAGGTTCAAAATCTTGCCGTGCATTTGTTTTCACTTTATTTTAAACCCATTGCTACAGACTTGACAGTTGATCTTAATGTTATCCCCCATGGGGCCTCATAGTCTGCAGAGTGTCCTTCCTCAAGGTGATGAGTAAATTGGTCTGTCAACTTAACTGGGCCACATCGTGCCCGGATATTTGATCAAATATCATTCTGGTGCGTCTGTGAGGGTATTTTGGATGAAATTACCATTTAAATCAGTCGACTGAGTGAAGCGGATTGTCTTCCCAGATGTGTATGGATTTCATCCAATCAGTTAAAAGCCTGAATAGAACATTGGGAACTCCTTCACCTGAATGAATTGAGCTGGGACCTCAGTTCTTCCCTGCTCTCCAACTCAAACTGGAACATCAGCTTTTTCTGGGTCTTGAGCCTGCTGGCTTCTGCAGTAGAACTATATCATCAGCTCCCGTGGGTCTCCAGCTTGTTGACTGCAGAATCTGAGAATTGTCAGCCTTTATAATCAAGTGAGTCAATTCTTTATAATAAGTAAGTAAATATCCTCTTAGCTCTGGAGAACCCCAACTAATACACCTACCCCTCAACTTTGGGCTTATTCATGTGGATTGCTTTGTCCGGTAGGATGTTAGTAGTTCTGATGTGAGCAGAGGCTTACCATATGCTCATAGTTGGGTTTAACCTCTTGCACCTGTACCACTGTTATGAAAAGTGCATATTCTGGGTAGCCACTGCCCCTAGGCATCAAAATGAAACAAGTAGAATTGGCTTGAGCATGGCCTTCAGCCTGGAGCCAAGCTTTGCTGAATCCAGCAAAGATCAGCCAACCTTCAACTAACTGGCAGCTTCATGAGTGAGAAAATGTTTTGTCTAAAAGCTACTGAGTTTTTGATGGTTTGTTTTGTTATTGCTGTTTTACAGCATTATTATGGTTATAGCTGACAGATATACTCACCATATACAATGCTTTCTCTTTTCAGTGCTTCTGAGAGTCATCTCTTCCCTCATTCTGGGGTAGACACTATAACTCTGCATGGAGAGAAATGAGAAGAGCCTCCCACTGCTCTCCCTGTTTACAACAACCCTCTATTTCAATCAGTGTTCAGTGCTGATGATTGAGTAATCTATATAGAGCCTTATTCAACTCCTATCATTCCCTACTCTCAAGCCTTCAGTGACTTCCTAGTAAAGATAGGGCACTCTAGCCCTCACCAATTCCTGCTTCCTTACACTTCTGGACAGTTCTACATGCAATCTCCTCTACCTAGAATGTTCTGTCACTCTACCATTTCCATTTTCCCTTATATAACCACATGGTATAATTTTAGTACTGATTTGAGATTCTACTAAAGCTTTAATTCCTCTTTGGACACCCCCTCTTTGGCATGCACCACACCCCTACCCCCAAACGCATAAAAATGCATAAAAGAGTCACAACTAGGTCTTTTGAGATCATCATATTCTTTTCTAAGCTCTCATAAACTCACCATCCACATGCTTAACTGTATAATTATAATAATAGTTTGCCCCCGGGGAAGGTCACAGACCTGTGGGCCCATGAGTATTTATCAGGCTAGGGTTGGTTACACCACAGAAATATGTGAGTTACTTAATCTCTGAATTTATTCTGAGGTACAGGTCTGCCATTGCACAATTAAGCCATGTGGTGTTTCCGGGGCTTAGCATGGGTTCAATACACACTCCTGTCATGGTGCGGGTCAGTGGGGGTTCTGCTCCACGTGGTCACTCAGGGACCCGGTCTGGAGGAGGCTTCATGTCTACACTTGTTTCTACACTTTCACAGTGGGTGACTGGTGGAGCTGGAATTTGAACAGGCAAATGACTTCCAAATCCAGTCTTTAACCACTAGTTTAAATATTTCTCTATTCAAATCAGGGCATAGAACAGGAAGTGCCTGTTCTATGAATAATAGTATTATCATAAATAAGCATTTATATTTTTTATTTAATTCTAATAGTGGAGTTAGGGGAAAAAGTATTATTATATCAATTTGCATAAGGAAATAAATTTCCTTGAGGTTGAGCTATTTCCAAAGGTCATATAACTAAACATATTGCCCGAAGCAGGATTCAAAAACATATTGATATATTCCCAAGAGATCACTTAGGATGTAGCAGTTAAGGATTGGAAGAGACTGTGGACTCTGAGCAACAAACTGAAGGTTTTGGAGGGGAGGAGATGGGGGGTTGGGCGAGCCTGGTGGTGGGTATTCAGGAGGGTATGTATTGCATGGACCACTGGGTGTGGTACATGAACCATGAGTCTTGGAACACTGAAAAAAAAAAAAAAAAGGATTGGAAGAAAAACCTTTTTTATAAATCAGAGAAGGTGAGAGAATTCCAGCATGGAGAAAACTAGGGGAAGGGGGAAAATACCAAAAATGTATACATGTATGTTCCAAAATATATCATACTTGCCCTGTGAAAGCCTGAGAAATACTAAGGAAATTCTATTTGAATTACACAGAGCTGACATACGAAGCATGAAGTAACAAGAATGCACAGTTGATTTTCATTATTCATGGATTACCTATTTGAAAATTCACCTCCTCACTAAAATTTACTTGTAACTCTAAAATCCATACCACAGAACCTCCGCAGTCACTAACAGACATGTGCAGAGGGGAGACAAACTTAAGCCATTGGACATGCACATTTCCCTCTGAGTTTAAACAAGACTGCGCTCTGCTTTGTCTCAGCTCTCATTCTGTAAATAAGTATTCCTTCTATGGTCTACTTACAGTCTCGTATTTGATGTTTTGTGCTTTTTGTTGGCGATTTTGCGGTTTAAATCAATCCCCAACATAGCACTTAAGTGCCGTCTAGTGTTTCCGAGTGCAGGAAGGCTATGATGTGCCTCACAGAGAAAGTATGTGTCTTGGAGAAGTTTTGTTCAGGTAAGAGTTATAGTGCTGTTGGCTGTGAGTTCAGTGCTCATCAGTCAATAGCATGGTACTTCTATGAAAAAAAAAAAGAGAGAGAAAATTCACTAATCTGTGTGAGAGTCCACTCCACAAGGTTCTAGAATATCATCTCTAGTGCTATGGACAAGATGGAAAGGTAGCTAAACTTGTGGACGTGTGAGATGACAACTGACAAAAAAGTGTTTACTGGTTGACATAGTTGTAAGGCCGACGCTAAATAAACTCATAGTCATGTCACCCAGGGTCAGGAAAATGTCCCACCCTTCTCATCTAGGAAGGGCTGGCCTGCATGTCTCAAAAAGCAATATGGCCTGAAAAATGTTAAATTTGCAGGTTCTGCAGATCAAGAAGCTATGAAAGAATTTTTTTTTAGACTTTATAACTCAGGTTTGTACAAGAAAAGGATTAAGTGGAAGAGTGTTTTCAACAGTGAGGAGACTTCCATGCAATACATGCCGTCCTTAATACCCATCAGTGAACCATGGAACACTACATCAAAAACTAATGATGCCCTGTATGGTGACTAACACAACATAATAAAATTAAATTTAAAAAAAAAACAGGATGAGACTGGCTTGCTTTATAAGAATATTGGCAAGCCAACCTATATAACTCAAATGGTGTTTGGGTTAAGCAAAATGTTGTGATCAGAACGGAAAGTGAGTAATTTTAATGTGTGATTTTTATGTGTAATTTTATATCAGTTTGTAACGTGTGATTTTCTCCAGTCAGGAATTTAGTACTTCCAGATCAAAATCTCCCATTGTACATGTTAGCCATGTGGAATTTTCACAAGATTCCTTTGGTTGTTGCTTTGGTTTGGTTTTATATCTTTTAATTCTTTGTCACTTTAAATGAGTTTTTTAAAATCAGCTAACATGGGAATTGTGGCCAATACTCTTTTTCTAATTGCCTTAGCTATTTTTTGAGGTTTTGTTTTTAGACCTTGGCTGTTTTGATGAAAATGGAAAGTGATTTGGCACTGACCATACCCCTCCACAAATTATCGTAATTGGGAGACTCACACTCAAGTCTGAGGATGGCTGAAAATTTGCTCTTTCCTAAATGAAAAGCTGGATTTTCCCTTCTTCTGCAAAAAAATCCCACTGTTTGCCAGTTGTTGTTGTGGGTTTTTTTTTTTTTTGGCATTGTAGTGTATATGGTATTAATGCAAAATCTGATAAATGCATAGGTGTGTGAATAAGAGTATTCACACAGATCCTATTCTCCTCTAAGAATCTAAGAATTCCTTTTAAATAAAATCACCTTGGAATATAAATTGAAAATTGAAGAGCAATAAAAATAAGAAGGATTTCTACTTCATTGCCACAGAGATTTCCCATCTCCAGTCAACTCTAAGTGCAGTTTAGGGAGATGCACAACAATCTAATTGTTCTACTCGATTGCAAATCACAGGAGGAGAAGAAGGAGAAGAAGAATCCATCCATAAATGTGCAGTTATCTGGACACCTCAGGAAGGAGATGGTGGTGGAGCAGAGTGAATGGACCTTCTGAAATGAGAGTAGAGACTTCATGTTCACAGATGAAAAGCAATGCACTGACAGCTCTATGTAGTGAGGCTGTAGGAACCAGGGTTCTAGCGCCTAGGATTCTTAGGGACTGGAGAGCTGGGAGTAAATGCCAATATAGCAAGGTGGTAGCCATTGTTGGTGCCTCCTTTGGAATGCCCTTGTCTTACCATTCTAGAGCTTCGCTTCCAACTGCCGGCATCTGCTTCTGTTTGCCTGAGAAATTCTCAGATCTCCAGAGCCCACCTTGCATGCAAGTACAGCAGCTCAGAAGTCCTGGACAGTGAACACCGCCTACCCCCACCAGTCCTCAAGCAATGAATGAGGACTCCATACATTTCTCCATACAAATGGCAGGTCTCTGAAGTATGTTCCACATTGGCTCTCAGGGTTCGCTGGTAGGACTGAGCTCCAGGTGCCCACTCTTGATATCACACTTTATTATCCTCTTTTCTTTCCCTGTCTTCCTTCCTTAGTCCCCAATTTTGTTTCTTGGGATCATGCCCCAAATGAACTATCTGCCCTCCCATCCTCATCTCAGAGTCGGCTTCCCCACGAAACTCCAACCAAAGAGATAGGTTATCCTAGAATCCTCCAAATGAGTAGTTGTGGGGCCCTTATATCCATTAATGATGTTTCTTTAGTCACAATGAAGGAAAAGAAAACCCAGAAGCAGGGGTCCAGAAAGTATGGTCAGTGAATGGAGCAACTGCTTGGGGACCGTGGTAAGTAAGCTCCCTGTCTCAAATGGGTGACTAGAACTATCTCCAGCAAGTCTGATTTCACTGGGCAATGCAACCCTTGGCTTGTCAGATCCTCTTAGGGGAAACTGATTTTTAAATGCTGAGAATTAATTCAGACTTTTTAAAAATACAAAGCACAATACAACAAATTTGGAAAATCATTAGGATGTCTGCTAAAACAGAACACATGCATACCCTATGATTAAGCAAGTCCACTCCTGGGGAGATACTCAAGAAATCTGCATCCTTATGAGCACCAAAGGACATGTACTAGAATGTTCATAGAAGCGCTGTTCATAATAACTCCAACCTGAAAAGGACACAAATGTTCCTAAAAAGTAGAATGGAGAGATACATTGCTTATACCCATGTGATGGGACACTATGCAACAAGGAGACTGTATAAATCATTGCTACTGACCATACTATGAATGCTTTCAAACAACATCTGAACCAAAGAAGCCTGAACAAAGTATATGCCCTATATGATTCCATTCATGTGAACTACGTAACTACATAAGTAGACAAAATTAATCTATGCTGTTGAGACAATAGGCTTTCTTGTTCAAATCAGTTTCCCCAATCACTGCTATGCTGCCAAGATCCCATGGATAGGGTTATACACTTCATGGGTAAATAATTTTCCTCCTTCTAAGGTATAATTCTTCCTGAGAGGGGTGATGATGTAGATCTATTGGTCATTATTATGTTAGCATGAATTAGGGCCCAGTATGGACAGAGGGCCTGTTGTAAGAACTACAGACACAGAAATGGACAAGTCAGAATCCATGTCCTGCTGGGTGGACAAGATCTAAACAAATCACAGAAGCCATATGTTGATTTATGTAGGTCTTGGTTACTGCCCACCCCTAAATAAATTGCTGAAGACAGGAGGTGTGAGATCATGCTCATTTGCTTATTTCACACAGAGTCTACCTTTGGAACAGAAACTGATTCCATGCAAACCTTAGAACTGCTACTGTATACTTTGGGTTCCCCTAGAAGCACATCCTGAAAATAAAGACTTAGATGTTTAGAGGCAATCCTGGAAAACACCAGTAGAGGCGTAAAGAGGAAGAGGGGGAGGGGATGACTGATGGGCAAGGGAGCTGGGCTGTTTGTACACCCATTCCTGTCTGTCATTAGGTGAGGACTGATTCTAGAAGACATTAATTCTCTAGAATTGCTTGTGTTTCAAAGAAAGCTCTAGAAGTCAAAGAAAATTTTCAGAACAAGAAATGTAGGAGCTGACAGTTGGAAGTCAGGCCAAATGTAATGTTGAGCAAAAGAAGCCAGAACCTTAGAGTACATACTATGGGTGATGAGAGTGGAGCATTGACAGCATCTACTACAACTACCCAATGAGAGAAGCAGTTCCTCTAATGAAACTTTGGATGCAGTTAAGAAGAAAGAGACAGAATGAATGCCAGTTAGGACACCAACCAGTGTCCACTACACTCTCAAACCAGAAGTCAGTCATGGAACAATAAAGCAACCACACGATCGATGCTGAAAAAAAGAGCAACCCCAGAATCTGCCTCATTTGTGAGACACCAGCTCGAAATAATCTCCACTTGTGCATGAATCCAGTCTTCAATGTGCCCAACAGGTGTCCCTGCAGCTTCTGTATGATTCTTCCACCAATGAGGGGCCCACTCTTTCACAAGACAGCCTCTTTTGTCATCATAAAGTCTTACTTATTATATAATTATGGTATGATATTGAAATCTGCATCCGTATGAGTCCCTCCATGCTTCCTTTTCCTCCTCTCTGGTCCAACCACCCTCCCCGGGCTGAGTTCCTGGCTCTGCGGCATCACCTAGGATACATCCACAGAGCCTTGTACCATACACTTGTTCATGTCATGGGAAGTAGTGGGTGGATTTTTCTTTCATTTAATCTTTCCTACAGTGATGAAAGGGCACTGAGACTCAGAAAGGTTAAGTAACTTGGCCCAGATCATACACTCATACACTGAAGAGAGAGACAAGGGAAGTTCTAATGTGGAATATCTGACTCCATCAAAATGTGTTACTCACAGAGAGCCTGTGGAGAAAGTGTGTGTGTGTGTGTGTGTGTGTGTGTGTGTGTGTGTGTGTGTGTGCCTTCTCCCCCTCACCTCCACTCTTATTCCCAGGTACAGCCATCAGCCTTCCCTTTCCCACACCTCTGCCTACTAGGTGCAGAGGTATGCACCACAAACCCCACTGTCTAATACAGTGAGACAAACCTCAAATCAGCAGCACTGACTCTCCTGTTCCCCTCCACTAAAACTGCCTTCTTTGGGATCCCAGACAAAATGGCAATGGGTTCTCCCAATGAAGTAATTGATGCCTTTGTAATAAATGGCTGGGATTCCTCTCCAAGTCACAACTAACCCTTAGAGGTTGATGCCTTAATGCAGAGGCAGCTGAGATGGGAATTGGAGCAAACACAGGAGAATTGGGGGTTCCTTTGGAGGATTGTGGCACAACCAAAAATCACATCGTATAAACATATACCCACTTTTCTCAGCCTATGGCTAGGCTTGGGCTCAGGTCCCACCTAAAGGGAAAGTGGCCATCCCTAACACTGCCAGTCCACAGTGTACTGGGGACTCATCAGAGCCCTCAACCATGATGTTTGGGATTCAGTGTGCCCACCTCTTTTTGCATCAATACCATCACAGCCTGCCTTATGGATTCCCTGGAAAGACATGCTAACCAGACATCACAAGTCCGTTGTCTCTTTTGAGAATCATCTTCTCTCCTGAAGCACAATGCAGAATGGGAGAATGAGAGCAATTTTCATAGGAGGGTGCTTGTTTTCACAGTCAGAGCAAGTAATTTTTGTCACACTTCCATGGGCTCAAAGCTAGGCTCTGTCTTCAACTACTAACGGGCCAGTGGGCTAGTGTCTCAACTCTCTCAGCCTCAAGTCCCAAACATAAATGAGAATAGCCCTCACCTCTTCATAGGCTGCTATGAGGATTAACTGTTATGATTCCTATGGATGGTCCTTGCATGCTGTGAGTGCTCAAAGTCACTTTTCTTTTCTTGCTATCAAAGCAAGTCCCCACGATCAGTCTAGTATAGAAAAAAAGAATATTTTGAGATGGAAGTTGCACTCTCTCTCTCTCACTCCCTCTCTCCATCTATCTTTTTGGCTTATGTATTTTTCAAAAGTATTGTATGAGATAGGAATACAAACCTCCCTTGGCAGAGTCAGGTAGTGACAGTGATGCATTTTACCAGGGACAGAGAACTTCCTGATTCCCTGCCTTATCCCTTACATTGGTCATAACCATTGCTCATTTTTGGACTCTGTTTGCCCATTCATGAGCTGCCAGATTCTACTGCAAAATCTACCTTCACTCCTGCCCAAAATGATCATTTTCTCTTTTCTTGTTTCCCTATCAACCCTTCTATTCATTCCTGATGTCAATTGAAAATTTATCTTTCCCTCCCCAGTCTACTCATCTTAAATTCAATCTTCCCATTGCTATGAGTTTTCTTTGGCATCTGGGTTGTTTAACTTACTGTGTGC
This sequence comes from Nasua narica, assembly GCA_028533885.1. Taxonomy (NCBI): domain Eukaryota; kingdom Metazoa; phylum Chordata; class Mammalia; order Carnivora; family Procyonidae; genus Nasua; species Nasua narica. The sequence goes on along the minus strand of CM052811.1, from coordinate 88,148,348 downwards.
TATGGGGGACACAGATGTGCAGCAGATGCCAGGCTAAGTGGAAGGAGCATTGTGTAAATAGAAAATGTATTCAGACTGTCATGAGGATGATGGTGTTATTTTCCTTAAGACCTCTGGCCTTGAAACTTGGCTGAAAGTTAAGATTTTGTTGAGCATCTTACTGAAGCATAGCACAAAGGAAGAAAAAATATGCATATATGTGAATGCATGAATTAGTGAATTTTCACAAACTGAACACACCTGCATAACCAGGACCCAGATCAAGTAAGAGAACATTATCAGAATTCCACTTGCCCATCATTATCCCCCCAAAGGTAACCACTATCTTGACTTTGAGCAGCATAAATTTGTTTTTTAATCTTGTATGAATGAAATCACAAGATGTACTCTGTTTTGTCTGTCTTCACTCCTTAAATATTATGTTTGTGAGATCTACTCATACTGCTTCAATGTGGTAGTAGTTCCTGTCTTCTCATTATGGGGTAGTGCTCCATTGTATAAATATGCCATAATTCATTTATCTCTTCTGTTGTTGAAGAGCATTTGGCAAGGCTCCAAAGTGAGGCTTTTATGGAAAGTTATACTATGAAAAAGTATATGTCTTTTGGTGTGCATACGTGTTCTCTTGGGCATATATCTAGGAGTGGAATTGCTGGATGGTAGAGTGCCCATATATTCAACTTTAGTAGACTACCAGTTTCCCAAAGAGGTTGGATCATTTTATGCTCTCATCATCACAGGATAAGGGTTCGTTGTTCCACATCCTCACCAACACTTGGTATTGTCTGTAATGTTTTTGTTTTATTTTACCTTACTTTTTTTTTTTTTTTTCGCATTCTGGTGTGTATGTGTAGTTGTACCACATTATGGTTTAGTTTGCATCTTCTCATGATGAATGAAGTTGAGCACGTTTACACACATTTATTGGTCACTTGGGTATCTTCTTTTGTGAAATGTCTATTCAAATTTTTTGCATATTTTAAAAATGTTGTTACTTAACTTTTCTCATTGACTCAAATATCAAAGATTTTATATGAGAGTTGGAGAGTTGGTCACACTTTGATGGACTTTTCTAACACTTTGTAACAACTACAAATGTTTCTAGTAATTACTAATGGTGTTTCAAATTGGAAGAAATTTCTCCAAGCAATTTAATTTTATTTTAAAAAATGTATGCCTTAGCGCTTTGAGAAGCAAGGCATGGAGAGTCAAAAACCTGGTTTGGTTGATTCGCTAAATAGCTCTGTGACCATATGCAAGTCTTGGTATCCTCGTCTGAAAAATTAAAAAAGTTGGACCTGAGATCTGCCAAACCTAAGATTCTATAAAATGCAAATAAAGTCTTTACTTTGAAGAGGTGAGAAACAGGAAGAAAAAGAGTCTACAAACTGAAACTTATATATATCCACAAAGTTGATAATCTCTGCTCTTAAAAAACAAACACCAGTCTAACCTTAACTTCATAATTTCTTCCATGTCTTAAATTTTACCTGAATTGTGAGTTTTCTATGTTAAAGGAGAAGAAATTTTGTATAAAAACAAAAATCTTGTATCTCCATTTATCCTTCTTCTCTCTAGAAATTTCTCTTTTGTGAAAAATTGGATCAGAATTGACCAAAATAAGAAACAAATCTTCCATATGGTTTTTTGAGTGTGTATGTGCCTGACATAGACCTAAGAGAAAATACTTGTTATCTTCCATGGTCAACTACAGATCGTGTGCCAAGACTAGACTGTTGCCTCTATCCTCCTTTCTGTGCACTTCAGCCTCGTGTATGGCCCTTTTAAGCTTTCCGCGATAAATGATTGTCACCAGCCTGAAATCCATGTTTCCTTTCTCCCTTTCTTCATGCAGCTCCAGCTGCTTGATGGTAAACTCTGTGGCAACTCCACTCTAACTGCTAGCTTACAGAAAATAACATAAAAGAATGTCTTCACAACCTCAGAGAAGTCATACAAGATACAGAAAGCTCTAAGAAAAATAATTAATAGACACTATTAAAGTTAAGAATTTGTTTTCATCAAAATACTCCATCAAGAGAATGAAAAAGAAGAGGCATAGTGGGAAAAGATATTTGATACATGTATAACAAAGAGCTTGTATCCAGGTTATATAAGAAAAAAGTCCTATAAATCAGTGAGGAAAAGACAGATAACCCAAAAAATAGGCAATAGCTCTGAACATATACTGGGGAAAAAAAGGTAAATTTATAAACTGGTACGACCTCATTAGAAATTAGAAAAATACAAATGAGCTCTTCAATGAGATACCACTATATGCACACTAGACTAGTTAGTATATAAACATAATATAATATTGAATGTTGGAGAGGGTATAGAACAATACAAAAGCTCATATATTGCTAGTGGAAGTGTAAATCAGAGTATCCACTTCAAAAAAAAAGCAGTTGGGCAGTATACATTATAGTTATATATATATGTATATATATGTATATGTATATGTATATGTTGTGATTCAGTAATTCTATTAAGTACATAACCTAGAGAATAGCGTAGATATGTGCAAAATATGTGTACTTGTGTGTAAGTATACCCTTCTTAAGAGCAAAAGTCTAGAAACAAACTAAACACCTATCAATGGTACAAGATTCAGGTAAATCATTATTTTCTAACAGTAGAGGACTATATAGTAATAAAAATAAATAACTACAGTTATATAGAACAAGATGCATGAATCTTTAAAACATGATACTGACAAAAGAAAGCAAATGTAAAAGGAGTACCTGGATTGCTCAGTTGGTTAAGCATCCAACTCTTGATTTTGGCTCATGTCATGATTCAGGGTTGTGAGATTGAGCCCCATGTTGGGCTCCATGCTGGTCATGGAGCCTGCTTGGGATTCTTTTTCCCTCTCCCTCTGCCTTTCCTTCCCCCCACCTCTTTCTCTCTGTCTCTCTTTCCCTCCCTCCCTCCCTCCCTCTCTTATCAAAAGAAAAAAAAGAAAAGCAAATGTATACTCTCTGATTCCATTGACAGAAAGCTCAAAAACAGGCAAAACTACATTATATTATTTAGAAATTATTAAAATATGAAGAGAAGCACAGAAGTGATTGCCTAAATAGAACAGTGGTAAGCTCTACGGGAGAAAGAGGGAGGAAGCGATAGGCATCTAATTTCTGGGCTGCAGGCGTCTAATTTCTGGGCTGCAGGCAACATTCTGATTTTTGACTTAGTGGTAGTTCATGCCTGAAACCTTTATAATTAATTCTTATACTGCATAATGATGTTTTAGGAACTTTTATATGCATGTTTTTTTTCACAATATAAAAGACAAAATAAATTGTGTCATGCCTAGCACACCGTAAGTGCTTAATAAATATCAATTATTATCATGAATATATAATTACACTAATTTTATTTTTATTAGACTTTGAACTTTACAAAGTTTTTTTCATGAAAATTACCTCATTTTAATCCAGGCATTGTTATTGCTCCTATTTCACAGATGAGAAAACATAGCTCAGCCTTCACACACACACACACACACACACACACAGTAACCAGGAAGGAGCACAGCTGGAGCCACAGCTCTGGTCTTCAGGTTTCAAACTCTTTCCCTGTCTTCTAGACTCACACCTATCCTGCTAGTTAATGGAAGGGGAATGAGCCAAGAGTCTGATGATCCAAAACCCAGGTCGTAGCTAGTATTATTTTACTGTGTGGATGGAGTCAAACTTCCTGTTTTGTGTGCACCCCGATTTTCCCATGTCAAAGGGACACAGAGACTTCCTGCTCTGCACAGAACTAGGTGAGGAGAAGCTGAGAGGACAATGTGTTGAAATACGTGAAATGCAATATTCAATGAGCGTTATTTTGATGTACTTTTACCTACACCTTGAGCCTGAGATGACTTTTTAACAGTCAGTGCTAAAGTAGCATCAATATTAGTAGTCTTTCTCCCCTTCTTTCAGTGGTCCCACCCATTTCCCCCCCAAAATAAATCAATGATAAAGAGATTAATCTAATTAGAAGCCTTGGACATTGGGGCCAATTAAAACCAAACTGCCTGTGCCCAACATGGCCAAATGGAACTGGGAGCCACAGAAAGCCAAACAACTTGTCTACACTCAAAGTTGATACAAAACACTTTCTCACTGCGTCAGTCTGAGAAAGGTTAAAGTGCATGGTGTGGGAAATTAAACTTATTCTTAGCCTGCTTTAATGGAAAACAATCTCCGGGGCTATCTCGTGTGTCTTCTGACAGAGGGACATCAATTGGGAAGATTACGTCTGTTATCAAAGAAAGCAATGAACTTTCCATTTACATTGGACTTTTATAATCTGATGAGAGAAAAGGCACATTTATCTAGTCTTTTAAAAGGGAAAAGGAAACTCTACAAATCTGTCCATTATACCTGCCGAGAATCTAAAGTGAGGTCAAGACAAAAGCAGATTACTTTTGATAGTGTTAATAAGAGTTTATTGCAAGGCCTGCAGGCCAGATCTCCCTCTGTGGATTTCTGAATGGCTTTGGGAGCTGGGCTATTCTTAGAGTAATGAGAAAGAGCCTTATCTCACACCGTAGGAAATTCAAAGATCCCTATGGCTTCAAAAGTCTTATTGATGCACTTTAGTAAAACTTAAAAGCCAGGGTGGTTTCTCATCACAAATACCTGTCTAATGTGGGGGATGTGGGAGAAACCTTAAGAGGCACAGACATGCAGCTCTCAGTACGGCATATTAATAATAGCACCCAAAAGAACTCCAATGTGATGGAGGCTGTTTCCATGACTAAATTGTGTTCTGAGGCAGCATTAGCAATATTAGTATTAGTGAGTTAGAGGTTTCGGTTATAAGCATTAGATGCTGATTCTGGCTTATTTAGGTAATGGGGAATATATTGGGGAAATAGTGAGGACTCAAAGAATGAGTGGCTGGTTGAGTCCGGGAGGAGGTAGGTGCCAACAGAGCAAGGGAGAATAGGAAGCAGGAGGCACAGCAATAGTCCCTTGTTTGGAAAACCCTAGTCATGGCACCACCTTTATCATGTATGACCTACAGTCACTGTGTTCTTGAGTCAGTGGCTCAAGGTTTAAAGTCCTATGAGAGGCCATATGATTGTCTAATCTTGGGTCATAAGTAGCTTCCCTCACCTCCTAAATAAAACTACGTAGGAGACAAGAAAGAAAGACTATGGCCTTACTCAGCTTTAAAAGTGAGCACTGGGTACCTGAATTTCCTCTCCAACCAAGACTCTTAGAAGAAAGAGTGGTTACTGTACTGGGCATTTTCATTTGTTTGTTTGTTTGTTTGTTTGGCTGGCTGGTTTTTGCTTCAATCATGTGAATAACAAACATTCCAAACTCCAACGGCTTATAGCAACAAGCATTTATTTTTCTTGTTTGTGGTTCCATAAGTTGACTAGAGTGGCATTATCTCAGGTGGCAGACTGGCTGGTGTTGCCCCAAGGCCACAGATCAGGTACACATCTGCTCCACATCTCTCCATGGACCAGTGACTACCACAAACATATTCTTCTCATGGCAACTCACAAGAGCACTGCTTGTCTTACATCTGCTCATATTCCTTTAGTCGAAGCCCATCACATGTTCAGTGCAAATTCAGTGGGGCAGCCAAGCTTAATCCATTGGAATAGGAAGGAGGAAGGAAGTGAATAATTTTGATAATGACAGTGCAATCAGTCTAACAAAGACGCTAAGCAAGCATCCTCTATACCTACTTCCTAACCACCTCACTGATGACTTCCCCAAACCTCCATTTCCCCCATTTTTTATCTGATCCAGATCACCAGATAAAAATTTATGAAAAAGATCTTGGCCGCCATTGCTGGAGGATACACACTAGTTGTATCTACGTGTGTGCCTCAGATCTCAGGTCCACATTCTTGGGTAATTATAAATGTGCTTTATTTTCACTCTTAGATAATGAATACCTTGAGGGCAAAGCATATGTCTTTGTGAGAATCCTTGCAAATGTTTGGCTTGCAGTTGTTTTCCTTGAATTTCTGGTAAATGAAACAGTGGGTCCTATCAGAATTTTCCAGTCACCACTCTGATAGGGCTCCCCAGCCTCAGAAGAGGTTGGGTGTGGATGGCCCAAGGCAGAGCCGTTGGTTGGGATCAAGATTCATTTAGACATAACACCTAGTTTTCATGTACCACAGCATGAAAGAAAGACAAGTCATATATCCTTTCAAATCCCATATCTGTTTCCTTATCCTCCCACCTCCTGACTCCATCCACTACCAGTCAAGGCCAGAGGCACTACATAAATGAAGGGGAGGCCTAAACCCACACTTAAGGCCTTGCTTAAGACCTTATCTCCTTTGTACTTGTATCGCATTGTCATCATTGTTGTTTCTGAATGGCTTGTTCTTTCTTGAAGGCAGGTAGCATGCTCTCAATTAATGTTAACCATGAATAATATTCTGTGCCAGGTACTAAGCTAAGCAATTAACATGAATTAACATAATTAGTCTTCACAACTTCTACATTAGGCAACAACTATTACCATTGTGGTCACTTGGCTTGGCGACTCAGATTGGCCTTTTTTTGTTTGCGCTACTTACCTGGTTGGAAAGGGATAACAGTGTGAATGTTGAAAGTGCCAATGCAGGAACCAGACAACTTGCTTTTAAATCCTGCTCCCAATCCTTACACCTGTGTGAACTTAAATAGATTACTTGTATTATGCCTCAGTTTCCTTTTCTACATAGAGGTTGTAATAGTGCTTACCTTATAACAGTGCTGTGAGCACTGGATGAGCAAAAGCACTCAGAACAATGCCTGAAAGCATCTGATAAATGTTTGAAAGGGCCATCGATCCTCCATCCAACTGTTTGGCTCCCCATTTAGTGACCGAGGCTCCCCTATCCAAGCGGGACTCTTATTCTGGCCATAGAGATGGGAGTGGGTTTGTGCCGTGGCCCATCTCAGCAAGAAAGCCCCTGTTCACTCCTACCTTGACAAAAAGAACAAAGTCCCTTAAGATCTCTTGTGTGCTTTTCCCTCACATTAGCGTATTGTTCATTCTCCCTCATCAGCACCTGTCTAGAGACTAGCTAGTTTTCAATCATGGATTTGATGGCTTAAGACAGTTTTATTTATTGTTTTATTACTAATTTGACCACTTGGGATTTTTGTTCTTAATTTTGGACGTTTATATCTCATTTTCTTTATGAGAAAATCTAGGAATTATAGTTTTAATGTTATAGTAAGTAATATTAAAATAATAGCAAGCCAAGAATTGGGGAATTAAAACACCTAATAATTGGATTGGAGAAATATAAAAACGCTGAATTCAGTGAACCAGCACCAGTCTAATTTAAATGTCTAATTAAAAGTTATTTGGAGGCACAGCATACACAAACTGCATTGCAGTCTTCTACGGCTGAAAAGGTAGCTTGGTAACCAGAAGCAAATTCTGAACTGCATGAAGAAATGGGAATGGACTGTAATCTTTAAGCAGAGTATCCCATTTTAATCAAGGCATGTCCTACTTTACATTCCATTACCACTTCATTAAAAGATGCTGTCCCCAGTGCTGAAAGTTCTGTTAGATGTTTAACAGCAGAGCAACCATGCTTTGAGCCAGGAGGGGAAGTAGCAATGCCCGGATGAAGGAAGAAGCATTTGTTAGCCTGAGCACTATTTATCCAACGTTGCCTGAGAGCTACAGAGGAAGAAAAAGAAGGTTTGTGATTAGGCGAGCTTAGGTTAGACAAGATTGTTCTGATTTGACAAGAACAAGCCTGCCAGTGTGTGAGCTGATTCATACAGAGGGCTATTTATAGCAGAAGGCTACTTAGCACATTGTCGAATATGACATTCTAAAAACACAGTATGATCGTTGGTACAAATAGCTAATGAGCAGTGACATATTTAGATTGCCTGCAGAGAGGTGGATGGGTGTGTACAGTTAGGCAAAAAGAAGTCCATCACCGTGGTGGGGGGAGGGGCGGATAAAAACAAAAACCAGAAAATGTCCAATGTAAAATTCTAAAATTGGGTTTGTCTTCAGAAGTTTGCCAATTCTGTCACCATCGATTTGCCACTGTCACCTTTGTCTCTCAGTTTTCTCATCTGTAATATGGAATAACTGTCCCTACTTTGCAGCCTTGTAAGAATCAGATTGAGATTAAATGGGTTAAGGTATGCAATGCAATTAGGAGAGTAGCCAGGAAAGAAGTAAGCTCTCAATAAATATTGCTTATTATCATTATTAATATTATTATTGACAGGTATTTTTCTCCAGTAAGGAAGTGTGATGTACAATCATTCGTACAGGCACCATTAAACTAAATCTAAATGCTAAGCAGAATCCCATTGACAGTTCAGTTAAATGGTCCCTCCACTTCTAGAGACTAGAATTTCTTTCTCTAAAGATGTTTGCTGTGTTTGAGAGGTCAAAAATGAGCTGCCTTCTCTCAAACATCTCTTGCTTTTTCCTTTCCTCCCACTTTCTTACATCATCAGTTTAGTTCATTCATTTATTCGTTCATGCGCTTAAAAAAAAAACTCTTTAATGAACCAGGCATTGTGATGAAGTTGCTAAGCAATGCCAGTCAAGGAGCTTCAAGATCCTCTGTCATGAATGAAAAGAACTACCGTAAATACAACAATCGACAGTATAATTGTGCATTAACACACACACATGAGATACGTTACATTAATTATCTCTATGTTACAGATAAGGAAACTGAGGCTTAGAAGAAGGAGGATCTGCCTCATGCGCTTTGCCTTAAGGACTCAACAAAGATATTGCAACGTCCGATCTGTACTAACCCTCCCTTGCAGAATAGCCTGTTCAAGAAGTGCGAAGCTTCTTTTCCCACCTCCCCTTTCTCAGGACTCTAGGAAGGAAATAGTTCAGGGAAATGGTGACTTGAGGTCCAAGACTTCCCTGTGAAGGACAAAGTCACAGCTCCTCCCCTTTCCCCATGAGACAGTCTGTCAATAGAGCGTGAACTAAGAAAAATCTCTGCAGTCAAAACGGGGTGACACCGCAGATGAATTACCTCTTATCTTTAGTTCCACTTCTATTCCTGATGAATAAATGAGGAAATCAATAGATCCCTGCATCCTGTGTGACTTTTTTTTTTTTTTTTTTTTTTTACTCCAAGCAAGTGTTATTTTTGTTGTTTGGGGGTTTCTTTTTTTTTTTTAAACTATGCAACCTAAACAACCAGAGGCCATTTTCACAGTTTACCGTCTAAAAAAACACAGCAGTGGTAATTAAAACAATCTGGGCTAGGGGAAAATGGAAGGAAAATCTGTCACTACTGAGACTATCAAGCAGGAAAAAAAAAAGCGTTTTGGGGAATGCAGCAGAAACATTGACAGTTTGTTAGATCTAACCCCAGACTGACATTCCGTGAAAAGGATGAGGCAGAAATTGTTGCCTGGGGAAATGTCAGCTTTACATGAGACAACCATGGAAAAACTTGGAAAAAGGTGCCTACAGTTTTCTTCTGTTGCCAGGGCCAGGAAGGAACGGATTTTCCTTTGCACAAATGGGAATCAACTACTGTGTAGTCATCTGCATAGATAGGTTTAGAAGGGAATGACCATGTGCAGCAGATTCACTCCATGTCAGCTTAAAGTCAAGGTTTAAAAAAATTCAACACATACTCCAACTTTGAAGTATTTTTTTAGTTTTAACTTCATTTTAAGAATATTTTAGGTCTTTCAGAACCCCATCCCACTGGCTGAATCCTTTTAGCCCTCTGACTGGGGGGACATTGTTCAGTAGCTTCTCACCTCCAACCAAAGGTAAAACCCGCTAAAGTAAAACCACCCAGGACAGCCTTGCAAGATATCTGACCTTATGTTATTCTTGATTTATTTTGCAGGAAAGGTCCTTCCAGCCAGGTATAAAATGTGAAATCCAGTCAAGAACTTTTGGTGCTCTGTACCTCATATAGTTGCAGTCTTATGGGAACAAATTTGCAAGAGATTTGTAAATTCTCACACAGTAGGAAAAATAATCATTGGACTTGAAGCAAGTCTGCTAACCTCATTTCTCTTGCCATGTTTGTTGGTTAAGGACATAGATTGGATAATATAACAACAATAACAATAATAACTAACTACTGTTAGTTTCTGTTCTTTGGTAAATGTCATTATTTTAATCCTCAAAGTAACCCTGTGAAGTAAAGACATTTGTTACCCTCACAAATAAGAAAACACACATGGATTTGAAATGGTGGGTCGCATTCAATGCTAAAAAAAAAAAAAAAAAAAGCAACTAAAATTAAAGCTTCCTTCTTACTGTACTTCCAGAATTTATATCATTTGATTTACCATAACAAAAATAGAAGCATAGCATGGAATGCAGGCTACTTGTATTTCAAGAGGGCATTTTCCAGTATTTAGAAATTTATTGGGTTTTAGCCAGTCTAACTCCATTTGTTGTTCTTCAATATCAATTCTAGTCACAGGAAAAACCTTCCCAACTGCATCGCTAGATGCAGAAGTTGGGAAACAAAATATTAAGGGTTTGAGCTGGAAGAGTATGCATCCAAGGAGTAAAAGTGGCAATATTCCCTGGGGAAGTGGGAGATGAAACTGTATATTCTTCTTTACCCATCTAGCCTGTTTTTTTTTTTTATTAAAGAAAAATGTCAGACTAAAAAAAATAAAAAATACTGCAGATGGCTGTTAAATTTTCCAAGGAATTGTATCTACTTCTGAAAAACAAGTTTATTATGCCTTTAAACTCTGAAGTCTGCGTAAGTCGTACTGAGATGTATCTCTTAATTTCTGCTTCCTCTCCTTAACAAAAATGATCTGTTGTCACGATGGTTACTAATCAACTTCAGAATTCTTGGAAAACATACGCTATCTAAAATTACCAATTATTAAATAGATATTAAATAGGTAACTTAAGTAGCCCTATCACTATTATACTCAGTGAATTTATGATTTTACAAAACTTCCAAAAAAAGAAATCTGTAGACTTAGATGATTCCATTGGAGAATTCTACCAAATAATTCAAGAAGAATTAACATCAATTTAATGTAAGCTTATCTAGAAAAACTTAAAAGTGAGTTCAGCAAGGTCACGGAATAAAAAATAAACATATAAATTATTATTTCTATGTCACCAATAGGCATGTGTGCACTTGTGATAATATTTCCAAGGGCACAAAAAAGAACTCTATAGATATAAATCTAACAAGACATGTACAGGATGAATTTTCTGAGAGCTTCAAAACACTGATGAAATAAAGAAAAGATTAAAAAGTGGTGATAGATACCATGTTCATGGATTAGAATACTCAACAAAGTAAAAACATCAGTTCTCCCCTAACTGATGCACAACTTTAACACAATTACTATCAAAATCCAACCAACCATTTTTGTAGATATAGACAAAATAATTCTAATATTCATATGAAAAATCAAAAGAACTAGAAAAAGCTAAAACCACTTTGAGAAATAATATAGCATTAAGGATCAGTTTTCCTGATTTCAAGAGTTATCATGCACCCACAGTAATCAAGACTATATAGTATTGGCAGAGGGGTAAGCACATAGATCAGTGGAAGAGAGCAAAAGACTCAGAGATAGAACCACATGAATATGTTCAACTGATTTTTTTTACAAAAGTGCAAAAGCAATTTATTAGAGTAGTGCGCAAAAAGAATCTTTGTATAAACTCCCACTTTGTACGAAAGTTAACTCAAAATCTGTTACAGACAAACATAAAACATAAAGTGACGAAACAAACAAAAATAAGATAAAATCTACCAGATTTGTGTAAGAGTGCTTAGCACTGACACTAAAAATATGA
>CM052811.1:88078694-88136473 GCA_028533885.1 Nasua narica | reverse complement strand
TCTGAGCCCCACATCCGGCTCTGCTCAGCGGGGAGCCTGCTTCCTGCCCCCCCCCCCCCCCGCCGCCCCCGCCGCCCCCGCCGCCCCCCCCCCGCCCCCCTCTGCCTGCCTCTCTGCCTACTTGTGATCTTTCTCTCTCTCTGTCAAATAAATAAATAAAAATCTTTTTTTAAAAAAAAGGAAGAAGAAGATAAAAAGACAGACTATCAGGGGCACCTGACTGGTTCAGTGGGTTAAAGCCTCTGCCTTCGGCTCAGGTCATGATCTCAGGGGCCTGGCATCGGGCTCTCTGCTCATCAGGGAGCCTGCTTCTCCCTCTCTCTCTGCCTGCCTCTCTGCCTACTTGTGATTTTTCTCTCTGTCAAATAAATAAATAAATAAATCTTAAAAAAAAGACAAACTATCAGAAAATATTTGCAATTCATATATCTAACAAAGGACTTTCATCTAGAATATATAAAGAATGCATAAAACTCAACAGAAAAAAAAATCCAATTAGAACATGGGCAAAAGACATAAAAGACATTTTACTAAAGAAGATATGCAGCTGGCAAATAGGCACATGTAAATATGTTCAGTATCATTAGCCATTAGGGAATGCAAATTAAAATCACAATAAGACATTGTTACCCATCTTTCAGAATGACTAAGAAATCCTGGTGAGAATGCTGGTAAGAAAGTAAAGATATTGGATCACTCACACATTGTTAGTCCGAATATAAAATGGTACAGCCATATTAAAAAACAGTTGTCAATTTCTTTAAAAACTAAACATGCAACTATTGTACAACCCAGCAATTCCATTTCTGGGCATCTATCCCACAGAAACAAAAACATGTCCACCAAAAAAATCTGTAAATGAATGTTTATAGCAGTTTTATTCATAGTAGCCTAAAAGCACAAACCAAACAACTCAGATATCCTTCAATGGGTGAATGGTTAAAGGAACTGTGGTACATCTACATAATAATTGCTAATCACTGATAAAGGGGAACAAAGTATGGATACACTCAGCAATATAATTTAATTTCCACCAAATTATGTTAAGGGAAAAAAGCCAATCCCCAAAAGTTACATACTATATGATTCCATTTATATGGTATCCTTGAAATGACAAAATTATAGATGTGGAGCACAGAATAATCGTCGTCGAGGGTTAAGGAGGAAATGGAGGCAAGAGGGAAGCGGGTGTGGCTATAAAAGGCAAAATGAGGATCCTCCCGTGATGGAACTCTTAGGTATCTTGACTGTGTCAATGCCAATATCTTGGATATGATATTTTACCTTGGTTTTGAAAGAATTGCCACTGGAGGAAACTGAGTAAGAGATACGCCAGATTGCTATTGTTTTTTATAAGTACACGTGCCTCTACATTTATCTCGAAACAAAAAAGTTAGTTAAAAAAAGTCAACATGAGCATGTTCGTCATGGTTCTGCGGCCAGTCTTCAAAATGTATGTTCAGTTCTACCGTAAGCTGTCAAAGAAGCTGCTTCTGTCAGCTCACTTGGCACATGGAGCAGATATCCTGCCATCTGTACAGACAGCATCCTTCAGGCTGCCCACACTCACGTCTTCCTTCCAGACCCAGAAGGTTCTGACTCACCACTTTATTTTGATCTTTCCCTCATCCTAAATATACGTACAAATGCTAAGTCATGTAGACGTATATACAAATGCGAAGTCATCACAATTCCTATTTTCCACTCCAGTTTAGTTTTAAATCAGGATTACACCACTGCCAAACACCAGGAGGCTACAATAGCACATATGCCGCAACAGATGGCTCACAAGTTGTGGTTTTTACCCCCAAAGTTCTGCTTAGTGAATCCATCAGTAAGCATGTTCCAAATAAGTATCGTAGAATAAAGAAAAAAAAACACAGGAGGTTTGGTTGGGGGGGGGGGTTATGGGATCTCAGAAAATGGAGGAAACTTCTGGAAAGTTCCACCTGAGGACCGATTTTCTAGCATCCATTATATGGCTCAAGAATCCTTAGTTTTTGTTTTGAAGGTTGTTTTCTGTTGTTGTTATTTTGGGGGGGAGGTGTAATAAAAAAGATCTCAAACACTATTGAGAATCAGATGACAGTTTTGGACCCTGTCTCCCTCTAAAGTACACACACTTGCCAATTGATCAAAATATATGATCACTGCTAAAACTATTTTTTTTAACCTGACTGTTTTAGAGATTGCTCAAATATCCAAGATATAATAATGTCCAAATGTCCAAATTAGTAAGTGTCAAATGTATCTCTGAAATCTTTGAGCCTTTGATTGCGAGATTAAATGCCAGGAACTTCAGGGACACTTATTAATAACAAATATCTCCACTTATTGTATTATTTTCTTCCTGTATTCAAATTACTGATCTTCCTAACTATTTAGATCCATTGAATATGCAGTACCTTATCAGTAAATAACGTCTTTCTTGATGCATCATGTATCAGTCAGCTATTGACACAATTATGTTGTATAACCAACCCTCTCAAAACTGAGTGGCTTACAAAAACTAGCATTTATTCTCATGCTCATGAGTCTGCAAATCAGCACCTGGGGTGATCTTAGCTGGGTTCAGTCAAGCAGTTTTGCTTGCCACACTTCAGCTGGGCTTGGCTGGCCTTGGGTTCAGGAATGGCAAATGATGGAAGAGTAAAAGGTAAGACAAACCACTTAAGCCCAGTAAAGCCTCTATTTGCATCACAACTTCTAACACTCCTTTGGCCAAAGCAAGTGAAAGATTCCAGCATCAAATGCTCACAGTAGGAGAGAGGAGGGGAATATTTGATGAGCACTAACCCAATATTTTACACAGCACCAACTTCTTTCTTATATTTCCATAAGGCAACAAAGATGATCTACTGATATTGCCTAAACCGACTGGTCCAAAAATGTAGTTACAATGAGACCAAGTCTCAGCCTCCAAGTCACAATTATCACAAATGTCTCCAATCATTGTCAGATATTTCCTTGAGGTCAAAATTGCCAGCATTTATGACCACTACTTTAGAGAAAGAGTCAAACATTGAAGGTATGATAAACATTATCAATTACCAAATAGAAGATATCAGTAATACAATATTTTTTATATCAATATAACAAATTTGCATTCAAATAAACTTGATTTGGTCCTTTTATATGGCATTAGATAATTACCCTTAAATTCTGATAACCACTCTTGCTTGGCGGGTATCATTATTTCAAGCAACTGATGTTGAAATTGAGCTGCAGTTAAGTGCATTGTTCATAGACCGAAAAATAAAAATGGAGATTTTTAAGAGTTAATGATATCTTTATTATAGGAATACCACAGCGTTAGATTTTGAAATGAGTGGATTCCGGGCACTTGGGTGGCTCAATCAGTTAAGTATCTGACTCCCGATTTCAACTCATGTCATGATCTCAGGGTCGTGAGTTTGAGCCCCAAGTCAGGCTCTGTGCTGAGCATGGAGTATGCTTCAGAATCTCTGTCTCTTTCTCCCTCTGCCCCCTTCCTGCTTGGGAAGAAGTGGGGAGTGCACACATGCTCGAAAGAAAGAAAGAAGAAATGAGTAGGTGAAAATCTTATTGTAATGTGGGGTTTTTGTATATACCCATGAAATCATCACCACAGTATATGCCATAAACACATGCATTACCTCCAAAATTTCCTACCGCCTTCTTTATTATTACTATTTTTGTGATAAGAACAATTAATATGATATCACTTATATGGGGCGCCTGGGTGGCTCGGTGGGTTAAAGCCTCTGCCTTCGGCTCAGGTCATGATCTCAGGGTCCTGGGATCGAGCCCCACATCAGGCTCTCTGCTCAGCGGGGAGTCTGCTTCTCTCTCTCTCTCTCTCTCTGCCTGCCTCTCTGCCTACTTGTGATCTCTGTCTCTGTCAAATAAATAAATAAAATCTTTTAAAAAAATATGATATCACTTATATGAGGAATGTAAAATGGTCAATTTCCAGACCAGAAAGTAGAATAGTAGTTACCAAAGGCTTCAAGGAGAGGGAAGAGAGGCATTTGTCAAAGGATACAAAGTTTCAGTTATACAACATGAATAAGTTCTAGAGATCTGCTGTGTAATAGTGCCTATCGTTAGCAATACTGTTGTATACCTAAAAATTTGTTCAGAAGACATATCTAATGTTAAAACTGAGATTTGAGGGGCACCTGGGTACCTCAGTCAGTTGAGTGTCTGATCTCTGCTCAAATCATGATCTCAGAATTGTATAATTGAGCCTTACATGGGGCCCCACAATGGGCATGAAGTCTGCTTAAGATTCTCTCTCTCTTCCTCTCTCTTTGCCTCCCTTCCCCCCCAACTCACATGCTCGCTCTCTCTCTCTCTAAAAACCCCTGGTATTTGAACTGAAAATTTCCACCTTAAAATGAGCCTTGAGTAATAACATATACTGTTATACCATCAATAAGGATACCTGATTATTGCAATCATTTTCATTCTGCTTTATTAGGTACTTATTTTATATAAAAATTTGTGATTAGGGGCACCTGGGTGGTTCAGTGGGTTAAGCCTTTGCCTTCGGCTCAGGTCATGATCTCAGGGTCCTGGGATTGAGCGCCGCACCAGGCTTTTTGCTCTGCGGGCAGCCTGCTTCCCCCTCTCTCTCTGCCTGCCTCTCTGCCTACTTGTGATCTCTCTCTCTGTCAAATAAATAAATAAAGCTTTTAAAAAAAAATTTGTGATTAAACAAAGACTTCATAGAAAATTAACTAATATCTAAGAAATATTTTAATTGAGGGCACTATATTATTCACGACACAAATATTCATGAAGTCTCCAGCCACTAAGAATATCAGTTAAATCATATATATATGATCATATACATATATCCTGTAAACTATACCCACAAACATCATTACCAAAAGCATAATCTTCAGGGGCACCTGGATGGCCCAGTAGTTTAAGAGTTGGACTCTTGATTTGGGCTTAGGTCATGATCTTGGGGCCATGAGATCATTCCCCAGGTCTGGCTCCTCACTGAGCATGGAGCCTATTTAGGATTCTCTCTTTCTCCCTCTACCCCTCCCCCTACTCCTGCTTGCGCTCACGCGCGCTCTCTGTCTCAAAAACAAAAACAAAAGGAAGTATAATCTTCAAGTGGAAATAGTGCCCATTTAACTTTTTTAGGTGATTCATAGAAACCTGTATTCTTGCTATTTTACTGGCCATTCACCTAGAATGCTTTTCGCCAGATCTTTTTTCAGGCTCAGCTCAAATGCTACTTCTTCTGAGAACCCTTTCCTGAGCACCCTATGTGAAAAAGCATCTCTTAAGACTTTATTCATTTTCCTTGCTTTGTTTCATATAGCACCTCTTAATATTTGACATCATATTGCATATGTTTTTTGCTCTTTTATTAGCGTTCTTTGCCATTAGAATGTAAGTTCTACACAGACGGGGATTATGGTTTGTTCATCCCTCTAGCTCCAGGACATAAAGGAGTACATCGTAGATCTTCAAATATTTGGTGAGTAACTGAATAAACAAAACCTAAATTTTAAATGGGGACTTAAGTTTTTGAGGTTTAGCAAAGTTTTTCCTATGTGCCCAACTACCCCTCCACCAACCACTCCCCATACATACTCTAGAGATTCCAGAACTCTCCCCAAGACTTCTGAGAACTTCCAAAACTTCATATTCTAGGACACCTCTAGTTCTGGCTGTCTGCTTTCTTGGTTTACTAATTATATAGCCATCTACACATGCCATCTAGGGCAACTCAAGGTAAACTTTACTGAAGATTTCTGGATGGTAAAAAAAGAAGAGGATTTGACAAAAATATTGTGAAGAAAAACTCTGAAGTAAGAATTAAACATTCCTCTTTAAAAGCCTCAGCCATGACCCCACAGGGGTTTTCCATGGACCTACTACTCTCTAAGTTTTCCTCCCAGTCTCTGCTTTATTCTATGTGTCCTCTTCACGTCATGCTCACCAGGGTAGAAACAAGGTCCTCTCTCCATCTCACACAGAGCAATTTAGTCTTCTCTTTTCTTGCCTTTGATCTTTCTGGTTTCATGCTTTCAGGGTCCCTTCTTTCATCCCCCAAAGCTCTTAAGGGCATTTTCCTAAACAAAGATTTTTCCTTCTGAGAAAAAAAGTGTCTAATGCCAGCTGTTAAGATGATATCTCCGTTGATTCTACAGCTATGAGAAGCCCTAACATTCCACATGGATGCCAAATATTGCCTTCTAAATAAATATTACATCTTGCCCTTATATATGCTAGCATTTTTATATGCATACATACCAATATACACATGGATCATATATATATGCTATTATGATTCATAAAAAATCATCACAAATACAACTAAACTCACATGAATTCATACCATCTTGGGCATTGGGTGTTCCATCAATCAGTCAGTTCTAAAAGATCAACTTTAATTAGGTAGATGTTTGTAAGCCTTTCTGATGTTAAAAACAGTCTCCACACACTTGAAAAGACTGATAATTTATTGCCTATCCAATATCAATTTTTCAAATGGAACCTGAAAATTAAGATTTGAAAGGGACAAAGGCGGCCATCCTTATAGATCCTTTTCACGCTTGTCAAGTATTTTCATCAGAGAAATTGCCACAGGGATGAAGAAAACACAAGGATTGTTCATTTATCTAAATTATATGGGCACATTGTTAAACGAAAAAAGTTGCATGCAAACCAATATTTAGTATGTCATCTAAAAACAAGAATATGTTTGTCTTATCAGTTGGTTGTGAGACATAAGGTCTCACTTACCTGGAAGAAGAAGTTCCATTGCCTGATAGGATAGGAATGACTGAAGCCTCAGATAGTTGTAGTGGTGCTGGTGATAGGTAAGAAGATTGGTGCCCACCACTTGTCTTGCGCCTGGATCCTTCCAGTATAATTTTTATCCAGGCCACCTTGCATTCTTGATTGCATTTCTAACAGTTAGAGGCCTTAAATGTATCATGCTGTTGCATCCACCACACTGTGCTGGGTCTTGGAAAAAGTTGGTAGTCAGTACCATGTCTTCTAAAATATGGTTTCTGATATCCCCAGTATCATGACATATTCCACTGAATTACATCGGCCAGTACTTTGCAGTGAAGCTAATTGTATAATTTCAATCCTAGATCATAAGGTCAAACATGCCAGGGCAGTGGAATCTTTACTTATGCTGGGATGACATGGTCTCCCAAGTTAGTAGAAGAGGTTTGACATCAACTCTTCAGGACTGGATGAACTATTTTTGACCTATGAAATGCAGCCACAGAGGTCAGCTTTAGCCAAGTCCCTACACTACTTATATCCACCAATGGAGAGAAGGACTACTGACTGCTTGACTCGAATGACTATATATGATTCTTTCCTCTGGGTGATATCATTCTCCCTAGATTGTTATTTCCATATGGGTCAACAGACTTCCCCTTACTGCCTCAGTTTAACATAATCTGAACCCAAGTTATGGTGGTCATGTAGCCAATACAGGTTTTCCTGGACTTCTTCCAAGACCTTACTTGTCCCTTTTGGCCCAAGTGTGAAGAAACAATCTTCTCAGATTATGTTTGTCAACTCAAGACCTCTAGGAAACATACACCAAGACAGAATTAAAATTACAAGAGATTAGTTGAGAATAAAACCTTTGACATGTAAAGGAATGAGAAAAAGCCTTCGGACCGTGACACAGATACAAAACCAGTAAGTAGAAAGGGGAAAGAAAGATTATGTAGGTAGCTTCACAGGCTGTGGCATGTTCTAAGAAAGTCTCATCCACCCAATGGTGAGCTGCAGTGCAAAGAATGGCCATAGAGTAGACCGACAATGAGCAGAAAAGTCCAGGCCCTAGTTCTCTCCTGGTGGCCAGGTATTGGCTTGGAGAAGACCAAGAGCAATGTAGCCTCAGCTGAGATGCTGTAGGAGATGTTGAGAGTGTTATAGCTGGGCACTGGCAGTTATCTGCATCCTTTGCCACAGGTTCTTTCTTGAAGAGCAATCTGAGTGCTATATAAGTATCATTGCCTCAGGAGGAAACATAGCACACTACAACCCTGACTGTAGTCCAACTCCTGGGTGGGGGATAACTGTGCTGATGACAAAAATATAGAATTTGTCGAACATCTAAGCCAAGTAAACAGAAAGATTCCCCGTGCCTCAAAGACCCAGCAGATTAACCTAAGTTCTAGGGTGATTTAGAACAGAATCGCTATTATGTGTTGGCCAGCAAAGGAACATATTATCCTAGGCTAACACAGCACCCATCTATGCATCAACACCAGTGGGGAGTCAGAACATTCAGTCTCCCACATATGGGACAGGAAGAAGGCTTGTCTAGAGCTCTCAGCAACACGGAACCTATCCTCTCCGCTAGGGCTGGGCTCCCTGAGACCGCACTGGGAGAACTTAAAGTAATATTTGTGGCTTTCTTTTTCTTATTCCTGTCCTAACCATTCCAATGTCTCCTATAACAATACCAGAGACTAGAGTCATGAACTTAGAGGTTAAAATGGAATGGGTTCCTGACGAGTGGGTAATGACACATAGCATCTACCTCTTGGAATAAGGAGTGAGCTGAGAAGTCAAGTTTAACTTAATTCCCTATAGGCTGATTCCTTAGAAACTGTGATGATCTCTTCTAGGGCACCCCAGAAACTATTAGCCTAAGGCAGCTGACTGGAGAGGACTGTGCTGATGCATTTGGTCTTGAGGCCACTGAACTCTTGTCACTTAGCTACAGTCAAAAGATTTGGACTCCAGCCCAGCTCTCTCTGTTCATGCCAGAGGAGAAGAATCATGTAGCCCACCAGCCAAGGGCTTGATTCCTGATCCTCAAATCTGAGGATCAGGAATCAAGCCCTATTTTCTATATCCCTATTTTCCACTTCACAATGAAAAGCAATGGGGGACCACATGTCTGTTCACTGCTTATGTTTCAAATTTTCTTTCCCATAAATGCTCTTCCAAGTGACCTGTTATGTGTGCTTTCTCTCTCTCTGTTCATGTGCCCTTGTCTGCTATGTAGTTCCCTCTGTTTATAAGTAAATTGTGGAAGTACACACAAGAAATTGATAAAAGTGATAAACCAAGAGATAGTGGATAGATGTGGACAGAGGCAGAAGAGAGCCTTCTCAAAGCACAAATTTGATATTTGAACAATAGGAATGTCTTACCGAATTTTTAAAAAATAAAAATTGAAAGGAGGAAAAGTCCAATCAGTAAACTTCTAAAAATAATAAATTAAATTAATGCCACACAGTTTCCTTTTTTGCCCAAATTTCTTTAAAGAGACTTGAAAGTGATGTTGACAGCCATAGGCATGAAAGTGTACCATGTACAACAGAGAAAACATCCCAGAAGTAAAATAACGTAATGATGGCAAAGGAACAGTGCACATATTTTCTCAAATAACACATTGGGATGAAATTTTAGTTAAATCTAAAGAAAGTTTTAGAATCTAGAGAGGGAAATGAACTAAAAGTAAGAAACATTTCAACTGCTTGAGAGTGACAGGAACTACACATCATACAGATGGCTCCCTCAAAAGGGATTAGGAACACACAATTCACATTCTTCCTCCTAGCCCTTCACAGTCTAGCTTGGGAGACAGACAACTAAATAGATAATTAAAATACAGTGTGATAGCATACATGAAAAACAACTCCAGATAGATTTGTGATGTAAATATGAAAGGAAAAGCAAGAAAAGTTCTACAGGAAAACATCCACAACTATCTTCTCTACCTCAGGGGAAGAGAAGTTTTCCTAAAACAAAACAAAACAAAACAAAAAAACAAAAGACAAAACAAAACAAACAAACAAAAAAAAGAACAAAAAAAACAAAAGAACAAAAAAGGACAAAAAAAGAAAAACAACAAAAAAAAGACCATGGAGGAAACAAGTAATAAATTGGATAACACTAAAAATAAGAACCTTGGCTCATCAAAAGACACAATTAAAAGATAAGAAGGTAAGCTACATAGTGGAAAAGATGTTTTCATCACATGTACCTAACAAATCACTCCTTTAAGTCAATAAAAAGAATAAAGACACCCCAACAGATAAAGAACAAGAGACCTCAACTGACATCCACCTACATAACCAATAAACATGTGGGAAGTAACAGAAGAAAACTGCAACCACGATGAGACCATACAACCACCAGAATGACTAACCACTGGCAATGTCCATTGTTGCTAACCACTGCAATTCCCCATAAAGGGGAAAAAATGGAATGTACATACACCACTGGAGAGGAAAAAATTGGTAAGATCACTTTGGAAAATATTTGGCAGTATCTATTAAAGCCAAACACACACCCACTCCATAACTCCTAGACATATACCCAAGAGAAATGAGTGCTTATTTCCACCAAAAGACAGAGAAAAAAATGTTCAAATAGCCAAAAACTGCAAACAACACACATGCCCAGTGATAATAAAATGGATACAGAAATAGTGGATCTATTCATTCAATGGTGTATTATACAGTAATGAAAATAAAATTAACAGCTACACACAACAACACAGAAAAATCTCATAGGCATACTTTGTAAAAGAAATCAGACATAAAATTATGTGTACTGCATGGTTCCACTTGTATGAATTTCTAGAACAGGCAAACTATGACAGTAAAAGTAAAATGAAAATAACCTTTGGGAAGAAGGAAGTATATTGATTAAAAGGGAGTATTAAAAGAGCTTCTGAGTTGGGGGTTATTTAAATTTCTTGGTCTGGGCGATGGGGTTTCATGGGTATATTCCCTTCAGAATGAGTGAACTATATATTATGAGTGATGCACTCTTCTGTATGAACGTAATATTTAATTAAGAAAGTTTAAAAAGGGGGGCGGCGGCAATTCAGTACTCTGAGAGAACCCACTGAGGGAATGCGCAAGAGAAAACTCCAACACTGGTTTAGGTAATTGGGAAAAATTTCCTGGAAGGTCTCCTCTGAACCCCTAGAAGTTGGATAGGAGTGAGCTTGGTCAATAACAGTAAGAATGTTCTGGAACAAAAAGCTGCAGGTGAAAGATTATAGTGCCTTCTAGGAACCGTAACTATGCCTTATGGTGGAAACAGTGTTTTGGGGTTGTGAGCGAGGACAGGGAAGAGATAGGAATGTTGAGAGAATCCAGACTACAGATTTGTAAGTCTCATTAAGGAATTTGAACTTTGTTCTTTGAGCAATGAAGAGCTGGGGTTTTGTTTGTTTGTTTTTAATTAATTTATTTTATTTTATTTTTTCAGTGTTCCAAGATTCATTGTTCATGTACGACACCCAGTGCTCCATGCAATACCTGTCCTCCTCAATACCCACCACCAGTCTCAGGCAACCCCCCACCCCTCTCCCCTCCAAACCCTCAGTTTGTTGCTCAGCGTCCACAGTCTCTCTTGGTTCATATCCCCCTCCAATTTCTCCCAATTCACCCTTCCTTTCTTTCTCCCAAAGTCCTCTGTTATTCCTTATGCTCCACATGTAAGTGAAACCATATGATAACTGACTCTCTCTGCTTGACTTATTTCACTCAGCATGATCTCTTCCAGTCCCATCCATGTTGATACAAAAGTTGGGTATTCATCCTTTCTGATGGAAGCATAATATTCCATTGTATATAGGTACCATATCTTCTTTATCTATTCATCTGTTGAAGGGCATCTTGGCTCTTTCCACAGTTTGGCAATTGTGGCTATTGCTACTATGAACATTGGGGTACATGTGGCCCTTCTTTGTACTACATCTACGTCTTTGGGGTAAATACCCCAAAGTGGAAAGTAAATACCCCAGTAATGCAGGCTGGTCTTGAATAGGGACTAATATGATTAGATTTGCATTTAGAACCATGACTGTAACTACAATGGAGTATTAAGAATACAAGAGAGGGAGTACTAGAAAAATTTAGGCTAATGGAGACACAGAAATTGAGGATATTAAGGGGATGTTTCAACATTAGCGCTTGAGAAATGATTCATTACGTGTGAAAGACAAAAGATTCTAAGACGACTTCCAGGTCTCAGCCTGTGCCATTTCCTGAGAAGAGAACACAGGCAGATGAACAGCTCGTGTGGGAAAGATGGGGTTAATGGACCACCTATCACCGATACTTAATGTAAGACAACACAATAGTCAGACTCTAAACATCCTAAGCAAGTCTCTTACATTTTTTATAGCACTTTTTAAATTTCCTTGGCAGTTTCCTATCAGCCATATCATTTTCAGTCTCTCCACAGCCTCTAGGATGGTCAACACAGGCATTATCATTGCACATAGCAAACGGTCCCCGCCTCTGAGATCAGGGTGGCCATTTAGAGTTGACAAAGAACTTGATGTAGAATAGGGAAGCATGCATAAGCTCTACCTTTATCACTTTAGGACACCATACATCTCACTCCATGCCTCTTCCCTGGACCACTGTGAAGGTCAAACAAGGCAATGAATTCCAAAATGCTTTCAAACATGAAGAAGTCCAAAAAAGCTCTATTATTATTACATCTCAAAAGTGTCAGTAATTTAAAGAAAATCCCAAATGAACCATGAGTCATCTTCTTTGTCTTCCCATAGCCCTTGCTTCCTCTTCTCATAGTCATCTAAGCCAATCTGAGATTATCCCTGGCCCTTGTTTGTGGAGTTGTGCTAATTTGCATAGTTTCTGAGGACCAGTTATTGATTTTCTGTAAGGGGCAGCTGTGTTTGTACAGGTGGGTGGCATGGCTATTCGTCCAACAACATTAAGAGGAACTTACTGACAGCTTTATCTCTTTGCCATGGACACCCAGACATAGGGTCTCATCAAACACTGGGGATGCTTTGGCATCCCATGCTTGAAGGCTCCCATTACCCCATAGATACACATTAAGGTGATGAATTCCTTGTCAACTCATTTTATTTATCGCCTTTGAGGTGGGCTGTTAAAAACCACAATTGTCAAATTTTTCATATATCTGTCGCAAGCCAAATAGGAAAAGTCCACAAATAGCTGACATCTGAACATTTTCTTTCTGGAGGAGAAATAAGGGAAAATTGTTTTTTCTCTAAGTTTAACATGAAATTGGATTTAAAACTAAATATTTTTCTATTAATAAACAGAAAGGAATATATTAGCAAGTAATGTTAGTATCATTGGAGGTGATGGAGTGGGAGGTAAGATCTAGTTATAAATCATTTTATCTCAAAAGGAATTTAAATAAAGAAGATTCAAAGAACTAAAATGGAAAATTAAAACGTCTAAGCACAAATGTCAAAATTTCAAAAATCTAAGTATCTATTGACAGGTCCTCTAAAACAAAGAATTTGAGACTCACATCAAAATCCATGTTATTTAAAAAAAAAATGTTTCCACCCATTGTTTCAATTCACACAGAAACATGGTACATGAAAGAATTTAAGGGAATTAATTTTTTTGTCATCTGTCACCTATAAACCTATAGCAGAAGCAAAATTAGAAGCATACAGAGTTTCATCTGAGACTCAGCAGTTGAATAGTGTCAGATGTGGTTGATTGTTTCAGGAGACTTGGGGCAGGACATGGAAAGAGACAGTCCCCAGGTAGCCACTGATCAAAGAGAGGATCTACCCAAAGAAGAAGCATGGCATTCCAAAGAGTGACTTCAACTTTCATTCAAAAGTGCCCAAGTACAGAAAGCACTCCTAAGTCACTATCTCGCTGGAAAGGACCCTAAATATTGTCTAGATTTGACCCTTCATTTCGCAGAGGAAGCATCTAAGGTTTGAAAGACAGAGAAACAGCAACAATCACACAGCTGCTGTGAGACGATGTTATGAATGGAAACTGGGGCCTCTTGAGTGGCTGTTTGTTGGTCTTTCTATGACCTGCACCTCATGCATTATATTCACTGACCCCATAAATCTTCATTGACCATTATATGTGATTAAGGTATTTTAACGGCTGCCCTCGAAATGATTTAACACTATCTGTTCTCATTTTGATCGGATAAATCAACCGGTCTTTACCCAATAGTCAGTTGTCCACCAGGGAATTTACCATCACTGAGACTTACTCATTCATTCATTTCATTCACCTCCAAAAACAACACTTCTCTAACCACACAAGCATCTTGAGCGAGCCTCCCTTCCATGACACACACAGTATTTTCTCATATAGCTGTTCTTGGAAACTCCTTCTGGCACTTCCTACCCTCCAAAACTCAACAGGCCAGCTTCTCTTTCCTCGGCGGAAACAGAGCTACTTCCTGGCAGGCTTCATGAAGCTTTAATGTTTTAAACTGAATATCATCCAAGTGATTTTTTTGTCTTCATAATTGCCCCCATGTGCAGACACCTTCCAACTCCTGGGCTTTACCTATAAGGCTGATAGGAAAGAGGAAGTGTGGAGCATGAACTTGGCAACAGAGAAAACCTGACAGATCACGGTCACCCCCACTGTATGACACCTATTGAATCCTGCTATTCCACCACTAAATACTCTACAGAAGTCTGTGATCACATCATTGGATATGCCTTCATTTTTGTTAAGCACTACCCTCTTTTTTTTTAATGCAAATACTTTTGAGAGGATTATTACACCAGATTCTTAATTTCAGAGATCAGAGTGTGTTCATCCTCAACTGGAGGGAGAAGCAAATCAAGGACTGGGCACTCTAGGCAGGGTTGGAGTAATCGCTGTGATGACCCCAGATGAATCCAGTTCTGTAAAGGGAAACTTGGATCCAGAGGGTGGCCACTCTGTGCTGGCAAATTGGCTGTGGCAGCCATCTCTGGCTTGATAATAACCATAATTGTCATCATAATCATTAAAGCAGCTGAAATTTATTAGGAGCTTATTATGTTGCAGACACTTAGCTGAGAGCATACCACTGAGGCCATAGACGGGACTCTTTGAGAATCTTAGCCTTCACTTCTGACCCCTGCTAGGCTGCCAAAGATTTATAAGCAGATCTTGGTATACGTCTCTTGTTTCTACCTCCAGGCAAAGTGACTGATTCTCTCCTTGTATAATTGCCAGGATGAAATATATTAATTCCAGACATGGTGACGTATTTAGTTGGTTGGAATGTGTGCCTGCAAACTCAGGTATATGAACAAGAAGTAATCACTGTCTTTGACACCACAGCTCAACCATGGATCCTAGAGCTAAATGGTCTAGGTTTCAGCCCTGGCTGTGTGGTCTCAGTTTCCTCATCTGTAAAATGCATTGTAAAATACCACTTTGTAGGCTTTTCATGATGACTGAATGAGTTCATTTATGAGAAGTGATTAGAACTGTGGCTGGCACATTATGCCTGCAATATAAGATCTTATCATGTTCTCATTATCCCAAAGTATTGGCAGAGTACAACTGTGTACAGCTACGGAGTGATGAGGAGTAGGAAAGGATAACATCCTTGCACTTAAGCTATTGCACAGGTCTTCCCCTTGGTCAAGAAGCCAACTGACCTCAATTGTCTATGAGTGACAACAGGGATCTAGGAACCTTCCGGCAAGGCTGCACGGAGCCAGTCTCCTAAATGTCCCACTTCACCACTTTCTCTCCAGGGCTTTGCCACCTTCACAAAAGCATTCTTAGAAGGCTCCTACAGACCCCATCCCACTATTTTCCCCTCTCTCACCACCAGACCAAGGAAAACACTTTTCTAGTCTAAAGGTGAGAACAAAGCTTTAGTCTTTTCTTTTTCTTAGCTACAAATCTTCCATTTCCCCTAATTGTAGAGGATTTTAGAACACAAAAGCCTGGGAGAGCTGTAGGCTATTTCTGATTTTCTGACCTTGCCCTTTTTCATCCCTCCTCTGAGGCAAGACTGGAGGAAAGGGGGGAATCCAATGAAAGAAGAAAACAAGATGAATATCTCCATATATTATGGCACCCTACTTAAACAAGAGGATGCTTCTTACTGCATGACTGGGACTGCATGATAGGGATATCAGTAACTCAACAGAAGCCTAGGTTCCCACTGCTTGCTCATCCCTGAGAACCTCTAAACACCACTTCTAATGCCTTGCTGTGCTTCCTTCCTGCCCCAGCATCGGCTCCTGGAGGGCGTCTGGGTAGGGGAGGCAGAGGCTGGAGAGCTGCAAGTGCTGAGAGTGCATGAATGCAGCCAGTGTCCATCCTGGTCAGACGCCAATGCTAGCTGTTTATAGACGTGGGATCTAACTTCTCAAAGTGGACTCTGACCACTCAGTCACACTGTCAGTGCCTCTTCCCACCACCAGAAAACAGGAAGTAAGCAAGGACACCAGTTACTGGCTGAACTTCAGGCAGGTCTGGGTGCCTGTACCTTTCCCTTTAGAAGTGCTACAAGTCCACATGCCATTCCTTGTCTCCACCAAGAAAGAGAGTTCAAGTGAATCTGAAGCTTTGTTTTCGGTTCCTGGTATCTGTGTGTGTGTGTGTGTGTGTGTGTGTGTGTGTGTGTGTGTGTGTGTGTTATAGACCTGAGTCTGATGCCAGAGAGTGAAATCCACAGGACATCAGGCCGCTGGGAAGGGAAGATGTTTGTAAGATGGAGCAGAACAAGGAACAAAACGGAACCCACAGGTGAGATCCGAGGCCTGAAAATGGGCTGAAACGTATGACACTTCTTGCTGCCTCTGACCTTAGAAGTTTGTTGTCCTTCAGAAGCCTTTTGTCATCCTGCTAAACACACACACCAAGCCCCTGAATCAGGGGAGCCACAGGAGAGTGGCTGGATGGCAGGATAGTTGAAGGCCTGCATGGATGCAGCAAGTTAGCAAATCAGAGAGTGTCGGTGTGACCCACAATATGGCTACCACCTCACTTCCTACCCCAGGATCTCTCTTGTGGCATATCCTCACTGGAACCCTACCAGAAAAGGAATTTGGGGGTGTCATTCAGCCTGGTCTGGTTGACTCATTGCAAAACTACTACAGCGATAATACCTATTCCATCAGGCTGAATTTTCTGGATACAAGAATTCTCTTGTTGAGGTTAAAGCAGAGATAGATTTGGGAGGAAAGTAAATGCTAAGTGTGTGTGCTCACGTGTGTGTATTCGTGTGCGTGTGCATGCATGTGTGGGTCTGTGTGAGCGTGTGTGGGCATGCACATGTGTTTGTGTACACAGACAGGGCTGTGGCGGTGGGAAGGTGCCTTGAAAGAGGCATTCCTGACGCTGTGCTATTTTACAGCCATCATCTCCACTCTTCACGAGGACACTGTATGAGTGGGGTAGGATTACACCATTTCATCTGTGAAGAAACAGTTTCAGAAAGGGCAAGCATCTATAATAACTATTCAAACTAGGATTTGAATCCACATTTCTCTAAACTCGAATTCAAGACTGTAACCATACTGCCACCTGCCCTTAAATATTTTCTTACTGCTTCGATCCCAATGAGACTTACCAATGGACTATTTAAAAAACAAAAAAGTGACAACAACAACAAAAACATAAATCCAGATATGAGGACTTCAGAAATCCTAGACTCAGGACTCATCATGAAGCCAGAACTTCCAGTTGTTTTATAAGCCTCCATCCTGTTTTGGAGTTCGCTCCCACTTAGGAGTCACAACTCAGCCAATTTCCTAGTAGGTATGACTGCTCCATCACTTGGGGTCTTGGCAGAACACAGATAGATATTCAAACTAGTAACAGAGAATATTTAATAAAAGGACTACTTACAGAGGTGGAGGCAGGTTTCAGGAAGCCAGCTGTGGTTGGCAAAGCACCCAAGGATGAGCAGCAGCAGGAAGCTGATAGCACGTAAAGGAACAGTGCTTTGAAGGAGCAGGACCGGAACACTGGTGGGAGCTATCACTGGGGAAGGAGACCACCCTGTCTGGCTGAAGCCGTGACCCCATTTCTTCCACCCAAGTTCTCTTACCAGTGCCTCTCTCCAGTGGATTCAGCAGGAAACTAGAGAGCAAGGGTGTTCAGGGGAAATAATCCATCGAAGTCAACTTCCTAGAGCAAAGGGAAAGACAGAGAATGGATCTGGAGGGACAAAGAGAACTCATTGGCTCTTTCAGTTCTTAATTTTCCTTAAGAAACATCGGACCCTAATGACAGAAATGCTCACATGGCCCAAGTAGCAAAAATACAGAAATGCATGATATGGTCAAGTCACCACAGCAAAGTGCCGGATATAAGGACAGGATGCCATCTGACATAAAGTCCCCTTCTAGCAGTGATGAAATCTACCTAGCAATGCTGAAAACGGAGGCCAGGGCCGTCTCTAAATTTTAAATAGCAGTTCAAGGTGGATGTTCCCTGCACACTGATAGAAACTTTCTCCTTTGCCCTAAAGTTGCAGAGGCCCTCGGGGAAATTGCTGAAGAAGAAAAGTTTCAGGCTCCTGAGTGACCTGTCAGTCTCCTGGCAGACACCTTCATCTCCAAGTCGCCACAAAGCAGTGGCATCACTTTTATGCATACATATGGAGAGAAGGATAAAAATACAGAAATATGAGAACAGTTCTGTGGTCTATTAGCAATGCAGCTCATCCGCACTATTTATCTGCATTGGCACACTGCAGAGAAAGCGTTGTGAAATCGGAGCAGGCAGAGCAGCCAGAGATCTTCAATTGGATACAATGGCTGGGACCGGCCTGGGAACGAATCACTTCCTCCAGGTAAATTAAGTGCTGTGGGGAAGAAAATAATTACTGACTTGTTCACTGCTGTTGTGGTTGTTGTCATTGTTGTAGTACATACTGTACAAAATAAAGTACTAAACTGAACATTCTCAGCTGTCAAACTCACTGAGTACAAAAAGCCCATTGCCTGCAATCACAGGGTCGGAATCAAGATGCAGGGGGTCCTGGGAGAGGTAGGCACAGCACTTCCCCAGAGACAACTGACAGAGACACATGGGTGACTGTTCCTAACAATATTGCCACGTGAGGGGCTAGCAATGAGCATGGATGAGCAGAGATAGGGCTCATTCAGGCCAGAGCTCTGTTTTGTTAGAGCTACAAGTTCCTTCCTTCCTTCCTTCCTTCCTTCCTTCCTTCCTTCCTTCCTTCCTTCCTTCCTTCCTTCCTTCCTCTTTTCTTTTCTTTTCTTTTCTTTTCTTTTCTTTCCAGTGGAAAGCACTTTTTCTCTATGAAAATCAAACCTGGCCTCATATGGGTAGAATGGCTTTTCACTCTATACTTACCCCTTTTTACAAGTTTTTTTTTCTTTTTCCTGTGTGTCGTATGACATTTTCTACTAAAAAGTGAGTTAAAAAGACCAAAAATCTGCATGTTGCCTTCTACCATTCTTCCTACCATTGTTAATAGGCACTAGAGTTGCAGGAGAAAGCTTTTAGCAGGCTGGAAGATTTTCTTTGATTCCAGCCTCTGACTCAATCTCCTTTTTGCTACAAAGTAGGGCAGTGAGATACAGCAGCAGTATTGGGCTCCTTTGCTCTACTTATTCCCGTGTTGAAAAACTGTGAGCTTTAACTCCAGAAAGACCAGTATGTCAGACACAGCTCTGTGCAGCCTCCCTGCTAAGTTATTCTCTGACCCTGCGTCAGAGGTTGGGTGAGAGGAATAGATGTGAAAAGTTAACTGTCATTTGGTTCTATGCTTCCAGCACCTGTATGGTAAACCCCTTCCTCAGTATACTGAGTAGAAGGAAAGCAACATAATATCAGATTGTAAATTGAATTCGGATTCATTCTTTCATCTGATCCATGAGTTTCATAGCTGCTAACACTCAGAGGACTTCAAATCCTCCAAAATTCTTTCTTGTAGGTTTGCTCAAAGACTTGGCATCCTGCTATGCCCCCATCTCTCTGAATGTATCTTCCCTTCTTCTAGCTTCTCTCTGCCCATTTGACCTCTTCCCTCTCCAAAACTGGTTACGAATCCAACTCTTTCCTCTGCTTTGATGTTCAGCTACAACCCCTCCCTAAAGAGTAACAATGGAGCACAAGGAAGCAGAATGGGTGGTTTAGAACTGGTCAGAAGAAGCTGGAAGAGAAAGTGGACAAAAATTGAACTAACAGAAAGCAGGGCAAGTGCTCTCTCCAGCTGGCAATGGTATTTTAGGAAAATGGGCTCTAGTTTAGACAGCATGAAGGCAGACCTTGCCTTTCACTATAAAGTCAAGGCCATCTTCTGAGAGTAACATCAGTTGAAGTTGGTCCCTCTTGAAATACAGACCTTATGCAGTCTCACTTTTATATAAATATTTTTAATTAATAGATGGCTTCATCAAACATGAGAAGGATTAAGCATTAACACTCACCAGAGACCCTGAAATTAGATTGATTATCTGCATCTTAATTTGCTTTTTTGACACCACTAATTTATTTTTAATAGGTCTGTAATTTAGCTTTATCTACTTCTTATTCTGCTTGGCAAACTTAAAAGCTTGCAGCTCACCAGTCAGTCTCTGTAACCTTTAGGCACTTCTATCTGCACAGTATATTAATTTTTAAATTATCCAGTCCAGTGTGAGGAAGAATATCAATTACTTTCTATATGGGAGCCAGGCTCAAGCCCATCCTCTCCCAGTAGCAGTGAAATTTAAAGGCCAGTTGTGGGGAGAATCTAGATAAAAACAATGAATTCTCACTCCTGTATTATAGAATCTGCCACCCTTGAAATATTTTCCACTTGAATCAGTGGCATTGACATCATTATTGCAGTGAAAATAAATGTTTCTCTTATTGGCAGATTGACTCATGGAAAATTGGTGAATGGAAGGCTTCAGAATCTTTCAGCAGACCTTTTCAGTTCCTCCCCATTTCTGATTATATTTACACTGTATTACTTTGGAAAAGTTACCCAAATTTCTCTCAAGGAGGAAACTTGTCTTCCTTTTGGAAAACCTGCACAAGTTAAGAAGCAAGAACAAAAAGAGTAGACTCTCAAACAATAAAGAGCACCATTGAAGAAACTTATGTAAGGTGGAAATAGGAACATAGGATTTGCACGCTAAGATCACTTTGGGAATGTGAGCAAGGAGGGCAGTGTGTTAGTCCAGATGAAAATCATGACAGTCACAGCCAAAGGTGTGCTAAGGGAGATAGCAAGAGATGGTCAGACACAAGACATTTATTAAACAGACCCACCAGGATCACTGATGATCCTACATGGAGAGGGAGGGGAAGAGTCATGAGTGAACTCCTAGACTTCTGGCTTGAGCTATTGGTGGCTAGTTGTTAACACCAATATCCACAACAGCAACTACAGAGGGATGGGGGGGGGGGGTTGGAAACCAATCATTCCATTTAGACAATTATGTCTCAGATGTCTGTGAGATATCCAAATGGAAGTAGCACATAGGTAGTTGAATAAGTAAGACTAAAGCTCAAAGGAAAGATCAGGCTTAGAGATAAAGTTGGGCACCATCACTGTGAGATGGTATTTAAAATTATTTAAAAAGATTAGATCACCTAGGGAAAGAGAGAAAAGGGAGAGAAAATATGCTGGCCCAGTACTTAGTCTTTGGGAACCCCAAAATTGGGTAGAGTGAAAGAAATGGCCCCTCCAGTGGGAAGTGTGGAAAAGCAGCCTGAGAGGAAGGGGAATCCAGGAAAGGGTAATGTCACAGTAGCCAAGGTGACAGGAGACTGTCCCAACAAGAATGCTAACTGTACCCAGCGTTACTGAGAAACCAAGTAACACAGGAACAAAACATCAATTTTAGCTCAATAAGTCGGATAGATATTTTTAATCCTTTTCCGGGGCATGAGGAGATTGGATGCTGAACTTTGAGGGCAGAACTTGGTCTTTGATAGGAGAGCAGACTAATTCTCCACAGGAATAATAACAGGGAAAAGATGGGCCACTTACATACCCCCAAGTCTCCACAGAGGATAATGTCTCTACAGGGAGCCACTCTGGAGGTAGAAATCAGCTAATGATCTCACCTCCACACACCTCGATACCTGAAGTCCCCTTAACTCTTAACCCCACAACCAGATGTTTTTCATAGCAGCAAATTGTGGGTTTGTCTACAAGCATCTAAATTCCTTGAGGGGCTAAACAATGCTTTACTCAGCTCTGCATTCTATGTGCCACAGGGTATCTAGCTCAGAATAAACCCTCAATTTGTGCTTTTCAACAGTGGTCATAGCTTTTTTTTTTTTTGAAACATTTCTGAAAAGTTCTTAGCGTCCCCCATATTGCAAAAGATGGAAGAGCCTGGCCCAGAAATTAATAAAATTACAAATGAATTATTCTATTAATAGATTATTTTTCTAATTTCAGGGACATTCCTCACACAGAATAATAATAGTTACACAAGGGACAGGATTGTCTGCTAATATATTAGAGGTTGGGTAAGAGAAAAACTCAAAGTTGAACTCAGTATTTTTTTCTGAACTGAAAATCGTAGTTCTAACATACAAAGAACCATAGTCCATAGTGTTTGCAGAAAATGTACCTTAATTCTCTCTGAAAATAACAATAAATGAAAAATAAAATAAAATAATAAAATAGTTTCGCTCTAGGGCTCTAAATGGAGATGCTTTCTCACAACACAAGGATCTGGAAATTGGGAGAGGGTTATACCAAATCACGTTGCTTTCATGTCTCACACAGAGTAACTAACATGGTCTCATTCTAACCATACACCCCCATTTACTGTTTTAAGAGTGGCAAAGTAATCTTGGGATCTATGGAGAGTTTTATGCAAAATAAATGAGGCCAGATGTAAGAGAAAATTTAGAGAGAAGGCTAGAAAGGACTAAGGAAAGATGGAGAACGGGCAACAAGGCGTAGCTGCTTTAGCCATCTTAAATAAAGTATAAGGACATGACCTCTAATCCAAATAAGAAAGGGAGTCAGGGACATCTGAGTAGTGATAGAGAGGCTACTTTGATTGCGGACCACAAGTCTCACACTAATGTCTTTGGTGTAAAGTAACGGGCAATATTCCTCAACTCATCACTTTTCAAAAGCTCATAATCTGATCCCTCACATTCTCCAGACTGAACAAGATAATCCTTTATCGTGGTTCCCCCAGGTCCTAACAGTAGAGGTTCCACACGGTGCTTCAGGTTCCCTGTGTGGTGGTTCTACCCAATGGGTTTACAGGCACTAAAGTTTGCTTCTTGGAAGAGATCATAAAATGCACAGAAAGTACATGAAATATTAGAGTTCAGAACCTTCCTTCCAGGATTTACAAGAGCCCTAGTCCAATTAATTAATTGGACAAGGGACAAAAATGAGATAGAGGTATGCTGTGAGTTGGAACAGGTCATAGAGCTAGAACCAAGACAATTGCCAACCCACCATATTATCGTGGGTCAAATTCCTCACCTTTTATCTCAATTGCTTTACTTATAAGAAGGGGTAATCACCATCACCTTGCTGGGTGGTGGGGGACAAAATAACTGATGCATGTAGCATTCCTAGCACAGTGATTGGTTGATTGGCACCTCGCAGATTTCAATAAATTATTCATTCCCCTTTCACCCTTTCTTGCTATCCACAACATGATACTTTAACAAATGCTATCAGATTAAAGAAAATCCAAACCATTTCCCAGTTCTACCTAGAGAAGGGAATTTTCACACACTACCCTTCATATTGCAAATGAAGCATATTTCTCTACGATCATCCACAGAGTATTAAATAGCTTAGAAGCTCTTTATGTTGGTTCTTAAATACGACTATAAAAATATACCTTTCCAAATAAATACATGAGTGTGTGGATGGATGAATGAATAAATGAACAAATGAATGGATGAGTGAGTGAGTGAATGGATGGATGGATGAATGAATGAATGAATGAATGAATTAAGACATACGTATATAAATAGAAATATACCTTTCTGTCCACCTTGTCTCACCACTACAATACCCTCAGGATGTCAGAAGGCTCTGGGTTAAAGCTGGTGGCTTTCTCAGGCACTGAGCAGCCCCTTAATATGACCCAGTCTCCATACAGTAAGGACAGAAATTTCTCCTCTGCAGCAGAACTGAATTTGCTTCTCTCAGCAGCTCTCTGGGGTCCAGAAAAAAATGAATGTCCAGTGATGCTTGATAGCCATACAGACCCACTAGTATTCTGAATATTTCTGGCCAATTGGGACAGCAACAAAGGGAGAAATATGTTTTATGTTTACAAATTTTGGCAGGAAAGAAATGAAAGAAAGAGATGTGATGTGCAGAGGCGAGGGGAAATACAGATCTTGGAATCCACACAAGGTACAGAGAGTTGAGTTCTGTCTCCCCCTCCAACTTGATTACTCCTCTCATATCTCAAATATATAGCTCCCCAAAGCTTGGTCGTCACATGGGCTTCCCTCTAGATTTGGCTCACCGCCTTCTTTTTTTAAATCCTGGAAATTATAAATGAGAATTAATATGCTAAAGAATAAGATAATAACAAATGCCTGTAAAGCTTAATCCAACTTAGACTTGCTTTCTATAAGGAATCCCAAAAGTTGCATTGCACGATCCAAGCCCAGAAAATGTCCCAGAGACAAAAGTTAAAATAACTCATTTTCAGCTTAGGTGTAAATCAAAAGAAGAAAAAGAATTTCACCAAGGTTATTTAAGTTTCATGGAAGGCATATTGGCTTCAGGTACGTCTGGTTTTCATCTAACTTGAAAAAAGCTTAGATTTCAAAAATGAAACTATGCAAATGATTAGTCAGTCATTTTGTGTAAATGCTTTAGGCTTTAGATGTTACTGTGGAAAATAAAGTAAAATAAAACAGCTTTAGCACAGACCCAATAAGCTTAGTCCATGGACAGCACATTAAATCCTGAATTACATACTCCACCAAACCCTTCCTAATGAGCCATCCAACTCTCTGATGTATATAATATGCCTTTTTAAAAATTCATGAATACATATTCTACCCACAGGTTTGGATGGCTCCTTTGGGTTATTTAAGTTTCAAAGGAATCCACCAGTCTCCCAGGTATAATGCTCTGTGAATGCCTGAAAACGGAAAACTCAGAAATTAGAAGCTCAAAATGCCTTGAAGGGGAACAATGTTTCAGCCTCCCAAAAAAGGCCATTCAAAAGCAAGGTTGACGAGGCATCTGCTTCCCTGCGTTTCCTGTCTCTTGTCTGTTTGGGTCACAACCCTTAAAACAGCTGTAACTCCGTGCCTTCGAACCTAATTATACAACTCCAGCTTGCTTTATTTATAATTAGAATCCAGTGACCTCATCTGACTCTTATCTGTGCTGCTGTTACGTGGTTGCTCTTGGATTTTAAGTTGCGATTATACGGAGCAGGAGGAGCCTGGATGTTCAGAGCCCCAGGATGGCATCCCCGCGCCTATCCTGCAAAAAATGGGGAGGTTGGGGCATCCCAGCCTAAGGGAAGTGGTGAAACCAGAAAGAAAATACTCGTGGGTGGGAAAGAGAGAAACAGTGATAAGAAGGGCTTATGGAAGAGAGGCAACCATAACTTTTCTTCTGGGGAAGCACAAGAAATAAACAGCGTATGAACCGGCAAGCAAAATCCATCATCAGAGTGAAGAGAGAGGACTCACGGGAAATGAAAGGTAGGGGAGGGAAAAGCAGCCTTAGCTGAGAAGTTTCCTTGTGCCAGACTCCCCCATGTCTCCATTCAGCCCACTGCAACTTGTACATCAAATTACCTTCCTTCTACAGAAAAGGGAACTGAAGTTCAGGGGGATTCAGAAATACGCCAGAAATGGCTCAGACCGGAGCCAGAGCTCATTCCTAGGGCTGGGTGACTTCAAAGCCCGTAGCCTTTCTCCTCTTGCCTAATGATGGATTTAGTGGAACTGAATTCCAGGGACAGTGAAGATGGGAGGATGCATCTGGAGGAACCCAGGGGCCCTATCCAACATAGTCTGACTGCCCACATGCAGTATGTTTCCTCTACTGCAAAAAATAAAGCCCACCTCATAGGGTTGTCGTGAGATACACATACAGCACATAGCACTTGCATCTGGCACGTTGAAATCAACATATGAGCAAAAGTTATTCACTATTACATTGCTCCCTCCATGATTTACTTCCCCAATCTGCTTGTAGAGGTCTACGTGATGGGCCCAAAGCTGTGTGTCCGTGAGAGCAAATATTTGATGGTGTCTCAAGTTTCCGTAGAAGCCACTCATATTTTTTTTCCCAACAGTATAGAAATCATAAATTAAGATGGGCTGGGCGTGATTTAAGCAGGACAAGCTGGTTAGAAAATTGCCGATCACGACCCAAGTTTGATAAAGTAAGACCCAGAAAGCTGGTTAATTCCAAAGGTTGAGTTCTAACATAAAAACGCATTTGTCATCCTCACATAATTTAGATCTGCAAAGAGCTGATGTAAAGTAAATCTCCACATGGATGAGGGAGCAAGGGAAGAATGAGCTCATCTTGTCTGATGCCCTCATTTGCCAGGAGTGGACCTGGTGCCCGGGAAGAGTCTAGAGTGGACACCACCCCCCTCCAGCACGTGGACCACCGCTATGCTGAGGTCCCAGTGGTATTGATGGTTACCCTGAAACACATTTGGGCATGACACTCTGTCCTGCGGTCACCATGAAGACATGTAGGCTTTTCATGGCATTAGTCAGTGGGCCAGATGACATCAGTGAAAATAGACATCCATGACCTCCAGAATCATTCTTTCTAAGATTATGCAGATACAGAGTGGCGAAGGAGCAAAAGAGTTCCACAACAGCCTCTCAGAACTCCGGCATGCCCCCAAATCCATGAGGAAACCTGAGAGTAGGCCGTCCTTTCTGCACACACGGAGAGATGATTTCCCACCACAGCACCTCCCAGAGGGCACATAGAGTGGGGACAGCACCCACGTATCTTCTGTCAGCTACGTTGCTGCTCCTTGCAAGGACACAAACCCCTTCAGAGCACCCACCAGTCTGTGAACTCCTCCCTTTACCCTCTACTCCGTTTTTCCTCACTCTTTTCCAGGATTCTTCTCTTCTCTCTAAAGAACATTTTAGATTGAGATATAAAGATGAAAAGGAAAATTGAAAGGGAGACACTTCTTTGCTTTTGCTTTTTCTTTCTTTATCTTTTCTTAAATTCTGAGTCCTGGACCCCGGCTTTCTTCAAGTTGCCTTCAACATCTGGAATATCACCTCGTCCAAGCTGAAAGCCAGAGGCCATCGCGTGCATCCTGAAGATACCCATTTATCAGGTTATCGTGTGCCTTGCCTGGGCCATCTGGGCACCATTGTGTACTTTTGGAGTAATGGGGGAAGCCCAGGACATAGTCAGAGTAGGGGTGGGAGACAAGGAAAACTCGATGAAAATGTTCCTTGTAAGTCTGATTTGATATAATGGCAGAATTCTACCACAAAGAATCCCAGTCTGTACGTATTATGCTTTAAAAGAAAGGAAAGGGGAAATACTTTCCATAAATTGAATTCCCTATATATCAGTGAGATTGAATTCCATACTAACAGCAGATGTCCGTCTGCCTTCCTAGAGGTTGTACTCTTCTCCTGACTCCCGTCACTGTGGGCAGTGATGTGCCTTGCCGGGCTGTGCCTTAGGATGCTTTTGGTAACAGCCCACCCTGAGGAACAATTTCCTGGGTTCTGAGGAATTCACTGATGTCCAGACAAAAATCTGCCCCAACTGTTCCCTAGTGCTTGAAATCCTTCTAATAGGGAGGACAGAGGAACTGTGTGCATAAATGCCCCTAGGAGAACCATCTAGAGAAACTTTATCTAATGGCCAAAGTGATGGTTGACTGGCCTCAGGGTCCTGACTGTTCTCCCTGCTGGGGAGGGACTGGATTAACCATTTCTTGAGACTGTATCCTCTCACAGCATTCCCTGAACCAATCCCCCCTTGAGAGTGTGTAGGTCTTGAGAGAAAAGGGAATAAGACTGAGCTGTCAGTCCCCTTGTCTTTGTGGTTTATTTTTGTTTGTTTGTTCTCAGCTTAGTTTGGATTGAGTTTTCCTCCCTTTTTTCTTTTTGCTTGTAAGGCTTTCCACCCCAAATGAAGTGTTTTTGAAGTGTGGCCCAGCTTGTTCGGAACTATAAAAGATTGAGTTAATTAACCTTTCGTCAGCTGATTGCTTTCAACCTTTTTGTTGGCACGTTGGGGAAATATATTAGTGGTTACTAATTAAAGGTATTG
Source organism: Nasua narica (assembly GCA_028533885.1). NCBI lineage: Eukaryota > Metazoa > Chordata > Mammalia > Carnivora > Procyonidae > Nasua > Nasua narica. Next base: position 88,108,525 of record CM052811.1, on the reverse strand, counting down.
AATGTACCTTTACACTTCAAATTCTTAAACTCCTGGAACTAAGTTGATTAAAAAGAAAAGGGGAAAGTTTTTCTGTTGAATTTACCCTTGAAAATGGCTAAGAGAGACTGTAAATAAAACCAGGAAAAGGGAGCTGTCACCTTATTCTGTAACCTATCTTTGTAATTGAGGTTTGGGGCTGGGGACAATTTTGTAAAAATAATAACTGAAATTTACGATGTTTATCATGTGCAAGAAAAATAATAAGAGCTTTACATGGACCATCTTATGCAGTTCTCACAATGCTTTGAGAGAGATATGATTCTAATCCCAAATTATAGAGAAGAAAATTAAAGCCTAGCAGTCAAGCAAATTGTTCAAGATCACTAGGTTATTACACACCAGAGGAGGGACTTAATGTGGGTGGTCTGTCTCCACAGATGATGCATTTAGTCTCAACAGTGTTGACTTAACTGATGATACAATCATTACTTTTGGAGTTGAAAAATAAAAAACAAAAAAAAAATCCACTTACAGTTCCAAAGTGCATCACATTTTCTCACAATTCCTTTCTGTATTGGTTGTTTATTGCTGCTTAACAACTTTTCCCAAACATGTATTATCTTAGTCCAGGAGAGGCTTAATTGGGTCCGAGTTCCTCTCAAGATTGTAGTTAAGGTGGTGGCCCAGACTACAATCATCTGAAGACCTGACTGGGGCCAGAACACTCGCTTTCCAGCTCACTCATGTGATTACTGATAGATGTTGGTGACTGTTGACCAAAGTCCTCAGTTTCTCACCATGTAACCTCTCCATAAGTAGCCTGAGTGTCCTCATGGCATGACAGCTACATTCCCACAAAGGCTGTGACCCACAAGGGAGAGAGCCATGATGGAAACTGAAGCCTTTCACAGCCTCAATCTCAGAAGGGACACACCATCAATTCTGTCCTATCCTACGTCACACAGGTCAGTCCTGGTGCAATGTGGAGGAGGGGAGGGGACTGCATGAGGATATGAATACCGAGAGGCTGGAAATCTCTGGGGGCCTTGGAATCTTGGAAGTTGGCTCCTATCTTGGAAATTGGCTCCTTGAGTTTCACACCGATCTATCAGCGTAGAATTCCCTATTCCATCTTTTCCGCCTGCCTTCTGCTTGTCCTTAAAGACTACTTCAAATGTAATTCTTTGGTAAAGAATTTCCCAGTGCTCATGTTTCTAATGTTTATTTTACTTGCTTTTTTTATGAACATTTTTTTTAATTTTTTTGTTATTATTCAGTTAGCCAACATATAGTATGTCATTAGTTTTTGATGTAGTGTTCAACTGTATATATACAACACCAAGTGCTCATCACAACACATGCCCTCTTTAATACCCATCACCCAGCTACCCCATCCCCCCACCTCCCCCTTCTGTAACCCTGAGCTTGATTCTAATGATTATTAACACGATGACCACATTTTACTGTGATCACTTGTTTACAAGTTGTCTTAGCTTGGGATCTCTCAAAAAGCAGAGACAGGGATTGCACTCAGGAAATTTACTTTGGGCAGTGGTCTCAGGGAATAGGCATGGCAATTGGGAAGAGTGAAATATGAGAGGAGGGAACGGCAATCCAAGAGGTCATTGCTGAGCTGACCGACACTGTAGGCAACTGGGCTCCATCCATTGGGGATCCTCTAAGGGACTGTGTCATGTGTAACTAGAATTGTCTGCCTGAAAAAAAAAATTGTATTTATTCACCAGACCCTATCTTCCCAGTAATCAAAAGTGGAATCAGAGAGTATTGACAATGGTGCAAAAAGCAGGAGATAAGTATACTAGGGATACACTGGTATATAGCAGGTGTCCACAGCAGTGACCTGAACAACATGTTAGGATGGGAAGGTATAGATGTCCAACATACATGTATGAATCCCAATTAAGGCCAGGAATGGTGTCTCATTTGTCTTTGTATCCCATTTCCATAAGACAGGACCTAGCAACTGGAAAACCTTGCCATCCCATGCAATCATCCTGAAGGCCCTTAATTTATTCAACAAATATGTACTGAGTATATACTACGAGGAAGGCACCATGCAAAGTACTGACAATCCTGGTAGAGGGATTTACAAAATATTTAATAACTAGTAATGCACAGGTACTGATCAGTCGAAACAAACACCAGCCCTTCATGAGCAGCAGGGTTATTATCCTGGAAGTTACTTTGTTAATTCCAACCTGGAAACAGTTGAATAATGAAGCATAAACCAAAAACGGTGGGTCTTCTTGAATTTGAGCTGGAGGATGGACGAAAGAGAGGTCTTAGATGTTTCCAAGAGAGAGAAAGGAGAATGGTGATTAAATATGGAAAGAAAAGGTATTCATGGGATGGGGAGGAGGATGTGGGAAATGGCGCACATGAAAGCACAGATCAGCCATTACAAAATGAGTGGTCTGCCCCCTTGTGCAGCTGAGAATAAATCAGGAAAACAAATAATAAAAAGTCCCCAGAATTATCAAGCCTCAAGATAGAGAAGGGCAAAGTGTCAACCAGCATGTTAAAATGTTACATTAAAGATGTAAAACTTTATCCTAAGAACTCACTGCAAGGAAAGCTTTATGCTTCTCTCCAGTTTAGATGCTGAGCTCTGGAAGCTCAGCATCTGTTTTTTGGTCCAAAAAAAAAAATGAATGGACTTTAAACGTCTCACTTCAAAATGAGCAAACTAAATCCTGGACTTCCGTTTTAGATTCAGAGAGTGGCAAGACACTGTCACTCCCACCCTAACCAAGCATACAAAAAGGAACAGCTCTAAAATCATTTAGAGAGAAATTCCCTTTAGGAGCTGAGGACGTTAAAAAAACCACCACCGCCACCACCTAAAAGAGCTCATGTGTAGAAACAATCTCTTCCCGGGGGAGAAAAGAATCAAGGCTGCTTTCATCCCCAGCAGCGTGGTGGAGGAAGACAGGGACCTGCAAAACCAGACAAACTAAAAGATGTTTTACAGATAGAAGAAAAATGCCACATGGACACTTAGGTCACTTGTAAGGAATGAGGAATATCCAAAAGAGTGAACATGTGGGTAAACGTAAAACATTACAATTTTCTTTAAATTATTATGTTATATTTGTTTTCTTAGTCTATCCTTTAAAACAAAAATAATGAGCATTTTATAAGGTTTATAGCATACCAGACAAAAATAATGAGCATTTTATAAGGTTTATAGCATACCGGGGTAAAAACAAATGGCAACAAGAGCATAGAGGGTGGGAGGGGAGTAAATTTAACTACAATGTTATAAAATCTTACAGTGTGTATAAAAAATTAGGATATCATGTAAAAGACTGTGATCATTTTACAATGATTTTTATAATCCAGGTCAACCACTCAAGAAATGACATAAAGAGGTATAGCTTACAAAGTTAAGGGGTGAAATAAAATGAAATACTGAAAAAAATACTTGACTGACCCAAAAGAAGGCAGGAAGGGAGAAGGAAAGGGAGGATGGACAGATGGGACAAGACAAAATAAAAATAAATATCAAATGGTAGACATAAACCCACTACAACAAAAATTATATTAAATTTAAATAATAAAAAAAATTGAAAGACAGTATCTGGCAGGATAAAAAAGGAAGATCCAACTATTTATTGTCTAAAAGGACTCCTTTAAATATAAAGACACAAACTGGTTGCAAGTAAAAGGAGGGAAAAGGATTTAACATACAAACAATAAGCAAAATCTAGAGTGACTATATTAATTTCAAACAAAGTAAGCTTCAAGACAGTATTATAAGGGATAAAGGACATTTCATGATGATTAAAGAAATCCACCAAAGATGTAAACAATCCTAAGTGGCATTTTGAATCACAGAACTTCAAAACACATGGAGTAAAAACTAATATAACTGAAGGAAGAAATGGACAAGTCTATAATAATAGAGATTGCAATGTTCAGCTCTCAGTGGATGACAGAATGACCTGTAAGAAATTATTTGCAATGCATATACCTGATAAAGGACTTACACCCAGAGCATATAAAGAACTCTTCCAACTCAATTATAAGACAAAAAAATTCCAATTTAAAAAATGGGCAAAAGACTTAGACACATAAAAGAAGATCTAGTAATGGCCAAATAAGCACATGAAAAGATGCTCATTGCCATTACTCATCAGGGAAACGAAAATTAAAACCAAGGTGAGATGCCACTACGTGTCTACTGGAAAGGCTAAAGTTAAAAGGACTGAAAAAACCAAGTGCTCGCAAGCATATAAGGGCACTAGAACTATAATACATTGTGAATCAAGGATAATATGGTTTAACCAATTTGGAAAATAATTTGCCCTATTAACTAGTAACTCCATTTCCAGGTATTTACCAAGAAGAAATAAAAGTAAATGTCCACATAGAGCAGCTTTACTTATAATACCCAAACTCCAGAAGCAACCCAATTGTCTATCACAAATAATATAGAAATAAATTATTGTATATTTTGAATATACAATATTATATATTTTGAATTATTGTATATTTTGAATATAATTTGAATATTGTATATTCATACAGTGAAATACTAGTCGAGGGGAAGGATGCCTTGGTGGCTCAGTGACAGACGGACTGATTGACTGACTTGATTTTGACTCACGATCCCAGAATTGTGAGATCGAGCCCCACATTGGACTCTGCACTTAGTGTGAGATCTACTTGAGATTCTCTCTCTCCATCTCTCTCCCTCTGCCCTACCCGCTGCTCATGCCCTCACTCTTTCTCTAAAATAAATAAACAAACAAACAAATAAATAAGATCTTTAAATAAATCAATAAAATCTTGAAAAAGAAAGAAATATTAGTTGGTAATTACGAAAAGAAACTACTTACACACATAACATGGATGAATCTTTAAAATAGTTGATCTGGAGAAGCCAGACACAAAGGGACGATAGTGTATGAAACCCAGGAGCAGGCAAAACTAACCTACAGTAATAGAAATCAGCAAGTGGTTGCTTATTGACTAGGGGATGTAGAATAGCCAGAAAGGAACATGAAGGAATTTTCTGAAGTGATGCAAAATGTTCACTAGTGTATTGGGGGCACCAGTTACATGAATGTGTAACATTGTCAAAGTTCATTAAGTGCCCCCCCAAATTTCATTAAATGTAATAAGAATATTAATTGTATTCATTTTATTGTATGCAAATCATACCGCAGAGGAAAAAGATATAACCTAAATCCAAGTAAATTTAAGAAACTTGAGAGTCTTTATATTAATCAGATACTGCTGGCAATAATGCCTACTAGAAACAACCCCCAAGTTCAGTGGCTTGCAACAACAAACACTTGTTTCTTGCTCACAAGCGGCAGGTTGACCAGTAGTCCTATAGGACTTGTCTCTTCTGGAAGTTCTAGGAGTCACTAGGGCAAGCTTTTCTCAAGCTGCCAAGAGAGTCCTGAGAATCCCCAGCTTATAACCTGCATCCTGTCGCCATCTTCCATTGGCCAAAGCAAGTGACCTGAACCCAGAGCTAAAGGGGCGAGAAGAATATTTCACTCTCAGTGAACCATGACAAGGGTGAAGAAGGAAGGAAAAACTAATACAGTGTCTGTGTAAGAAAGAGGACAAAAATCATATCTCCTGACAACTAGTGCCGTCCCTCTGAATCACCCCATGCTGTCTCTGTGTATTCTAGAAACCAACAAGCTCAGCCCCGGCTGTGTTCCAGAAGAAGGTTCCAGAACATTTTCACACTCCTTGACAGTGAAGGGTGACAAAACCAGAACACAATGCTCAGTGCAGATCTGAGGGAAAGCCTCACTCTGGGACACACCGTCAGATGGCTACCTCCCTCCAGGGAGCCACCAAGTTCTCTGTGTTGAGAGAAGAAACATCTGTGAATAGAAAGAAATGCAATACAGCCATCTAATGGATCCTGGGTGTCATAGGCCTGCTTCAGCTTCCCCAGGAACATCTGAAATAGATCACAATACAGAGGGATGCTATGTCTCTACTTGGGTTGTTGAGTTGGAGCATGCGTGTCGGCGGGTAGGTGGGCTCCTGCCAAGGTGAGAGGTCATAAGGGTGTAAATCATCACTGGGCTGCTTCTTGGTTTGGAGTAGCTTGTGTTTCAGCTCTCTAGGAAGCAATATTCCCCAACTTGAGCCCATCGCAGCATGAATCCCCAAGGAGGAGATTCAACATAACCCTGTTCTAAGAAAAGGGAAGAAACTAGACCAGTTGTCACCCTCCTACAACTGGTAAAAAGACCAGGTCGGAAGAGAGGCGGTGACCATTTCTGCCACATGTGTTTTCGTAAAACGACCAGAAAGAAACTTCAGCTTCTACAGTCCTTCCAAGCACGTTAAACCATTTTCTCCCTGACCGACCCATGGACGCAGAGGAAGCAAGGCAAGAGCCACCAGCCTTCAGTCCCTTTCCACAAAATTATGGTCTGACCCGGGCCAGTGATCTGAGCTTCCCCAAATCTGTCTGGCTCCAGGCATTTGTCTACTACTCCTGTCAACTGAAGAAGTTATTCGATTTCATTCCCTCATCCAACCAATAATGATTGCTCCCTGCTATGCGTCAGGAACTCTGCTAAGCCCTGGGGATAAAACTGTGAATGAGGGGAACACGGTCCCTTCCATCACAGAGCTTATAAACAAGTAGACAAGAGGGATGTTGACAAAGCAGGTTAAGTGTAACGGGAGTTAAAAAGCAGAATTGCACGGGGGTCTTCCAAGCCTGGCGAGTCATGGTGAGGACCCCCAGTGGATCCTAAGGGCAGAGAGGAGCCTTTAAAAGGTGCAGTGCTGCATGACCACGGCTACTGGGCTTTCTCCAAAAGCTGCTATGGAACCAGGCAATGCTTCCAATGCTACGTTCTTCTATGAGCTCTGTCCTGTCTTGTGGGGTTTCAAGCTAAAGAGCATTCAAATGCACTTAAATTTTCACAAATGCACTTAAATTTTCACAAATGCTGTATCTCTGACACATCCCCACTGAGGTCTGAAATAGCTTTGGGGGCCCTCCAGGGCATCTGGCCCCGGGGCCAGCAGGGGCCTGGATCCCAGAGACCACATATAGGCCCCTCATACCCTCTCCCACCTCCGTCTGCACCTGCCTGCACTGTCCCAAGGCCCGAGGGGAAAAGTCCTTGCATTGTGATAAGTGGCTCCTCTACCAGGCCCAACTGGTTAGCTGAGTGGCACCTAGCATTTTGTAAAAATAACCAGGCAAGGCCTGGTGGGAACTCTTATTTAATACAGTCTCTGCACACGGCTCACTGTGTAGGGTTAGAGAAATGACTTAAATCCTCACCTCCTTTTCACTATGCCCTTAGTCAAATGAATAGAACAAACCTGGAAGTCTAAGTTCGAGCTGACATCCGTGCCGGCCTAAAAATAAGGAAAATAAAACTAAAATGCAATCCCCACTGAAAATGTGACCCGAAAAATATCTTCTAGCTTCCATCACACGTTCCTCAAAAGGCTTAGAGTCAGGACCACAAACATGGTCAGCAACAGTGGTCAATTTTGTGAGGAAGACAGTTGAGGTTTTGTTTTTTTCCCACCCCACCTAAGTGTTCTATTTAAAAGAAACTATCATCAGCTAAAATCCAGCATTTGGACCGCACAGCATTCTCTCTGTAAACACACACAGAGCTTAGACATATTACATCGAGCTCCTTCACTAGGAAGAGAATCGTCCTGACAGGCTTGGATAGTGATGCCTGGTGCCGTGTGCAGGAAAGATGGTGCTGTGTGCAGAAGGAAAGATGGTGCCGTGTGCAGAAGGAAAGAAGGCTAGGAGGTAGGGTGCTGGAGACTCTAAGGGGCTTAGGAACTTGACATCAGAACCAATGGAATTGATTAAGGGAGATTTTGTTTCTTCTGACTGTGTGGGAACTCTAGCGAGAGAGGGCATTTGGGGAAATGATTTCTATAATTTGATCCCAGAGTAAAACCAGGATAAGAGCTTTGCCCTGCAGCTGAAACTCAGCTGCTCGGGAAACGCCAGACCTTGGGAGGGAGGCCTGTCATCTTACCAAGAAGGTGTCAGCATTCCCCTCCAAGCGGGCTCTGATCCTGCCTCGGGCTGCTCTGCGGGGAAAGTGCAGGACAGGTCCAGGGCTGGAGTTTGCGGCTCCTCGTTCCCACTCTCACTGCTCAGCATGGCAGCAGTGTGGGAGAAGCCCGAGAGGAGATTGATTATGTCCGCCAATGGTTGACTCGAAATAAATGACAGTGCCCCTCACTTTTGCTTAAAGATCCAGGCCAGGCTCGCCTCGTAGTTTGTGCACAGAGTTCACCCTGATGTCAGAGGAGATGAGTGCAAACACAAATGCACGCATGCATACACACGCGCACATGCTGGGCTCCATTGTGATTTGCAACCTCCTCCCTTCCTCCTTTCAGCAAATATTTGGGTAACTCCTGCTGCGTATTAGGCTCTTGGTTCTGGAGGTCACCTTGCAGATTTGGAGGTGGTGGCCCAAGTGGGTGCGAAGGAATGTCAGCAGAAAGTGATCTGGATGAAGAGAAGAGGAGATTGTGATTCAGTGTGCTCCTAGGTGTGTAGGAATCAGTGGGTCTCATCATCCCATAGGTCTGGGAACAAGGACACAGAACCTGACATTTTCCCTTATCTTAAACCAAGTAGAGATGACAAGGAGGACAACTTATTCTATAAAACAAGGAGATAGGACTTTTCTATAGAAGATATTTGTCCTTCTTCAGCTGGTTAGTATCCATGTCCTATTCCCGATAATCCCCTCCTGTCCCCAGTAAAGGCTTTCAGTTTAGGGTCCTACTCTGTGTGGTAGGCTGGAAATGGTCCCTCAAAGATGTTTGTATCCTAATACCTGGAACCTGTAACTATGTTACCTTACACAGGTAGATAGGACTTTGCGAATGTGATTAAGAACCTTGGATGGGACGATTCTCTTGGATTATCCTGATGTACCCAATGGAGTCAAAGGGGTCTCTAGTAAGAGGGAAACAGGAGAGTCAGGGGAGGAGGAGAAGAAGCCCACGTGATGACAAAAAGAGAGGGAAGTGGAGTCAGAGGGAGGCCGTGCTCTTCCGCTGGCTTTGAGGATGGAGGAAGGGGCCATGAGCCAAGGAATGAAAGCAAGCTCTAGAAGCTGGAAAATGCAAGAAAATGGATTGTTCCTGAAGAGTCCAAAAGGAAAGTATCTCTTCATCACTTCAATTTTAGACATCTAACCTCCAGTATATTGATTTGTGTCCTTGGCCCCTAAGTTTGTGTTCATCAGGAAACTAATAGGAAAATAGAAATTAATGCAACATGTTAGTGCAGGATTGCTTGGCTTTCAGCTGCCAGCCTGTTTCCCTTTCCCAAGACCACTCAGCTCCTATCTGTGGCATTCCAGAAGTGGCTGAGGATCGACTCCCGCCACCTCCAAGCAATCACTGAGGAGAGCTGGTAGACGTAAATCCCTGTTCTCTTGCCCTTGGGACAGATCAAAAGTGTGGGTTCCATATAGGTTCCTCAGATTTTCTTATGAGATTAAGCCCCCAGTGCCCAGTGTGGAAACTGGCTCAGTTAAACTCTGGCTGCCTTCCCTTGCGTGTCTCACTTTCTCACTGCCTTAGAGGTGCCTCCTGGGATTACCTCCCATGCATAAGATAGAGTGTGATCAGAGCCCTGCTTCTGAACTAGAATCACCCACTTAAATCAAGTGACTCAAGGGAAACCCATTAGACTCTTGTAGCCTAGAGAATGAACTTCAAACAGAAAGATGAGGGACCTTAAACCAAGGAGCGCTTGGTCCTGGGGGAGCCTCCGACTCCCCACTCCTCCTGCCAACTTTTCAGTCTCTACCAGCTCTAGGTTCCACGAGCCCCTGTAAGCTTTCCAAAGAATAGCTCCCTCTTAAATTAGCCCAAGTTGCTTCTTGTAACCTTAGCAGATAGAGAATTGGGGAAGGAACGAAGGAAGAAGGTGTACTCTTTGAAAAACAGGAAGGAAAAATAGGGAAAAAAAAAAAAGCAAACTCGACATCTGGGAGTCTTAGTTAAACATGGGTTTTCAGTGTTTTTCAAATAGAAGCCTCCAGGGTGTCCATTTTGCTCTTTCTCAGTCAATATCAGCCCCTCCCTCAGGAGAGGCAATGTCTATAGATACAGACACATGACTATGTCCTGAGAGTTGACTAAGTTGGAGTTTGACCCTTTTGAACTTGGGAGAATTCTTCAATAAGCAGAAAAGCAGGTCCCTGGAAGACCCGCCCTCTCTGCTGTGCAATGCTTGGAGTGATAGCGATTCCTCTTCTGTTATTCTGGGTAGACGTGATGGGCTGAGCCAGGGATATGTAGAGCTTGATCCCTGATATCATAAAACAGCAGGGGAGAGAAGTATAGCCATTATCCCCAAGAAGTTTGCAGTAATCTTGTTCAGTGGTTGTAGATAACAACAGAATGTGTTGCAATAAGGACACTTAAATTCTAGAGAACTGGTGTCTAGTTCTAACTCTGCCACTAACTGTATAACTGTAGGCAGGAAACATCACCTCCCTATATCGCCCTTTCCCTCAATTATCAAACAAGAGGATTGGACAATGTAATCACTCCCTGGCCTTGTGGCTATAGAAGAGCATGATTCTTGGATGATGTGGTGCCAGCCAACTTATCCTAAGCAACTGTCATGGCAATGAAGTTGAGTAAACATACTCCCACTTGGCCTGCATGGCTGTTCCCCCATCATACTCAGCATCCAGCAACCTGGGAGTTTGAAGATGGAAATGCAAATTCTTAGATGAAATCTAAGCTTGATTTCACTTCCAAATAACTGGTAGACTAGTGCCGTAGGTGAATGTGTTGGCTTTAAAAAGAGAAAAAGTCAAAAGAACATCTTATTCCTTATCAGGCAGAAAATGAAAATATTTCTGCTCCCTTGTGAATGCAAGGGCATTTAGTTTCTTAAAGCTGCTTTAAAAGAAATATGGTCATTTTGGGGATAGTTAAGCTTATGGTTTTCCATAAAACTGCCTCCTCTTAAGACTCTAGCTAAAACCTCTAATCTGCTGAACCAATTCATTTAGCAAATGTTTTGAGCACTTGCTATACACCAGACATAGTTAAGTAATGGAAGTACAAAGCCATATGACTCATACTCTCTTTTATTTTGAAAACTCACCTTTATTTAGTACACAACCATATTCTGGGCACTTATTATGTGCTAGAAACAGAACTAAACACTGGAGAAACAAAAGTGAACCAAATAATTTCAATCTTCAGGCAGCTCCCAGGTAGGTGATGGAGAAAGTCAATAAAAACGGGTTATCCTGATATTGTACAGAGGTAGATGTATATATGCATGGGGCTGAAACTAAGGAGTGGTTGATGGCTACATGGAGGGTCAGAAAAGACCCTCAAAGGTGCTGACTCTTCCACAAAGGTATAAAGGAACGAGATAGATGGGGAGTCTGGTTGGAGTAAGATTGGTGAGGAGAATTCTAGGTAAGAATACAGATGTGTGAAAAGGAAATAGGTTTCCTTGTCAAGTGTTTCAAAGACCAAACTTGGCAAAAACAGGAAGAAAGGAAGACATCATCTGCTTGAAATGTCTTTCCTTCCATCTTCCAATGGATGTAAAAATCATACAATCAGCCCCAAGTGGATAAAAAACTCGATTCACAAACATGAGATATTGGTGTGGTCAGCTGTGTTCTACCACCAGAACTACACTCTGGGACTTCGGCATCTCTTGGGTCTGGGCGTGAGCTCGGCTCAGCCACCCCCTAGGTCTACAGCCTTGGACAAGCTACTGGAAAATGAAATCAATAAGAGGATACTCCTAAAACTGTTGAATCAGAAAAGGTAGACTCATCTACTAAGTGATCAGTAAACACTACAATTACTAGAAAAAGCTGTCTTGCTTCCTTATAATGAGTAACTTTTTGATCCCAATGACAAATGCTTATAGTCGTTAAGTATGTCAAGTAATCGTTTCACAGGCTCATTCTTTCTATCAACCTGTTGAATATGGAGCCAGTCCTATTCTCTTGAAATGTATGAACATCTGTTTGTAAAACAGATTGTAGTCTAATTCCTGGATAATTTCATTTTTACTTTATTTCAGGTGTTCCAAATGAGGAACATTGTTGTCAGGTTTTCCTTTCTAAGTGGTAGTACTTGCCAGCAGACATTTGTGTATACAAATCCCGTTTTTATTACCAAGTCCTGACACAGTTCAAAAAGTGATTCTGTGTGACTTTGTGTAATTTTGTGTGACTTTGTGATTCTGTGTGAATTGTGTAATACACATTATACTCATTATAATGCGTATACTTGAGTTTTGAACTCCTCATCTACCACTCGCAAGCTGTATGACATCAAGCAAGTTAACTCACATCTCTATGCTTTCTTTCAGACATATTAAATATGGAGATTATGGAGTTTCTGTGACAATTAGATGAGTTAACTCATGCAATGTGTTTAGGACATTAATTGACATTTACAAAGTTCACAATAAAAGATAATATTGTTATTACTATAAAAATTTTAGACATTCGAGGTACCTGGGTTAAATAAACATCCAACACTTAGTTTCAATTCAGGTCAGGATCTCATGGGTCATGGGATCAGGTCCTGTGGGACTGGGTCCTGCATCAGGCTCTGCACTCAGTGGGGAATCTGCTTGAAGAGTCTCTTTCTGCCCCTCCCCCAACTTGTGAGCGCACATGCATGCGCACTCGCACACATGAGTGCATACTTTCTCTCTTCTGCTCTCTCGTATAAATAAATAAACAAATCTTTTAAAAAATTTAGACATCACCCAAAAGGGGTTATAAATTAATTAAGAAAAATCATAATGATTATTGACTGTGAAATTTTCCATATTAAATTGCTATATAACAAGTCACCCTGAATCTTTGAGGCTTAAAGTAAAAATGATACTGATTATCTCTTATGGTTTCTGTGGGTTAGAAATTTGGGAGCATCTCAGCCAAGTAGTTCTGTCTCAGGGTCTGTCATAAAGAGGTAGTCAGGTGGTGGCTGATCTGGGATTATCTCAGACAGATGTGGGCTGGATCAGCTGGGACTTCTTGGTCAACTCTCTCTGTCTCTAGATGGCCTCTCCACAAGGTCTCACAAGTGTGGCAGCTTCAGGTGACCAGAGTTCTTACACAAATGCTTCAGGATTCTCATCTTTTGTTGAGATGAGAGAGACAAAGAGAGAGAGAGCACTGAAAGATGTCAACACAGGCCGGTGCTCAGAGCAGTGCCTGGTAGGCTGTCAGGCCTCAAATAGGTAGTGAGGTCAGCTATTGCTACTATTTTCAGTTATCTTCATCACCTTCTAAGTTGCCTTCAAATGAGTGTCCTTGAGAATACAGTCGGCAGTAGAGGCTTGGTTTGAGTTTCCCTGGAAGCAGTGTCTGGGACGAGGGCTCAGGGGCCATTGGTTTGTTTCGGGATTCCATGAAGCATGAGTGAGGGAGCAGAAAGCCTGAGACAGCCAGAGAGCAAAGCTGATAAAATGTGCACTGTTGGGTATTACTCTGATGGCAACGTGGGCACAGGGACATAAAACAAACCTCTAAAGTCTCCCTCTCCTGGATGTTGGATTTACCCACCACCGCCTACTGATGGCTGAGGGTTGGTTGAGGATCGGGCCAGGGTCATTAACTTGATGGTATCCATACTGTGCTTAAGGGCAGGCTGAGAAGCCTTTCTCACTTCTGAAAAATCCCTGACGCAAAAAAGGAGAGAGGATCTGAGGTGGAACCCTGGCAGCAGGCACCAGTCTGCCCTCTCCAACTGCCAGAACCTAGGAGGGAGGGGAATGGGCATACGAGCTGTCTGCCTCAAGAGGTGTCTCCACACACCCCAACAGCTGGGCATAGGAGCTGCCTCCACTCTGCCCTGAGGGGCTGTGGGCTGCTGGAGATGCCATGGTGTGCCGTGCTGAGCATAAGTGGATGATGGACTCAAAGCAAAGCAGATGCGGCCTTGTTCTCGGCAGGCCTAAGGGTGTGGGTGTGGCCACGGACAAAATTTCCTTCCGAATGTGTCCTAATACACCGGAAGGGGCAAAATGTGGGAGCCAGGAGGCAGGATCTTTGTTTCGTTCACTGATGAAGACCACAAATGTGCCTAGAAGAGTTCCTGACAGAGTTTGCCCTCAGTAAGTATTTGTTGAGGGAAGGAGGGAGGGAAGGAAGGAAGGAAGGATGGAAAGAAGGAAGGAAGGAAATGATCCTTCAAAGGTCCAATATAAAACTCCAGTACTTACATGGGGCCTCCCTGTTCCCTCTCTATACTTGAAGAAAGAAAAGTCCACCTTCACAGCCTGAAATAAGAATAAGAACCATTTAAAGATTGCCTGGAAAGTAACTATAATAATAATAATAATAATAATAATATTTATTATTATTATTTATAAATATATTTATATTTATTTACTATATACATTATACATTATATATTATTTATTTCTATAAATATATATTTATTGTATATAATATATCATAATATATTATATATAATATAATTATATAATATATAAAATAGCCTGGAAAGTAACTATAATAATAATATTTATTATTATTATTTATAAATATCTTTATATATATTTATTTACTATATACATTTATATATTATGTATTATTTATTTATATGAACATATATTTATTGTATATAATATATTATATAATATATTATATACCTATTTATAACTATATATAAATAAATAATATTTATTATTATTTATTATTATAATTATTCCAAGGCCTAAATGGCAATATGCCTTTCCAAGCAGAGCAGTGGGGTTGGGGCTGCCCCTCTGGGGGTGGAGATACTCCATTCACTCCAGAAAATCCAGTACAGTAGAAAAGGCACAGGGATAATTGAATGCCCGGCCCAGCCTTTATGGCAGTGTTAGATTCTTTCTCGAGCCACCAAGGAGAGCTCTGAAGACCAATTTGTAGGCTGCTGCTTAGGGTCAGATGTGGGACTTTTCTGCCAAGAGCAATACCCAGAAATAATTTGGAGGCCAACTTAGTTTTGATCGTCTCCTGCCTCTCTGTCATGATGTCTGCCCTCCACAGAGGGGCTAGAGGAGAAGCCTGCTAAGGAGTCCAGCGCCATTTTGGGGTTGTGCTCTCCCCAGTGTGCCAGCAACCAGTGCTTCTCTGAGGCTGCAGGGAGGAGTGGGGCCACAGCACCACTGACAGGAGACAAGGGAAAAGACCATTTGTTGCTGTGTGTGCGTGCAGGGAAAGCAGAGAGAGCCCCGAGTCTCCACATGTGGGAGAGGAATGAAATGAGCCTGCAGTCAGCAGCGAGGGGAACCAGGCCCAACACTGGCAGATTATATACACGGTGTCAACCAAACATTGCCAGCACTTGAGAGGGACAGCACGGTGTCAACCAAGCATTGCCAGCACTTGAGAGGGACCAAACCCACAGGCAGTTCCAGGTACAGAGGAAACACACCAACACACAGACAGGTGAACGTTCTCCTCCCTGGAAGCTGAAGTTTGTGTCAGCCCTAGGGCAAGGCAGGCTGGGGGAGCTATGAACAAACCATTGGGGGCACATCTCCAGTCTTTTTAAAGCTCCTTCCCCCTTTTAAAAGAGAGCAGAAGACATTTTGCTAAGTGTTAAGGGGAGTGGGAGGCAGAGAAAGAACCAGAGAACTAGCGTGACAATCTCAGCCATAGGAAAATGCAACTTTTACAAAGTGAATTAGAAATTTCCAGAAACGTGGGAAATCCAGGAAGATCTGCCCAACTCATAACACTTCCCAGAAATGAGAGGGCAAACCAAGGTGTGTTACATGATGTTAATCCTCCCTAATTTACTGCAAAAATCCCCGCCTGATTTTTTTCTTTTTTTGTTTTTTGGTTTTTTTGTGTGACAAACAACCTTGTTAGGATTTACTTTCATGGATAAAATCACTTAGGGGTTTCCCAAAATGGCAGACTTGCCCAAGCAATATATATTTGATTTGGGCACATTTTTGATTAGACAAATGAACATGGGTCCATTGGATGTTGAGAATGCATACTTTGAGAAAAGAAAAAAAAAAAAAACTGACTGAAACCCAAGTGTAAAAATGTCAATAGGTGTAGCCTAACGTACTCCCTTGAAGCCATTGGTGAGTAGGAACAAATTGCTTTCTCTCAACCCTTCTTTACCTCAGTAGTTTCCAAACTCACGTGAGCAATGAAATCCTTTCTTCAAATGAAGGTTCATGTATAGCCCCAAATACCGAGTGGGTTCAAGCAGACAGTCCTGGAGAAGCAGGTAAGGGCTTGTGAACCTCTTAAGGGTGCCCCCAACTCTCCCATGGCTGTTACCCCAGGAGCCCCTTGTGTACTTCCTGAGTATGCAATGGAACACAGATTTTCACGACACAAATACACAAAAGTACACTCTGCAGAGGAAAAAATATGGAGAAGTTTGTTTTACACTCCTGTCCTCTAACCTGTTTTTATATAAATAACATATCTTTCCCGATTTAAAAACCATCCATAGCTGTTGGGAATAAAAGAGCTTAAATTTTAAGGGCACCTCGGTGGTGCAGTCAGTTGGGCATCCGACTCTTGGTTTCGGCTCAGGGACGTGAGATCAAGCCCTGTGTCGGGGCTCCGCGCTCAGCATGGAGTCTGCTTAAGCCTCTGTCTCCCTCTGCTTCCCCACCCCCATGCTCATTCTCTCTCTCTCTCCCTCAAATAAATAAATCTTTGAAAAAAAGACTCTTTAAATTTTAAAAGTGTATGTGAATTTTAAAGGAAATCAGGCTTAGCTAATATTCTCAAAAACTAACATCTCTGGTGAAAGCATGAGTTACGGTGACACATAAATTTGTGTATTCATAATGACCTCTCAAGATGTAGCAATCATTCTTCCTAGTGCAGACACCATCCTGTGTTTCACCCTTATCCATGAGGTAAGTGGATTGTTTGGGCAAATCTACAACCATTGAAGCTCGAAAGGGGAAAGAGACTTAAAGCTGCAATTTTACTTCTTGGTATTAGTGGATGTGATGGTGAGAGAGATTGGGGGATGAGTCAAAGGGGAGGCACTAGTTAGAGTTACCAGAAAAGATGGATCAAACCAAACCCACAGAATAACCAACGCCCTGAAAGGTAGTGACTGAGCCTTTCTCATTCTTGAATCCCCAGGAATCAGTGCGCTGTGATCGCATTTCTTGCAAGATCAGCAGTCCTAACTTGCTTCCTTTGGGATTCACATTAAAAATAATACTGACACAAAGAAGCTGGATTTATCTCTTCAAGGAGTGCTACACTGTGGCAATGGCTTTGTTTATAATTTTGAACCTCTTAGAAATCACACAAATTCAGAACACTTCATTCACTTACTGGCAAAGGAAAGAAATGTCAGTATCTAGTTACATGTAGGTAGTTAATCAACCTGGAGAACAATGGAACCTATTGCCCAATTATTGTGTGTAACCTTAAGAGAAAGGTATAACATAGTGGGTAGGAAGAGAACCAGAGTTGGAGTCCTGGGGACATGGCTCAAATTTCAGCTCTGTCACTCACTCAGCATCCCACCATGGATCCCAGCAAGACACCTTAACTGCTCTTAACCTCAGTGCGCTCACTTGTAAAATTCAAGGCTGGAAGAATATCTGTCTCACCGATTTATGAAGGGTTTGTGAAGAATAGATTTGAAATATATGTAAAGCTCTCTTGCATAAAGCCTAGAATATATCAAAGCTCAGCCAATTGTATCTAGCATGACTAATAAAAAGAATTAACATTTTTTTTCCTGTAACCAGCCCTCAGAAAAAAGGATAACTAAAAGTAAAAAAAAAGGTAAGACCAGGAAAGACCAATTGAAACAGGGCAGCAGGAAAAGATCCTTTAAAGGAGATCCCTCCACTTTATCCACGATAGCCTCAGCCAACACCCCTCTGTGATTCTAAGGCCATGGTCAATGTATGCCATAGGTGTGGCTACCTAGAATGTGTTGGACAGCCTTTCTGGGTTTCCCACATTAAGGGTAGAATCCAGAATCACTCATTTACGTTCATATTTCCAGATTCCTTTGTAACTAAAACACAGACAGGTGACTTCAATACTACCAATCACATACTCCTGCCTTGGATTTGGAAGAGAAACTAGTTGCCATGTGGAATCCAGGTTCTGGTGATGGTGACTAAGTGTAGTGGAGAGAATTCCTACTTCACATGGAGCACTGGCTAAAATCATGGAAACAGCACCTGCACCTGTAATACCTGAAGAGCTGGCACCTGATGGTAGCAGCACGGGTTCTTTACTGGAGTCACCAGTGGTACCACTGAGGCATCGTTCCTGTTGCCAAGGCTACCTACCTAATAGTCTTGCCTTCTATAATGCTGTGAATTTCTTAAGATCTAAGAATGAGTTTATTTTATTACCCAACTGTAGAGTGCATTCTGTTATTTGCAGCCAAGAATGCCAATTACCTATCTCAAGACCACCCCTGCATCGGGGCGCCTGGATGGCTCAACCAGTGAAGCATCTGCCGTCAGCTCAGGTCGTGATGCCAGGGTCCTGGGATCGAGCCCCACAGTCTTAAAAAACAATTGACTTCCGTATGTGGAATTTGACAATCAAGTACCTCCTACTTGTTGATTTCCCTCCTGAAACATGCATTAGGTGCCACTGTCATAAACCGGAAGGCATTAGCAACCATCTGCAGCCTCTATTCTAACTCGCCAGACAAAGATATAAATAGCATACGAATGGGAAAGAGTTTCTAATTGTCTGTAAGCAAAACAGAATACAACAACTGACTTCTATCCATTAATTATTGTTGTTTAAAAACAACCAGTCACTCATGTATTCATTTTTTATATTCAACAAATATTTCTTTATTCAGGGACAACCACATACCTAATGTTATGCTAGGTGCCAGAAATAATTAACAGTTACTAATATATCACTTGTCAATGGTATAATTACATTAAACTCTTTGGGTGTTTTCACTTTCACTGCTTAATAGACATGCACATAGTTGTCAATTAAAGCCTTCCTGTCTTTACGATCTCAGTAAGATTGAGATCTTACTCTTTTCATGCTCTCTCTCTCTTTTCATGCTCTGGAAAGTTCCAAATTCCCCACTACCACCAAAAAAAAAAGTAAATATCTGAGGTGATGTTTTTCCCATTTCTTCTGGCTATTATTTCCAGGGTCTCATGAATTACACACCTTGCATTATACATCTTGTGACTTTTTTCTGAAACTCATTTTCCCAACTCTACTACCAAAGTATCCCATTTATAGAAACCTTTATGTGCAGAGCAGATCTGGAGAGACAGAGCTGTTTATATCGCAGCAGTGTAAACAAGTACAAAGTGAATATTAGCCATCTGAGCTGGGGAGTCCCTCTGTTCCCTTTCAGTGAGCTCAGTCACCACATCACCTCTATTCCTGCTTCCCTTCTTTTTGTCCCTGTGTCCTCTAATTCTTGTGTATGCCTATATAACCAAGTATTTAATAAATTGAGCTTTGGAGACAGGCATCTGAAGTGTGGCTTCCAGCTCTATCTACCCACTACAATCCACATGACCTTGGACAAGTTAATTGACCTCTGGAGGTCACACTTTGCTTATCTATAAAATGGGATCACTGTCGTTTACAGTGCTGTTGTAAGAGTTAACTGAGTCAATACATATATGTAGCCCTAGCACATAATGAATGTATATACGTGTTAGGATTTTTACTGTTGTTAACATAGAACCCCTCATTTACCCATTTGTGCCATTATCTGTACTAATCCATGTCTCTGGGCCGGGAAATGGTTGAAACTAATTTTTCTTCGCTAAGAAGAAATCTATTTCCACTTGCTCAAATATTTATGATTGGCCTAAGTGTAAAGGCTCACTTAGCAGGACAGCATAGGACGTGAGCATTTGGTTTTGAAGACAGATGGCCTAGGTCGAAGCCTGGTGCCATTCCTTATGATTTTTTTCTCCCATTTGGGCAATTGATCAGTTCCGATGCTTTAGTTTCCTCATCTGTAAAATGGGATAATAATAATTCCTACTTTGCAGGAATGTTGTAAGGATAAAATAAGTCAATACCTCAAGAAACTACAAATGAGTAAAAGTAAACTTTACTTTTGGGAAAGAGTTTCTAATTGGACTTGGACTTTAAAGTAAAAACCAGGTTTGGCACATAGACAAGATAAAGCTGGAAGCAAAGTTAACAGCAAACAACTCTCCTCCCAAGGGCACGCCACAGCTGTAAAGTGTCGTAAAACCCTCTTCGTCAGGTGACAACTGCTGTTTTACCCACTGAGAAACTCTGTTCTCTAAATAATAGATTCTGAGAAACATTGCCATTTGAAATCATTCCAGTGTGAACGAAACATCCCACACTGTTTTCGTCTTTGTGAAAAAATACACATTTATTATCTTACAGTTTCTGTGGTCATAAGTCCAGGGGGTTCACGCGATTCCTCTGCTAAGTAATGGGTTCTCACAAGGCTAAAATCAATAGGTTGGCAAGGCTGCATTCCTTACTAGAGGGTCTGGGGAAAAGTGTCCTAGGCTCATTCAGCTTGTTGACTGAACTCAGTTCCTTGTAGTCGCAGGACTGAGGTCCCATTTCCTTTCTGGCTATCAGCCAGGCTTGTAGTGGCTGCTGGCAGCTTTTCACAAAAGCATCCTATTCCCATCTAGAGAATCTGAGTCACTTTGACAGGGGAAAACAGCCTGGACTTACAAGCCATGTGCAGACCTCCAAATGAGGAGTTTCTGGCTATAGGACTCCACGACTACCTTAACTTTACTGTCTCAAAGTAAAAGGATCCTGAGTCCACTTTGTGTCCAGACCTAATGCTGACCTCTTACACACAGCCCAGCTTTGCTTTCAGCCCATCAAGACGCCGCTTTGGTTATATTTCACCTAAATTCCACCCTTATCCAAGATCCTAGAATGGCACTTTTGATTTTATTTGATAAGATCTACCACATTCCTCTAGTGTGTGCTCTCCCTCATTGCAATGCATCAAAGTCTGACTTGGTAGGATTAGTGGCTTGTCCCTGATGGGCTTAGGTTAGTTGGACTAGAACAACTTTGTTTAAGACACAGTTTGGCACATGATAGTACTTGACTTAATCTTAGCTGTTATAACAAATAGAATAATAATAATAATTATTATTATCATCATCATAAACTCTGTGGATAAATGCAAATAAAAGCAATGATGCTGTGCCAGCAATAGAAGCCATAAATAAGTCAATTGGAAAAAACAAACACATCACCATGCACTGTCTGCAGAAATCCCTGTAACTGCAGAGATTTTCTGAGAGCAAATTTCCACTTCAGAAATCTTGCTTATGGTCATGTGATAGCACCCTTGGTGCTGGCAGAAGATGTTCAGTCCTTTGAAATATTTCAACATGTAGCATGGCTACATGTTTACTCCTCTGGACTATGAGTTGAAACAATTAAGCCATAGTGGGAAAGACTTTAAACATTGTTTTAAAATCAGCCCCGTAACTGATACCAAGTGAAAAAATAAATTGATCTCAGAAATGTTTCTTACTTTTTCCGCTAAAAATGTAAAATGTAAAAGATGTTTACGAGCTTAATAATAGCCACGAGTAACCCTGGCATAATCTAAAAGGCTTTGGGCTTTGAGGGACCTTTTAGAAACATGCATAGCCCTAATTTGGAGTTCTGGGGGAAACTGGTAAGTGATGGAGGACCGCAAGCATTAGAAAGAGATGCCTGAAAGTATCGCCATCTTTCTGGCCTACCTAGGCAACATTTTTTTATATGGGTAAATAGTATTCAGAAAAATAGATTCAAATGCCATTTACCAAACAATGTAAAAGAGTTGAGTCAGGGGCAAATGGGTGGCTCAGTCAGTTACACATCTGACTGGTTTTTTTTTAAGATTTTTTTTTTATTTTATACATTTGAGAGAAAGAGAGAGAGAGCATAAGTGTTGGGGGGTGGTCAGTCAGAGGGAAAGGGAGAAACAGACTCCTCACTGAACAGGATGTCCAATGCGGGGCTGAACCCTGGGATCATGACCTGAGCCAAAGGCAGACACACTTACCTGACTGAGCCACCCAGGTGCCCCTAAGCATTCAACTCTCAACATCAGCTCAGGTCTTGATCTCAGAGTCATGAGAAATAAATAAATAAATAAATAAGAAATGAAATAGAAATAAAACATAAAAAT
The DNA here is from genome assembly GCA_028533885.1 of Nasua narica. Classification (NCBI taxonomy): domain Eukaryota; kingdom Metazoa; phylum Chordata; class Mammalia; order Carnivora; family Procyonidae; genus Nasua; species Nasua narica. The sequence continues at coordinate 88,086,382 of CM052811.1, read as the reverse complement.
AAAATAGAAGGATTGAGTCAATACCTAGCAATGATCTGCATATAGTAGACTCTCAATAAATATCTCTTTAATAAATGAATGGGCTCTGATATGGGCTTCAGCAGAATATCACCCTCTAGAAATGTAAACACGAAAAAAAAAAAAATGCTGGCACAGGCATGATAAAGAATATCCAAAGAGGGATATAAAAATAGTTCAGACATAAATGGATAGAACCATCCCTAGGGCCATGGAAGAGCAAAATGTTTGATGAAATTCAGAATAGACAAAGCAATGCAGCTCACTGGGGCGAAGGTAAGCACTTAATGGTTCTCAGGTCAACTGACCCGCCTTCTCTAACTCTATGGGGGTTCCCTGGTGAATGTTGCATGCACAAATTTCCACAGTGTGTGTTTATCTTCCAGTCTCAGTAAAGACTCAAGCCCTTTTTTGGACAAACACTTCTGATACTCAATTTACAAGGGCTTACTTAGTTAACAAATAAGTCTTATTCACAGAAGACACATAAACAGCAATTCATTAATATGGTATTTGTTCTTTCTGTTGCTCTGTGCTAATTTATTTGGAGGGATATCTTTAAGATATACCAAAGGACAAAGAAGGATACAATGAAAAACCCAGCTTAAGTAATAGACACACCCTCCAACTGAAATTCCATCTCTGATTATATGCCCCTCATTCCCCACCAGAACTACCAGTAATCCTGAATTTGGGGATTTTTATTTCTATATTTTCTTTAAGCTTTCAAAACATTTGTAATTATACCTTTTAAAATGTATACAGTATTGTTTATATATTTTAACCTAAGAACTGGTATCGTACTTTATTTTTCTAAAAATTGGTTTTTATTCCGTGACATATTTTTGAGATGCATCCCTGTTGATATATATATTACATATATTACCTATATAGTATTGCACTATATGAATACACATGATTTATTTATCCATTCTCTTGGCGATAAGTTGTTTCAAATGTTTTTTGCTATTATAAACAATGATTTCTATGCTGCATAGTTAACAAAAGTTAATACACTCTGTCACTGCAACTACTACTACTAATGATAAGAGCTAAATTTTATTAGTCTGTTTGTTTTACTAATTTGGTTAGTAATTAATTGGCCAACTTAATTGGCTTTACTAATTAGTTTGTTTTACTAATTTAATCTAAAAATTCTTTGAAGTAGATACATTAGTAACTCAATTTCACCAATGAGGAAAATATAGGAGGGGTATTAATGAGTTGTAGAAGGCATATTTGCTAGCTTATATTATCCAATTGTAACAAGTTATAATCTCATCAGGCATATATTAAAATATCTGTTGCTTTGTGACCTCATCAAAACTTGGTCCTGTCAGATTTAAAATTTGTTTTCAAATATGCTTACAGAGATTGATCATGTAAAGAGTATATTCACTGACACTTTGAAACAGAGAAAGAGAGAGAACAATCAGAGTAAAGGCAAGTCTATTTCAGGGTACAGTAGGAAAGGCAGCCAAAGAGTTAGGAGTTGAAATCTCAGTAGGAACACCCTAACAAAAGACTACTAATCGTAGACTTGCACACAGCCACCCAAGCAACAGAACCATACACATGCTAATTCTTCTTTTACCCAGTACTCATTTTGCTGTCAAAGTCTATAGGGGGATATCTGAATTAAAGATCAGAGAATGGAAAATTCCTTTATCTCTAACTTTTAATTCTTCCCTACTTTTAATATTACAACTTTTCAATAAATGTGGTGTCCCTAAGCACCTCTGCTTTCTTCTTTTTGTTATGAATTGTTCATGTAACACAGAGCTAATCAATAACACTCCTTTTAACCTAAAGTTATCACTTTTCACCAGCATTCATTCATTTTCTTTTGTCTCCTCTAGGAAAAAGAAAAGTTTATTATGTATGCTTGATCGATGTGAAAACATACCCAAACTAGGAACACAGAAAATTAAAAGTCTTCAGTTCAAATCAGATCACCCTTCCCCCCAAAAATAACCCCCCAAATATAACTAACTAAACCGTGAAAGACACCAATTTTCATTAGTTTATTAGTATTAACCCTTTAAGCCCATAGGGACTTTAAGTGAGACCCACTGGAAAATCCCCACAATGAGGGCAATGAACTCCTCATCACAGCTATTACAGATTCCTTCCTCATAAAAGGGCCTTCTGTGTTGAGTGGATTCCAGAAATTGGGGCATTCCTGTAAGGGAGCTGTGAAAACACGCTTGACTGGATAAAGGGTAGCCTTGTTTTAGTAAAGAACAAATTCAGGCCATCTAAAGTTAAGATAGACCTTAACAACAAAATTAATTAGTTACACATCCTCTATTTTTACGGCAAACTCCTTTCTCCACAGAGAAACTTCAAGGTACTATGGCCTCCGTAAAACACTACACCCTAATTCTCCAAGGGGGAATATCAGGACTCTGCAAATTCCCAGTCACCATTAAATTTAAAGAATTTTTACTAGCTACGAAGCATCTCCTCTGATCTTGCAACAGTATCAACAGTAAAATAACAACAGTAAAATAACTCCCTTCTTTTGTCCCTTAGTCCCATCCATTTTGAAATATAACCGGAGTTCTTAACCAACCTGGGTTATCCAATGGGAAATACTGAGAGAAATCAATAATCTCTTCCTAGCATTCCAGCTCCAAAGAGAAGCCCAAAGAGATGTCCGGTATCACTGTTACTGACAAAATCCCTGAGGCTCAAGGATACAAAGAATGTCTTGTCCCTCCTTCTTCCCTGAAGCAAGGTAAACATGTTTCAGGGAAGACCTTGGGTTACTGAAAGGATTTTTGAGCTATTTAGCTATTACCAGCCAGTTTCTATTCTCACCCATTGAAAGTAGATGGAATCTTCCATAACTAAACAAAACAAAACAAAACGAAATGAAAAGAGTCCTTGACCATTTTCAAAGATATGTCTCTCCATCTGGTTCTTGATCAAGCCACATTGTATCTATTCTCCATTATAAAACTTCAGTATGGAGCCTCTTCTTTCTCAAGACTTAGAGCTAGCTCCTGATTCTAAGAACAACTAACAACTTCTAAATAACATGCTGAATAGCAGTCCTCAGACTCTTTCTTCAGGAGACACTGCCTTGTGAAATGCTTTAGCAAGAAGGGAAGATAAGGGAAATGTGTTGTTATGCAGAAATGTGTTAACCCTGAGGCAGGTGCCTGGAGGAGCCATCAACTTTTTAAAGTGTGAGTAAAGGAAAAGACCAGTGTAGGGAAGGACTGTGGAGTGAGGAAAGAAAGGACGAGGGAACAAGGAGGAGAAGGAACAATGAAAAAAGCAGAACAAACACCTGTTGCACTTTATCTCACAACATCACAGCTTTCTCTGATAAATAAATGAATGTGGTTAGAAATCTGATAGTTTAAGGAAACCTGACGTTTTTCTTACTTTAGCACAATTCAGGTTTACTTCTTTGGGGCTATATGAAACTCTGGAGTATCAGTACGGACATGTCAGTATTCAGAATATCAGTAAGGGAAAAGCTGTCCTAAATATTTACTTTAAGAAAAGGAACTGTCTGTGCATGCACATTTACACACAAATACACACCTACCAGAATAAACCAAGAACCTTCTTCCGCCTCAACTTTCCTGTGTGGCCGGTTGGCTATGGGACATGGTGGTTGTAAAGACAAGAGGCTAGATCTCAGGGACAACAGAAATGAGATAATACATCCACATTACCAGGACCCATAAAAGGGAACTAACATTTCTGGTCACAGTTTCAGTGCAGTTTTCCCTGGAAACATACCCTGAGTCGAGAGTTTATGAGCATTTAGCTTGTGGGGGTGATAAAGGTAACAGCTGGAAGAGGAGTAGGAAAGGAAACAGGGAGGGAAACATAGCCAATAAAGAAGTTGTTGTTGAGCCAGCTGTCACCAAGGTGACTCAGGAAGTGTGGGACCAGTACAGAATACAATGCCTTAGAACTAACCCATCTGAGGGGATAGGAAGCTGGAAATGTACCTGTCAAGTCCTATAATAAGTCATTGACTGAGCCTGCCTAGGTGAGTGTTAATGGTATCAACTCAGGTCCTTGGGCTCTCTAAACAAAAAATTGCCTAAGAGCTAAACAGTTCAAGGTGAGGCTTTTATTAGAACTTATGCTGAAGCACAAGGTCTATAGTAAAAAGGGAACGTGTCCTTCAGGCTGGCTCTCTGGGGAACATTTTTCAAGGGCCCGAGGTGGGAAAGGAGAGATATCTAGGCAGTTGGATCTAGCTGTTCTGAGAAATAGCCCACCAGTCTCTGGATAGGTCCCAGCTTTGGGGTTACAATCTCCAAACTCCCAGTGTCTCATGAATATACAAGGTAAAAGGTTTGTCCAGAATGAGGAGTCGCAATGCTGGGGCCCCGCCTAATTTAATTTTTAAAGGCTCAAAGTCCTGCTTGAGTTCCGTATTCCATTGTAGGGTCTCCTCTTCCTCCCCTTTTAGAGCCTCCTACAGGGGCTATCTCATTAGGCTATAATTAGAAACCCAGATGTAACAGAACCCAGATATAGAATCTGCGGCCATGAGATCGGAGCTTCATCAGGGAGACTTTATATCCTTTTTTCCAGGAAGTTAAGGTTAATGTCTGAGTCTTGCTTTGTCTGGCTACTTATCAGTAAGTCATCAACATATTGCAACAGGGTTCCCTTCTTTAAGTGGAATTCTCTTAGTTCCTTTGTCAGGGTATTTCCAAAGAGCTGGGGACTGTCCCAGGAGTTCTGTGGGAGTGCAATCCATGTATTCTAAGTAGCTTCCAGAGTTTCAGAGTTTCTCCACTCAAAAGCAAAAAGGGAAGCACCTGGTGACTCAGTCGGTTGAGTATCTGACTCTTGATTTCAGCTCAGGTCATGATCTCACGGTCGTGAGATTGAACCCCACGTAGGGCTCCATGCTGAGCATGCAGCGTGTTTGGGATTCTCTCTCTCTCTCCCCATCTGCCCCTCCCCACTTGAGCCCTCTTTTTTCTCTGTCTCAAAAAGAAAAGAAGAGAAGAGAAGAGAAGAGAAGAGAAGAGAAGAGAAGAGAAAAGAAAAGAAAAGAAAAGAAAAGAAAAGAAGGAAGGAAGGAAGGAAGGAAGGAAGGAAGGAAGGAAGGAAGGAGAGGGAGGAAGGAAGAGAGGGAAGGGAGGAGGGAAGGGAGGAAGATAGGGAGGAAGGGAGGAAGGAAGGAAGGAGAGAGAGAAGGGAGGGAGGGAGGGAGGGAAAGGGAGGGAGGGAAAGACAGAAGAAGGAAGGAGGGAAGGAAGTAAAGAAGGAAGGAAGGAAGGAAAGAAGGAAGGACAGACAAACTGAGAGTCAAAGTGGAGAGGAATGTAGAAAAAGGCATCTCTAAGATGCTACTCTTTAAGATTGTAAAGTCCTATTGCAGTGAAATATTGGGCATCTTCAGGAATCTGGGTGAGTAAGGTGTATGGATTTGGGACCCTAGATGAATAGGACTAACAGCTTCATTACTGCCCATAGATCCTACACAAACCGACATTCCCAGTTTGACTTCCAGACGGAGAACTAGGGTGTCCCTGCGAGATTAACATGGTTTAATTAGTCTATTTCCTAAAAATTAAGCAAATAGCAGTTGGATTCCTTTTAAGACCTCAGGGTTTAGAACATATTGTCTTTTTCAAGGAAATCCCGATCCAGGTTTTAACTTTCTTTTTATTAGGGGAACATTTGTAGCCTTTCCTCAGATAGATATGTCCCAGATGGAAGAGTTTACTTGGCCCCTAACCTCCTCGGGAATATTTAGAGGGTTAGGATCCAAAGCATTGAGATGTGCCAGTAGATGGAGCCCCTGCCAGGCTCCATTTCCATTGGGATTCTATTCTATTTTTAGGAAAATGATGGCTCCAAATTTATTTAGCAGGTCTCTTCCCTGCAGGGGAACGAGGCACTCAGGAACATATAGGAAAGAATAATAGACCTGACCTCACAGGCAAAAGGTGGAGTAAATTGCCTTACCTCAGGCTGTCCATCTATCCCCATTGTTGTGCAGTTGCAGTTGGAGAGGGGCCGATAGGGGGTCAGGACAGAGTAGACAGCTCTAGCATCTGTAAGATTTTCAGTCTTCCTATCTGCCCCGGCAAGGTTGGCCGGAGTCTCCGCTGCAGGGACAGAAGCTGGAGCTGGGCAGGCACTGCATTGGGCCAACTGTGACTGTTGGGGTGAGGGGGGGAAGGGCGGTACTGACCCCATCTGCTTACAGTCTCAAGGCAACTCAGCCTTGCTGAGTATAAGGAAAGGATTATCTCACCCTCCCATCCCACAGTGCACCTGACTGAGACAAGGCATAGACCCTCTCCTTCAAAGGCAGGCTATGGAGCTTGCAGGGGAGGAAGATATTTCCTACTTCCTTCCTTGTCTCTCTCACTGGACTAAGAATCAAATTGCTGTGAGACAGATTCAATATTAAAGTGTCTTGAGTTTTTCCTTACAGTGTCCCCGCCATCATATTCTGGGAGTTTTCCAGGTTCACTGATTTTTGTTCACTTCCTTTAGCAAAAGTACAGGAAGTAAAGTCACACTTTTGTTCACACTAATCACAAATGTGTAGAAAAAATTAGGCATTTTTATTCATGATTGACTTCCTGTTTTTCACAAGCTGCTGGATGTGTGTCTGTGTAGTATTTCCTTTTGTGGGGTAGAGTGTAGAGGACTTGTATAGATCTTTTAAGTTATCTTTTCTTAAAGCATAATATAAATACAGAAATACATACAAATTGATGTGGGGCCATGAGTGAACGGTCAGGAAAGAATTTTTGAGATGTTTTTGGTGCAAAAAGGTGCTTTTATTGTAGCACGAGAACAGGGCCCATGGGCTGAAAAGAACTGTACTTTTGCTGGGTGAAGATGGTGATTATACGTTTAGTGCTCAAGGAGGTGGGAATATACAGGGAACATTTGATCATAAACGTTTTCTTTGAATTTCTACTTGTAAAACTACTTCTGTAGGATTTCTCTGGTGCTTACTATCATTCAGCTCTATATTAACTACCCATGTGGTGTATAGGCAGTTATGAGACCCTTTAAGAATGTAGCAGCCAGCAAATTTTTGATCCTTATTGGAATGATGCAGGCTATAGAGCAGCCTTCTGAGATAAAAGTGGACATTTTTCTGCATCTATCCCTCATCACAAATTACAAGTGAATTTTCAAGATTCTTGCTTTGTGGAAAGGGTGAGGGGACCCTGGATTTCATTCAAGGGCTGAATATTACTTTTTTTCTCTTTAAGTATCCGCTAAAATCATTCTAATCTTAATTTCTATTTTCCCCTGCCACCTTTCTATTTCCCTCCTTTGAATAAAAAGTAAATAAATAAATAAACAAACAAACAAAAAACCTGCCTCGGGAAGAGGAAAGAGGTGTCATTTACACAGAAATATACAATCGAAAAACATATTTAAATATTTCAAAGTATTAATAAGAGATGCAGAGATTAGTTTGGGCATATTTCTTCCAATATCCCTACATGTAAATAGAACAGCCCTTGATACTTAAAGAGCTCTCATTCATCAAATGCAGAAGGATTGGGCCAACAAAGCTGTAATCACCAAGACAGCATGGTACTGGCACAAAAACAGACACATAGACCAGTGGAACAGAATAGAGAGCCCAGAGATGGACCCACAACTCTATGGTCAAATCATCTTTGACAAAACAGGCAAAAATATCC
>CM052811.1:88051519-88078194 GCA_028533885.1 Nasua narica | reverse complement strand
ACACATGAAAAAATGTTCATCATCTTTAGCCATCAGAGAGATTCAAATCAAAACCACACTGAGATACCACCTTACGCCAGTTAGAATGGCCAAAATCAACAAGACAGTAAACAACAAATGCTGGAGAGGATGTGGAGAAAGGGGAACACTCCTCCACTGTTGGTGGGGATGCAAGTTGGTGCAGCCACTTTGGAAAACACTTTGGAAAATTTCCTCAGGAAATTAAATATACAGCTACCCTACGACCCTGCAATTGCACTACTCGGTGTTTACACCAATTCCAAAAACAAAAGGGAACCAGCAGTAGCTTGCCTTTGGAGTGTTTGATAGTTTGCAAGATGCTTTTTAACATTTTCCTTATTTTAACCTCAGAAGACTTTGTGGGAAATGTTTTACTACCTGCAAGTAGAGGCCTGGAGCAATTCAACCACTGGCTCACTGCCATAATTCAAGAAAAAAACAACATATTTTAAGCATGCCTTTCTTGTGGTTCTAAAGGTAGGAATGAAAGGCATATTTGGGGCAAACTTCTTTGGTTTTCAGAGGAGAGAATTTTAGCACACCCTTTCTGTCTTCAAAGGGTTATCAAACACAACCCAAGGCCAGTGTCCTGGAAAAACACTGCGTAGGTGAAGTCAAGCTAAATGCAGACTGTGTGTCCTGAGAAAGAAGCGTCCTGTTTAGAAACATAAAGGGCCGCCATTTTCACATACCGTGCTCTCCTTACAGGTTAGTATGATGGGAACTGATGTTTTGTTTTCTGGACAGGAGTCAGCAGTCTTGTGCTCTGGAAGAGCTTGAAAACTTGGACTTTTGAGGTGGGGGGGGGCAGGAAGGGCCCCAAAGAAGCAAGCTGCCAAATTCTAGAAAAAGGGATCTGGTATTTTATTTTGTTTCCCTTTTCTGCATTGTAATTTCTTTATATTATCTTTAAATGTTCAACTCAAAAGCCATGTGTTAATTGCTCTTTGGGGAATCATCGTTGTCCACATTCTTTGGCAGAATGGGCTAGAAAGAATAACTACAAGGAGGAAAAGGGGTCCACAGTCCTCCAGGGGCAGAAAGAAGGAAGAGGTGAGCCTTGATGTGCATGATGAGGTGCTGAGGGCATCAGTGGGCCTGAGGAACATTCTGGTACCCGCCCCCCAGCATTCTCAGAAACACCTGCTGTTACCAAAGGGGCTCCAACTTGGGACCACTGGACAGTAAAAGAGAGAGAGCCCCTCACAAGGGGAACTGACTACAACTACAATTAACAAAAGTGACTCAAATACCTGTTCTAGGTCCCTGTCCACCCTTCTTGCTATGGGGCCAAGGGCAGATTGTCCCCAAATGTGCCACATTTGCCACTCTTTTGACCACATCTGAGTTTATGTCAATGCAGCCACTTCTGGAAAGCTCCTGAGGATGGGGGCTGGTTGCGGCAGAGCAGTCCTGTGATTAGAGGATTGGAACTTTTGGTCCCACCCACTGATTTCCAGGGAGATGAGAGGGGCTGGAGATTAACCTCAATTGCCAGTGGCCAATGATGCAATCGATCATGTCTATGTAATGAAACCTTTAGAAAAACCCAAAAGGTTGGGATTCTGAGAGCTTCCTTCCCTGTTCATGAACACAGGGAGATTTGGGGAGAGCAGACACGGATGCTCCCCACCCTTATCCCCATACCTTGTTCTATGTATCCCTTCCTCTGGCTATGAAATTGTGCCCTTTAATACCCTTTGTAACCGGTAATGCAGTAAGTAATTTTCCTGAGTCCTGTGAGCGGTCCAGCAAATGACTGAAATGTGGGGAGGGGCTCCTGGGAACCTCTGGTGTCTAGCCTGTTGGCCAGAAGCACAGTGAGAACTTGGACTCGTGGCTAGCATCTGAAATGAAGAGCAGTCTTGTGGGACTTAGCCCTTGACCTGTGGGATCTGATGTCATCTCCAGGTAGATAGTGACAGAACTGAGTTGAGTCGTAGGACACCGAGCTGGATCAGAGAATTGCTCGCTGTGGGGAAAAGAGTCATCACATTGGAGTCAAGGGCAGAATTGTCCTGCCCTTAATAAGTGCCCCACGAGTGGCTTCTCTGAGGACAGTATGGTACACCCGTTCACTGTTATTCAAAGGCATTTTAGGAAAAATGAAAACTGCGAGTCAGTTGGATTAAAACGTTCTGGCCCCTTGTATCTTGGAACTAAAACGATACTGTTTTTCAAAACGACAGCGGGGGAGAAACCTTCTGTTTGCATTAGGAGCTGCCGCCTGCCCCTCTTGGGTGGCTTGTGCATTGGTCTAGTGATAAATCTGTTCAGGACGCCGAGTAAACAATTGCTTGCCTCCAGTTGGATTTTCAATTACACCAGATATGTAATCTGATGTCTGGGAGCCCCAGGCTGCCGAGGACAGTGTCATCTTTGTGGGGTTATTTAAAGGAGATCTCTGTTTACCTGCTTTCCAAAGGTCCCGGGCTCACATATATTTTGCAGTCTGACATGTTTCCTTTCAATCCCAAAGGCTTTCTGTGTACAAAGCTCCTTATCTATTATAATGCAAATGTCCCTGGGAAAAAAATGATAGCTCCTTATCAACTCATATTTCAAGGAGAACCGTAACAACAAATGCCAAAGACAATTTCTTGGGAGCTCGGGATATAGAAGAGGCGTATATAGAAAAGGAGGGAAGTGTGGGGGAGAAGGAGAGCAAGACAGTGGATAATCTCTAAAAGTGGAGACAAAAGACAAGGATGGGTTTTGGAAATAAGACAAGGCTCAGATTTCCACAGAGCCAATGTCCATTACCCTCAGTTTTTCTTCCTCACTTGTTAAGTGAGCATAACATTATGTGCCTTGTGGAGTGGTCTTAAAGATTAAATGAGGCAATGTGCAGATCTCACTTGTCCCCAAAGGAAGGAAGTGATGACCAGGAGTTCCACCTCTGGGCCCTGGGGTCTGACAGACCCATATGCAAGGTCTCATCAACCATCTGCTGATAATGTGACCTCGGGCATTGCTACTCTAAGTAAAATGGTACAGATCTTTCCTGCTGGCCTACTCCTAAAGAAGGAAATGTATACGGCACATTTTTTTAACGTCTGGTTATACAAATCTATACCAATCCCTCAAGTCTACTGTGTTATGTTGACCATCTAAAGAAAGGGCCCATCTAATGACACTAGGTGAATGGCTTATTAACTGAAGCATAAATAGCCACAAGAATAATAATAATATAAAATAAATATATAAATATATATATTTATTTATATATATTATTGTATAAATACAGAAACATCAGATCATTTCTCTGAATTGAGAATTTTATCCAAATATAAAAATATAAAATAATATAAAATAAAATAATAATAATAACTTATTATTAGCCAGAAGTAAGTTTGTCTGTGGTTACTAAAATTAAAATATTACTTTTCTTATAGCTACGCTGACAAAGACTACTGAAGAAATGTGACATGTAATAATAAAGGGGGTGAGTAAAAATGAAGGTGGAATGAGAGGTTTGAGTTTCTTGTTCTCAGACTCCAGGCCACCGCGCCCCCCACCCCTCATCCCTGAAGTTGCCCCAACTGCTCCTATTTTTTTTTTCCTGGTCCACAGAAGATGTTTATTTGATGTAACAAAACAATACAGTTAGTGTTAGATCTAACCACAAAAAGCAAAAGGAATGAAAAATTTGTACAATGCACATAGAAAAACAAGATGTATACTGTGACAACTATATATTTCTAAAATAATGCTTCTAAAATTACTCAATTATTGAAATCTATATGAAAACAGAAAGATGTTAATAGTGACAAAGTGCATAAAACCAAACATCGAATTTTGAGCAAATTAGCATACTAGGCAATTTTGCTAACAAAGCATGATTTTTTTCTTCACAATCTGCTCAAAATATCTTCATACCAACAGGGTGGGCAGAACATTTAGGTTTAATATCAATTACACAATATTACCATAAACTTACACAACTACAGATAGGATATTGTTTTCTTTTGAGCTGGCAAAGTGACTACAGAAACATCAGATCATTTCTCTGAATTGAGAATTTTATCCAAATAAATGTCACATACCTTCCAGATATATGCATATCTTTCTATATCATGTAAATGGCTTTATCCATTTAAATAATAAACCATACAAGCATTTAAGAATCATTATTATATGATTAACAAAGTCATGTTCCAGGTTTAACAATTTCATAGGCCTTATTTCTTAGTGGAAGGTCTTTTTCTGTCTCAGCCACAAGATGTCAGCCTAAGCTTAGTCATTTCTGTATTTTTCATTTCTGTACTTTTCCAGGCCACATACCAATTTCTTCATCCCTTCCTTTCCTCTTGTTTTCTTTATGGACTCTGAGCTTTATGGACAGGTGCTCTTTCAAGGCAAATCACAATGGATTGCCTTGAGTTCTAGCAATTTCAGAAGGGCCTCTGCTAAGAGCAGTGTCCAGCCTCGGGAGTTGCTGCTTTTTTTTTTCATGGGGGCCGCCCGGCCTGGGAGGACACTGACCATTTGCCCAGTGTATCCACCGGCACTTCCTGAGTAAGGATAGGAAACCGATGCCCCAGATTTCGGAGGGGACACCCTCTACCTGTCTTCCACCCGTGCATGAAGGCAACTCTGGAATGGCTCGGCAGCTCAGTGCCTTCATGGACGAAAATGCTTTCCGATTTACAGCCTGTCCCCCCCACCTCCCCAGGTGTCAGCAAAACCTTCCCTCATGGGTGTGAGACGCCCGCAGTAGCTCCCAAGAACCCCCTCCTTGTCACACAACAGAGAAGGGGGGAAAGGTGGCTTTTCTTTCTTCCTTGTGGGTTTCTCTGAGCCCCTCGCCGTCCCCCCCCCCAAAAAAATCTCTTCCAGACACCTTCCAGCAGATGCAGGTGTGCAGCTCACTGGCCCGTGTCCCGGAAATGGTCACCCGCAAGAAGAGTGGGGACCCCGTGATCGATTTCGATTGCTTAGACTCATTCCCAAGGTCTGGGGAGGGTTTATGGTCCTCAAGCACAGGACTTGTACCAGAGATCCATATTCCTGAGCTGAATTCTAGACCCGAGGGGGATAAATCTGAAGTCAGGACAAGGACCTCTCTCTCCCAGGCACCGGGTTAGTAGCTGCCCAGGGAGTTCTGCAGTGTGCTGGAGCTTTCCCCGAAGCAGAGCTAAGCAATCACCAGCCATGACAGTGTATAAAGAAACTGCTGCCCTTTGCTGGAGGAACGGGAAAGAAACACAATACCGTGACCTGCCAGGACCCTGACATCAAGAGCCCCCCCCCCGGGGGGCAGGGGGAGGCGGGTGTCAGTGCAGGGAGCATTGGGTCAGGTGTCAGGAACTTGGGACCTGGGCCTTGGCCTGTTCATGCTGTCTGAAATCTCGAGAAAAAGCCTCTGCTCTCTGGGTCTGTTTCCTTTGGAGAAAAGCAGCGCATTCCAGAAGGGGCAGCCTTGAAGGGAATCAGCATGGGCAACTGCCCCTCCTTGGGAACAGGTGGGCCTGGGCCCCTGTTTGTAAGTCTCTGTCTGTGCCCTTAAGCTACGGAGTCATGGTAACCTGTAATTTCCAACCAACTGATCTTCTCTGTTTATGTAAATATTGGGCACCACTATAGGCAAACAGATGTAGGTGTTCTCTTTCCCATAGCTGATTGGTGGGGACAAACTACCCAGACAAAGGTAGGAGTTCCTGAGGAAGTGGACCTGGAGGGGACACGAACTGTGAGGCCATTGACGTGTAGGCGTATAAAATGGGAGACAAGCTGACATACTGTTCACCAATAGGAGTGTGTAATAAGAGTATTCAAATTCCAAGTCATGGCGTGTTCCGCCTTCAAGATCAAGGTCAACTCTGGGGAAAGGATACAGGAATGGCGATTGGATTTTGCTTACATGTGTTATGATTTTTCTCTAAAAAGCACTTTTTTTTTTTTTTGAAAAGAAACACCAGGAGCGCCTGGGTGGCTCAGCAGGTTAAAGCCTCTGCCTTCTGCTCAGGTCATGATCTCAGGGTGCTGGGATCAAGCCCCGAATCAGGCTCTCTGCTCAGCAGGGAGCCTGCTTCCCCCTCTCTCTCTCTTTGCGAGAGATTTGTGATCTCTCTCTCTCTCTCTGTCAAATAAATAAATAAATAAATAAATAAATAAATAAAATCTTAAAAAAAAAAGAAGAAGAGAAACACCAGGTTCTGGGGATGCTGATGGCACATGAACAGTCACTACCCCCTTGCCTTGGTCCAGCCCCTGCTCGGGGCCCAGGGTCTCAGAAACACTAAAAGCCACAGAGAGCCAGGCACACACTCTAGGAACCAACCCCATTGCAACTCCCATGGGTGGAGAAGGATATTAATTGCGTAAGGCTCGACCGGGAGCCGTCCAGCTTCCCCTGGGACCAGGTAGATAAGTCCGTGAGAAACTCCGTTATATTCAGAGGAATTTCAGGTTCCACCAGGAACAAGTCAGGCATGTGAGTCACCCTTGGTGTCAGCTTTGCTCTTATCCCATAGCTTGGTGCAAAACAGAGAAATGTCACATTTTGAAGGCACCTCTGTCAGGGCTGGATGGTATAATTTTCTGCATCACTCACTGCCCTCTCCTTGTCCTGTCTCTTCCCAAGAGGGGAATTTAAGAAGAGGAGCCGAATGAAAAGAGGAGGCTATGTGGAAGGACAGGGATTGGGCCAAGTGTGTGCTGGGACCCAGATCATGGTGTGTAGGACCCAAATTTGGACCCAAATGCCCCAGTGCCTAGCTCCATACTCCCCTCCTAGCTCAGAGACTGGGGTCAGGTTTCCTGAGTATCTGTGTAGCTCAGTCTCCCCCTTAAGTACCAATGTTAATAATGGTACCTGCTTCTGGGTTGTGAGGTTAAAGTCACAAAGGATTCAGGACAGTGCACAGCACAGGGAGTTCTTACTATATGTTAGTTCTTATGATTTTTCCTATGATTTACCAACTACTCTGGTTTTGAGCAGATGATTTCTCTGAGCCTCGGGGGTGCTCCTAGACCTTAAAGTGCTATTCCAGGGCCCAAGGAGATAGTGAGTAAAGATTTTACAAGGACTTCCTACTGCAAAGTTGTAATGAAACCCAGACCTTCACCTGAGTCCCATTGGCACAGACAAGGGATTTCCAACCTAATCTCTGCACCAAAATCACATGAGGAGTCTATAAATAAAAATATTTTTAACAGAATGACACAATCATAATATTCTAAATAGTTCATGTTAACTGTTTACACAACAAAGGGAAATAAAATAAGCCATCAGTTTATTGAAATAAAATAAGTTCAATCAGTGGGAGGTTACAACTTGACCTTGTGACTTGGAGTCATCCTATTTGGTGATAGTTTTAATTTTTTTGAGACCAGTCCTTGGAAGTGTGTCTAACCAGGTACCCAAGGATGTACCCTCAGCAGAGTTCTTTATTCTACACTGTCAATGTCTTCCAGCCAAAGACCATCAGGAACAGACCTGATGAACAAGTTGAATTTATTCCTCATCGAAATGAGGGACAACACCGGGGGAAATGTGGAGTCTCTCAGTAAGAGCACGGTACAGTGGACAAGATAGGATTTGGGGCCTGAGTTGGGTGCTTTAGGGGCAGGTTTGAGGAATGAGATCTTTGTTCTGCAATGGATGCTGGCAGGAAGAAGAGTCATATCTGTGACCGAAGAGCTTGAAAAATCTTATATACAATTTGGGAGGATGTGAGGCTAAAGCTATGATTGGTAAAGCAACTGTTCAATGTATTTAACAGGAGCTCGGTTTTGTGGTTTGGACGATGTCCTTGTTTCGGACTGCATTCAAGACATGACTTACAGAGTGGTTCTCTTTTTGCCTTGACCCATCGGAGTTGCCACGTGGCCTGCTCTAATGTTGGTGCTGTGTGAAATTGTTTCTACTGAACAGAAGAGGGTCATGTCCTAGCCGTGAGGGCCACGTCTGTTCCTGGCAGCAGTGAGCCGAACAGATGGTGCCAGACCAGTTCCCAGATGCCAGGGGCTGCGCCTCTCTTTCTCAGTCCCTCTTTCAGCCAAGGCCAGACTGTCCAGGTTTCAGGACATAAATTGATGATCTTCACTGTTGTTGGGACGTTGCTGGGCAGGTCTTTGTCCCGAGCGCGCTGCCTGTAGGGAATCTCTCTTGCTGTTTTGTTTCAGGATGAGTCACTGTATCATCGGACATGGCCGTGACTTCCCAGGAGCATTAAAGACTCTGGGTGGGACGTCTCAGTTGACTGCATTGCTGGCAGTTACCAGAAACAGAAATGGTGATTAGTCCTTTCAACAGGCCTGTGCACAGGGGCCTAATCATCAAACTGAGGCCAGAAAACTCATCCTGGAATCCAGCAAGGTTGGTGATGGAGAGCTGGCTGGCTACCTTTTCCTCCAGCCTAATCGCAGGCTATGCCATTGCCTGGAGTACGTAGGGGCAGCAAGAAGTGTTGGCTACTGTGTAAATTCTCTAGTGGCTAGTGAAGAGAAAATTTCCGTCTTTGTGATTATCCATGATTCTGACTAATAAACTTCAACTGGTTTGTAGGGTTTTGAGAGAACAAGTTATGTAACTCATGCCATCTCCTAGTGTCAAAAGTTTGGGATTTGATGCAACTTTTCCAGTTGCATTATCCCTGCCATGAGTGTTGCCATTCAAATATCATACATGAAAAAGTCACTTACACCTCTTGGAGTTCTCCCAAGTAGATTCTGTTTGCCTCTTTCTGGAAGTTTCTGGATATTTTTTTGTTCAGAGAAACATGATCTCTTGGAGGGGTAGTAGTTTCTATATGAAAGTCTATAACAATTATCCTGAATGTGCAAGATTAGTATATGGTGGTCAACACACTAAGTTATCTTTGTAGTTAGGATAAGTCTGATGACCCCATAAGCAACAGATCCCAATGGGACATGAACTTTATTGGGATTATAAGTATTATTTTGCAATGCTATTGACCAAATACTCTATTCCCCAAGGAATTCATCAGTTCCTGCAAAGCAGCCAAGAGTGTGTCTGACTATTGGACCAAACTCAGTCCAACATTAGTCCCCATTGGAGCAGGCTTTTCTGAGAGGGTTGTAATGGCTTTTGCAGAAGCATTTTGTTGACATGGGTCAAGATCCAGTTTTTATAAGACTAAATTTAAGATGAGTTATGTGAGAGAAGAAGAAAGATCGTATAAGAAAATTTACCTTAAGTGTTTAAAGGAACAGAAGCCATGGTCTGAGAAAAATGTGCCAAAATATTTTGTGTTTTTTTTCCTTAAATGGTAAAAGATCATGACATGGCGAGGGGGAAGTCAAATTTAACAGGATGAAGATGAGGGAGATCACATTAAGAGAATGACAGAGGAAAACACTGGGTGTGATTTGATTAGTGCAGAGAGAGGAAAAGAAAGGGATACTGAAAAATGGAAAATTTATCTGATTCTAACATCTTGGGTCTTGGGTAAAAACCATCCATCTCTGCATTCAACATCATCCAGAATATTCCTAAGAGCCTTCAGTTTCAAGTCTCTTGATGGAATGGACATCCAGTGGATAGGAATAAGTCTTTTAGGTTCAGAGACATAGCCCGATGACCAAGATCTTGGAGTTTCACAGTGACAGTCATTCATAGTACTTGATAAAGTCTTTTCCCATCGAGGTTCAAGGGCAGTTTTTCTCTGGTGCCTTTTTCAGAGGCCCAAATTTCCAGGTCTCAGATCATGCAGCAGCTGCTTCAGGGGCTGTTTTAGAAATTGTACCTATTGGTGATAACGTCAGAAGTATTGTATGAGTTCCCTAGAGTAATTACTCATATCAGCATGTAGGTTGGTAAATCTAGAATTGGAAGTAATTCTCAAACTCATGAGGCAGCTTGTTATTAATGCAGAAGGAGATAACTTCTGAGCCCCATGAGAAATTGATCTTGTTGCCATCCAGGCTAATGGGAATAAGGCCTTAGAAGTCTAAGAGTTTTTGAGAGCTTTGATCATTATGGTTTTAGAATTCTGTTAGCTCTTTTTATATTCCCTGAGGTTTATGGATGATAAAATGAAGTTTCTGAATAAAAGATAAGGTTTACAGAGTTCTTAACAGTAGTCCCCGTGAAATATGTGTCCCCATTACCTGCAAAGACAGGTCAAGATTTTCCTAGTCCAAAATACAAAATCAAGCAATAGTTTTCCCCCTGTCATTACTGCCATAATTTTCCAGAAGGCTAAACCTCAACCATGCCCATGTTCCACCTTTGTGGTCTTTCTGGGGTTGTGTTATCAGCAAGTGGGGACAATACCAGAAACATCCTCAGTAATACTATATGCTCTTGTGGATAATAAGAATTATCCACAATAAAAAAAAAATGAAGCATTTTTTAAAAACTCTACTTCCATTGTGGCTTATTATAACTTTAGGTAGGAGCAAAGCATCCCAGTGTCTCCAAAGCACTGACCTCCAGTGGCCAGGACATCTCTGTCCCTAAAGCATTGTGAAATCATGAACTACCCTAAAATCATACCTACTCTCAGTATGAACGTTTACCTCTTAATCTTCTGTCAGCCTACAAATCTGGGTAAAGGCAATTAATTTAGCCATCTGGAATATTTAATTTCTGGGTGAAGCTTATATGTCAAGGGCAAATTCAAGTTTTTGATGGCATACCCAGCTTTGTGATTTTCAGGGTTTTTTTTATGTATGAGCCATATAAAACCACAATAAAATCGAAGTTATCTTTTCTAGAAGATGCATACCAATGAAAGAGCGTTCCCCAAATGATATTATGTACTTGCTGGGTTCCTTCTCCTCAGGTAAAGAAAGGAGGGTGGTCAGATTTTAAAATGATGCAGCAGTGGATAGAGACCTTTGAAGGGCAAAATAGGTGGTCGTGGCTATCAGACAGGTGTGGATCCAGCGGTTCTTTCATACGAAGTCCTCTGTGAAGCATTCCAAGGAGAATGGTGTTACCAGCCTCCAAAACAGAAGAGGCTCCCAAATGCATACAGGATGTCATCAGTGTATTACATTGCCTTTGACCGAGAGTGAGAAAAAGAAATTTGTACCTCTACCATTAGATCAAGACTATGTTAACTGAAAGAACCAAAGCATAAAGGCAAAGAGACTCACTGTCAAAGAGCTGGGTTTCTGTGTCCATGAGAAGTCCTCTCAAGATAATCATTACAAGCCTTCAGGTGTGAGACTGTGTGCAGTCACCAATCCCTGGTCCAGACCTCATGGGTAGCCTCTGAGCATAAGGGACTTCTCTGTTGTCCAAGGGCTTTGGTGCGGGGATAGGAGCCTTTTCAGCCAAGACAACATGGAGTCTCCCCCAAAGGCTACTCTGGGCTGGTGGTATGCCCACAATAATATAGTAATGGCCAACTGCTACTTGTGGTACTCTGACGATTGCGCTTCTTAATCCTCTGCCGTACTTTGGGAATTGTATTGATTAGAATTCATAACCACGTTAGCTCAGATGTTGTACTTTTAAATCCTTAAACTTTAAAACCTTAAAACATATTCAATAAATATGCAATGTTTTTGTCTTTCAAAAATTTCTATGGAAAGCTATAAGATTGGCTGATGGAAATTCAGACTGTCATGGGATAAGGTGGTTCTTTCTGAAAATCCTGAAGTAGCTCTTTTCATCAACTAAGTTATTGACACATTTTAGTAAAAAAGTCTAGGTCTTCAGGTTATTCCATGGACACTTTTTTTTTTTTTTAGATGTAACTTATTTCTGATACAACAATAATATTGAAAATATTTTGAGAGCTTCATCTGTCTTGTTTTGGGGACTTTGAAGTTGATGGATAATATTACTACCACTATTTGAAAACCGAAAAAAAATTCCAAAACCCAAACAAATTACTCTTGATGATGATGTGAGCTATTCACTTGCAACTGCCCCAAGGCCATGTGGCTATCGCACCCCCACCACGTAGGCATTTGCTTCATTACCTCTTCATGCCCCGAGCGAGAGTTTCCAGAACCAGGTGCTACTAGTAAGCATCTGTAGAATTTACCATTGAAAAATCTCTGAGGGGGGTTATATGTTTCCTTTTCCAGAATTTAGTGCAAAGGAGGTGTGTGTGATGTGGTACTCACATCCCAACACGACGTGGAACACGACGTGGCTTGCCTATGAAGGCTTAGCTCCAAGGCTTTCCATAATTGGGTACATTAGGAACAGTAAATACATAACCTACTTAACTGTTTTCTTTGTTTTTAAAAGGTTGATAAAGCTAGTATGAGGCCTGATTTTAGTCTATTAAATCTTAGAAGAATATATCAAAAGGAATATGTTGAAAATATAGCCAGTTTTAAAATCTTTGAATGTTTTTAAGTGCTAATGTTGTGTATTTTTATATCTCCTAAAGTATGATAAAGCTTTAAAATGTAAAAGAAGGAAGGAAGGAAGGAAGGAAGGAAGGAAGGAAGGAAGGAAGGAAGGGAGGAAAGAAAGAAAGAAAGAAAGAAAGAAAGAAAGAAAGAAAGAAAGAAAGAAAGAAAGAAAGAAAGAAAGAAAAAGAAAAAGAAAGAAAAAGAGGAGAGAGTCTGGATAGAATGAGAACTCATTAAATGTAGTGAGGACCCTAGAACTAAATCAATGGAAGTTTTCCTTTTTTTTTCCCCCTCAATCAATGCAAGTTTTCATGCATTTTGCTGTTGTGCGTATTAAACAAGTTAGATATGGTTTGGCCACTGGATCTAATAAAACACTGAAATAAGCAGGAGGTCTCTAGTGGTTCTCACGTACCTGAGTCCATACTCCTACCACTTGTTCAGAATTTTCACGAACAAGAAGCAAAACGGATTTATGGATCTAGGCTCCTGAAGCAAATTTTTTTTAAAGATTTTATTTATCCATTTGAGAGAGAGAGAGAGAGAGAGAGAGAGAGTGTGTGTGTGTGTGTGTGTGTGCCCCAGAAAAAGCAGAGGAGGGGGAAGGACAAGCAGAGCGGACACAGAGCCTGGAGCTAGACTTGGAGCTCGATCCCCGGACCCCAAGATCATGACCTGAGCAGAAACCAAGAGTCAGTCATTTAACCTACTGAGCCACTCAGGTGCCCCGCAAAATTTTTTGATAAACAGTTGTTGTTCTAGTATTTGTGCTTAAGCATGAACCTGCTTCTTATAACCCAATGTGTATACAATTATTAAGATAGTTTAATTAATACATTCTACTTATATACAATTCACCTAGGAAGATCATCTCTCTTTTGGATTTGTCTGGTTTTATGGGGGTTTTTTGGGGGGGGGCTGTTTTTATTTTTATAACATAAATTCAATTAGCCAACATATAGTACATCATTAGCTTCAGATATAGGGTTCAATAATTCATCAATTGTGTATTACACCCAGTGCTCATCACATCACGTGCCCTCTTTAATGCCTATCACCCAGTTGCCCCATCCCCACACCCAACTCCCCTTCTGCAACCCTCAGTTTGTTTCCCAGAGTCAAGAGTCTCTCATGGTTTGTCTCCCTCTCTGATTTCTTCCCATTCAGTTTTCCCTCCCTTCCCCTATGATCCTCCATACTGTTTCTCATATTCCACCTATGAGTGAAACCATATGATAATTGTCTTTCTCTGGTTGACTTATTTCACTTAGCATAATACCCTCCAGTTCCATCCATGTCGATGTAAATGGTAGGTATTCATTCTTTCTGATGGCTGAGTAATATTCCATTTATATACAACCCACATCTTCTTTATCCATTCATCTGTTGAAGGACATCTGGGCTCCTTCCACCATTTGGCCATTGTGGACATCGCTATTATGAATATTGGGTGTATGTGTCCCTTCTTTTCACTACATCTATATCTTTGGGGTATATACCTAGTAGTGCAATTCCTGAGTCATAAAGTAGCTCTATTTTTAACTTTTTGGGAAACCTCCATACTGTTTTCCAGAGTGGCTGTACTAACTTGCATTCTCACCAACAGTGTAAGAGGGTTCCCCTTTCTCCACATCCTCACCAATATTTGTTGTTTCCTGTCTTGTTAATTTTTGCCATTCTAACTGGTGTAAGATTGTATCTCATTGTGCTTTTTTTTAAAAAAAGATTTTATTTATTTATTTGACAGAGAGAGAGATCACAAGTAAGCAGAGAGGCAGGTAGAGGAGAGGAGAAGCTGTGGGAGAAGATGTGGGGCTCGATCCCAGAACCCTGATATCATGACCTGAGCCAAAGGCAGAGGCTTTAACCCACTGAGCCACCCAGGTGCCCCTCATTGTGGTTTCGATTTGTATTTCCCTGATGGCTGGTGCTGCTGAACATTTTTTCATGTGTCTGTTAGCCATTTATATGTCTTCTTTGGAGAAGTGTCTGTTCATGTCTTCTGCCCATTTCTTCACTGAATTATTTGTTTTTTGAGTGTTGAGTTTGAGAAATTCTTTATAGATCTTGGATACCAGCCCTGTATGGAATCCGTAATGTCATTTGCAAATATCTTCTCCCATTCCATGGGTTGCCTCCTAGTTTCGTTGACTGTTTCCTTTTATTGTGCAGAAGCTTTTTATCTTGATGAAGTCCCAGTAGTTCATTTTTGCTTTTCTTTCCTTTGCTTTTTTTTTATTGTTCTTGAATACCAAGGTTGGAGGATAAAGTTTCATTGTAGTTTTGAATTAATTAAAATCTGAAGAATTTTAACAAACCTATTTATTCTTATTTCCCCTTCTTTTGTACAGTAAAATGATAAGATTATTATTCTGAAATTTGAAAGGAAAAAATAAAGACTAATATCACAGAAGACAGTATAAATCATAACTATCTAAAATCAGAAATAATTTTAGAACACTGTAAAAATATACAATAACAATTGTAAGAATGAAATTAAGAAAAACACAAAGAATTTTAAAAAACTGATAAAAGTGTAAAGAAAGCAGTGATACTTAACCGAATAGTTAAGTTACAAAAGAAAACTCCACAACCTAAGTATACAAGTTTATTCCTGTTTTAGACTACTTATGTAATAATTTGGAGCAAAAGATTTATTATTGTACTTTAACATGTATATACTGAGGCATACACAGATATATAAAGAGGTAACTACTTAAACTTTTACCTGTAGCTTTAAAATAAAATTAGTTTATGAGTATATTAAAAATGCAAATATCATATTATGAATAAGCTGTTATAAATTTATTAGGCAGAAATTCATATGTATTTTATACATATTATTTATATCTTGTATAGTTAACGATTTGTATTAAAATCATCTTTTTTTTTAAAGATCTCACAACCCTGAAATCAAGATCTGTGCTATGGGGTGCCTGGGTGGCTCAGTGGGTTAAAGCCTCTGCCTTCGGCTCAGGTTATGATCTCAGGGTTCTGGGATCGAGCCCCGCATTGGGCTCTCTGCTCAGCAAGGAACCTGCTTACCCTTCTCTCTCTGCCTGCCTCTCTGCCTACTTGTAATCTCTCTCTCTCTATCAAATAAATAAATAAAATCTTTTAAAAAAAAAGATCTGTGCTGAGAACCAAGAGTCAGACAATGAACTGACCCACCCAAGCGCCCCTATATTAAAATCATCTCTAGTCAAAATAACCAACACAAACAAGTACAAGACAAAAAACAAGAATCATTTCACTATTTTTCTTTATAAATGTATCATCTTAACAATTGAAGTGGATGAATTCTCACATACATAAAAGCATACATATTTATTCCTGTCTGTATAAATTGGATGTGATAGATGTCATTGAAAGAAAATTGTATATTTTGTTGTTAATCTATTCCTATTTAAAACAGTAAGAGTACAAATTATGTTTATTAGTAAGTGTTTTGTGTCTGCTTTCAGAAACTTCTCTAGCTTTCAAAACTTAACTGATTCATTTGTCTAAGATCTTAAAATTAGATTAGTATTGGGAAATTACAATTTAATTAAATCTGTAGCTTTACAAAAACTTAATAAAGTTTAAAACTTTAAAAAAACATCCATTCTTATCATTTCATTTCACTATATATAGAAATAAAATTAAATTTATACACATAGTTTTTTATTTTAAACTGGTTATGTAAATAGTGGTAACTTACCTAACTCATAAATATAGGAAATTTACATAGTTTAAATCATGGAGCAGTTCACCATGGTCTTGAACAAACAAAAATACTGTCCTGACATTATATTTATGTGGTAAACTAGTTTTTAAGCATACCAAATCCAATTTGGTTGGAGAATATACTTTGATTTAGATCATCTAAATTTAGTGTTGTTTTTTGGCATGGCATATGGTACATCCTCAAGAATGTGACACGTGCATTGGAAAATAATCTGTGTTTTGTAATCATTGACTGGAGTGTTCCATCTATCTCAAGTTGGTTGTGTTGTTCGAGTCTTCCACATCTTTGTTAATTTTCCGTCCAGCTATTCTAGCAATTATTCAAAATAGGGTATTGAATTTTCCAACTATAGCCAATGAATTTTCTATTGCTCTTTTCTACTCTAGTGGTGTTTGCTTCATGTATTTTGGAATTTTTATTAGATATGTATACATTTATAATATATATTCTTTTTTTAAGAGTTTATTTATTTATTTGACAGAGAGAGAGAGAGATCACAAGTAGGCAGAGAGGCAGGCAGAGAGAGAGGGGGAAGCAGGCTCTCCACCAAGCAGAGAGCCCGATGCAGGGCTCAATCCCAGAACCCTGAGATCATGACCTGAACTGAAAGCAGCCTTTAACCCACTGAGCCACCCAGGCGCCCCTATAATACATATTCTTGATGTGTTAAATTTCTATTGTTGAGATGTTTCTCCTTCCAATAATATTTCTTGTCTTAAGTTCTATTTTATTTTATTTTTATTAAGGATTTTATTTATTTGAGAAGGAGAGAGAGAGAGTATGAGCTGGGGGGAAGGGGCAGAGGGAGAAGCAGACTCCCCACGGAGCAGTTAGGGCTTGATCCCAGAACCCTGGGATCATGACCTTGGGATCATGACCTTGGGATCATGACCTGAGCTGAAGGTAGACACTTCATGGACTGAGTCACCCAGGCGGCACTTAAGATCCATGTTATTGATAGAGTCATTCCACTTCTCTTATGGTTACTGTTTACATATATTTTTACTTTCATTTTCAATCTTTTTGTGTCTTTAAATTTAAGGTTATCAGCATCATGGGTTGGGTCAATCAGAAGCTTCATTCAAAGCACAGTATAACCATTCATCCCACAAAGTCTATTTCCTTATTTTATTTATTTATTCCAATTCCCCACTCCCTTTTTTTCCTAAGCTTCCCTAAAGGAAATCATTATGTGTTTATTTTGTCTTTTATTTTGCATGAGTTCATATAAAATGTATAGTTTTATAATGTGTACATGTTTTAACTTCAATAAATGCTACTGTGTTCTCCCTCATTTTGTTTCTTGCTCTTTTAGTCTGAACTTCCTCTAGACCTTGCCAAAAGCTTGGGCCTTGTTGGCACATTCGTGCTCCTTTTTATTAAAAAAAAAAACAACAAAGGATTCAACTCGATTAGTCATCAGCAACCACTGCTGGCAGCCCAGATCTGGCCCTGTGGTTTTTTTTATGAAAATAAACTTTTATTGGAACACAGCCATGCCCACTTGTGCATGTACCATCTATGAATGTTTTCATGCTACAACGGTCAAGTCTAGTAGTTGCCATAGAAACCACATGACCTACAAAACCGATGATTATTACTATCTGTGTCTAGACAGAAAGTTCACCAGACCCCTGAACTGGATGATCCATACAACCCCCATATTCTCATTTGCCAAAACCTTCCTTTTTTCTGTCATTCTCACTGAGGGCGATTTGAGCTAATGGAGGAAGGCAAACAAACAAGCAAACATTTACCATGACTGCCGAGCTTTTCTGGAGGCAACTCTCCACTTCAGAAACCCCACTTGTGGTCATGTGACGTGGCCTCAGCGCTGGCAGAGCCTGTCACACATTGGAAATGCTCCTTCTACAAGCTCCTTGTTAACTCCTCCGGATATTATGGACTGGAGCAGTAAAGTCTTGGTGTTTAAGACTGCTTTTTAAATCAGTCCCTTAACTAATGTGGAGTAAAAAAAAAGAAGTTGATGTCAGTGAGAACCATTTCTCACTCTTTATACTGACAGTGTGCCCTTATATTTTTTAATATTGTTACCAATATATAAATTACTGTAAAAGGCTCCAAGCTTTGGGGAGAAAAAAAACATTTAAAAATACAGAAGGCACAAATTCTTGGGGATTAAAGTAGGGCGGGTGGTCAGAGGACCCAAAGCTCTTAGCATCAAAGGTCTTTTAGAGCGTTATTACTCTTCTCTGTTCATTATTACTCTTTTCTCTTATTATTCTGGTCTAGACATCGTCTCTTACTGGTGGAGTTTAATAAAGACGCAATTGACAGGGGTTGAGTTACTGTGTAGTACAGTTCTAGGCGGGTAGTAGATAGTCATTAAATGTCCGTTAGAGAAATGAGTGGCCGCTATGGGTGCTTTCAATGTAATCTCAGCTTCCAGAAGCTTTAAATGTTAAAGGAAGTAC
This sequence comes from Nasua narica, assembly GCA_028533885.1. NCBI lineage: Eukaryota > Metazoa > Chordata > Mammalia > Carnivora > Procyonidae > Nasua > Nasua narica. The sequence continues at coordinate 88,059,723 of CM052811.1, read as the reverse complement.
TGGCACAAGCATTCATTGACAGGCATCCACAGCATGAGAGGAGTCCAGACCCGAATGGACAGTGAATTATACTAAAGACCAACAATGACCATAGGTTGGGGGAGGGGCAATGTAGAGGGGACACAACAAAATATCAAAACTTCTAGCTTCACTACTGTTGCACTTACACTCAGTTGATGTAATTAGCATCAGGTAAAATGTCTTGCTATTATTAACCCTATGAGTGTCCATTAGTAGATACTTGCTACATGAATTCTCATAGTGCATTTGGATTTCACTTGTCTTCTGTTCCTTGGCAAGGACTCAAATTGAATCAAGACCTCTTTATATAAAATTTATATATCCAAGTCAAAGGGCTACTTACCAAATTAACAAATAACCATTTTTCCTCAGTAAATATATAAATACTTGATTCATGAATATGTTATTTATTCTTTACTTTTGCTATTTGGTGCTTTTGTATTTGGTTGTGCAATATTTAATATTTACTGAAAGACATAAAGAATAATATTACAAACATGCACCTACACACTACCCGACTTGACAAATAAAGTATTTTGAATCCAATCAAAGTTCCTAGTGGTCTCATCCCTGATCACAGAACTCTTTCTTGCCACTAGATGTAACAACCTTCTAGACTTTGAGGATTATTACTTTTATGTGTCTTTTCTACATATATTTCCTCCCTAAAAAATCTAGTATTTTCTATACACTTATAACCTGCATGTAACTGGTATCACAATTTAGGTGTTTTGGGGTTTTACAGTGAGTGATGGATCTTGAACACCCCCACATTCTCTTTCTTAGTTGTGAATGATTCAAATAGCACAGAAAAAAATCAGTACCTTTGTTTAGAAAACCTAAAATGTCCTCTTCTCCCCAGAACTGGTTAATTTTTTTTATATTTCCTGCAAAAGGAAAGAATGTTTATTATGTATGTTTGATTGATGGAGAGATATACTCAAATTATGAACATAAGGAGATTAAGGATCTTTAAAATTGTGGTCAAAGCAGATAAAAATAAAACTTTCCAGCTCATAGAGGTTGTGGGAAATGCCATTTTCCATGAACACACTTACATTAAAACTTTAAGTGCACCGAGACTCAAAATCCCACCAAATGGAAAATTCCCACACTGTGGGAAGTGGGTTTCTTACCACATGGGCAGCTGATTCACTCCTTATCAAAGGGCCCCTCTGTATTCAGCAGATTTAAGAAACTAGTATTTTTGTGAGGGAGTTATGCAAACATACTTGACTGAGTAAAAGTGTAAGGTATGTTTTGCAAAAAGATGAAGTTCAGGCCATTAAAAGTCAGGATATGCTCACAGCAGCAAGACAAACTATATTTCAGTCACACAGCCCATGTTATTGTGGCAAACCCTTTCCCCACAGAAAATTTAGAGGTATTATTGCCTCCATAAAATGGCAGCTCCTCCTCCTCAAAGGGAGCATTTCTTAACTCTGCAAATTCTGATTCCCTATTGAATTATACAGAAGAGGGTTTCTGAGGCCATGAAACACCCCCTTCTGCTTTTGAAATTCCAGAGAAAATATCAACAGTAAAGATAGAAGCTTCCTTCTTTTGTTTCTCCGTCCCACCCATGTTGAGAGATCTCTGAATTCCTCAAACATCAACCTGGATTATTTAATAGAAAACAGGAGAGCAAAAAAAATCTCTTCTGGGAGCATTCCAGTTGAAGAGAAGCCTGGCTTAATGTCGCTATTATCGACCAAATCCCCTCAGCTCAGGGATGGAACGTCTTCTCTTCCTCTTGTTTGGAACTAAGAAAACCTATTTCATGGTGGGATCTTGGTTACGAGCTTTTGGTTTGTAAGTGATTTAGTGATTACAAGCCAGTCCTCAATCTTCCATGAAATTACTTGAAAGAACATGGAGTCTGCCATTTGATACTTAAAAAAAATAAATAAATAGTGGCACCTGGGTGGCTCAGTCATTAAACGTCTGCCTTTGGCTCAGGTCATGATCCCAGGGTCCTCAGATGGAGCCCCACATCGGGCTCCCTGCTCAGCGGGAAGCCTGCTTCTCCCTCTCCCTCTGCTGCTCCCCTGCTTGTGTTCCCTCTCTCGTAGTCTCTTTCTCTCTCTCTCTCTCTCTCTCTCTCTCTGTCAAATAAATAAATAAAATCTTTAAAATAAATAAATAAGAAGTAATTCCTTTGAAAATAAATATTACCTCTTGTGTTTTGATTTAGCCACAGTGTGTCTACTCTCCATTAGGAAATTTGTGCCTGAGCTGTCCTAAGGTATCTGAGATCTCAGGCTCTATATAATAAATGACTGCCAGAGAGCCCATCCCATGACAGAACATTCTAATTAGCAAGACATCTGCTAATGAAGTACTCAAAGCTGATGTCTTTTAAATTAACTTAATGCCAAAGGAGAGATATTACAAGGCATGCTGTCATTCAAGAACATGTTTGTCCGATGACAGGTTTCCAGAGGAGTCATCTGATACTTCTTATAAAGTGGGGTGGGTAGTTGGGGTGCCTGGGAAGACAAAAGATTAGGGAAGGAAGGTGGAAAGACAAAAGGAAGGCAAAGAAGTGGGAGGTGATTGATGGGAGAGACAGAGGAATTACACAGTTGAATGAATCTCATCTATTAAAATAGTTCATGTTTCCCTGATAAATCAGCACGTTTGGAAATCTCTTTTCCTTAAGGAAACCATCAGCACGTTTGGAAATCTCTTTTCCTTAAGGAAACCTACATTTTGTTGTCTTGAACACATTCTAAAGTTATTTCTTTGGGGTTATACGGAACTCCCAAGAATTGTATTTGGAGAGGAAGAGCAACCTAGATGATACTAAACAATAAAGATTGCTGGCTAATTGAGCATAATAATAAAAAATTAATTAATAAAAATGTTTAATTTTGGAAAATATGTTCTTGATACATGCATCTACCAAAACAAACTAATACCCCATTCCCAACTCGGTTTTTTTTTTTTTTCAACTCAGTTTTATAACCTTTAATCCATGGTCCATGGCATGGACAGTAGGGGGGGGGGGAGGAAGCCATAAATTAGGCAATAAATTCAATTTCAAGAGTCAAAAATTAGAGCCAATATTGTCGGTCATTGTCTTAGTCTGGGATCCACCAGAGGCGGATGCTAAGACAGGGATTTGAGACGAGCTTCTGAAGCCAGCAGGGAGGGGCTGCCAAGAGATTAGAAAGGGGTGACGAGGAAAAATGGTGGTTGGTGAAAGATGGGGGAAGGGAGAGAGCTCCAGGGAGTTAAACACCTCGAGAGGAGCTCTCAAGAGAACCTTGAGGAGAGCCCACAATTGAACTAGAGAGGGAAGCTGGAAGGAGCCTGGATGGGCCCAATACTAGGGTTTAGGGAATTTTAGGTGAAGAGGGGCAGGCAAGGTCTGCTTCCCAATGAGGCATCATCAACTTTAGAGAATTTAAAGGGTGAAGTTCAGATGATCAGAGCCACCCCTAGAATTGGGGATCAGGTTTCCATCCCTTGAGATGGTGAGCTCAGGTCCCTTCTTAGCTCAATCCAAAATCCATAGGTAAATACTTGGTAACATCTGACTCTTGAGAGAAGGAACTGGGATGCTACCTGTTTACATATCAAGGGGATGAGAGAGACAGGACGGGCAAGCCCAGAGGGAAATGTGAGCATTAGAAGTACTTTTTTACCTCTTCCCCCTTCTTAGTGGTTCCGTGATTCTTTCCCCTGACCCTCTTCTGAAATTATAGTGAATGTAACCTCTTCGTGATTCCCTATTAACTTCTTCAGGAAAATAAAGTGAGATACTTGTTTCCCTTGTTGCTTGAAACTCCCGCTCCAAGCCTAGGCTCATCCCTTCGATTTATAACTGAAGCATAAGGATCAGAGTAACGATGACCATTAGTGTCTCTAAGAGCAGAGAGGACCGGTCTTGCCTTTTAAGTTATTTTTCCCTAGGTCTTCAGCTTTTTCTTTGTGCACAATGGGGAAGTTTTTTCATTCTTTCATTTTGGCTATTCAGGAGACAACTCGCGGGAACAAACTCAAAGAGAGATCGAAAGGAAATTGAGTTGGACTCCTTCCTGCCTGATCCCCCACTGTGGTAGGAAGAATGTAGGGGCACACAGCGAAGTAAACCCCAACACTGGAGTGATGAATAGCCAGGGCGTCTGGCTGGCCCACCCCATCTTGGTAGGACTGTTCCATGTGGTTCTACTCAGCATCCCCTTCTTCAGCATTCCTGTTGTCTGGACCCTGACCAACGTCATCCATAACTTGGCTGTGTATGTTTTGTTACATATGGTGAAAAAGACACCCTTTGAGCTCCTGGCTGAGGAAAGGCTCAGCTACTGGCACGCTGGGAACAGATGGGAGTACAGGATCCAATTTACGTCTTCCAGCAGATTCCTCAGCATCTCTCCCGTTGTCCTCTACCTCCTGGCCAGCTTCTACACCAATATGATGCTGCTCACTTCCTCGCCAACACAGCCTCATGGCTCAGCATACTGCTGCCTAAGTTGCCCCAGTTCGATGGGACTCATCTCTTTGGCATCAACAAACACTGAGGGATGGGGTTGGGGATATCACTGGACCAAGGGACTGTAACATGTTTTCCTTCTCCATACCATCTTCTGTATCTTGAAAGCCTGAGAACTATACAAGCTTTCCCAAGCCCCAGAAAGAGAACAGATTGGAAAACTCCTAATGTATGAGCTGCAGGGTGCAGGGCTGAATGCAAAGAAGGAGTTATCCTACTCCCACTACGTATCATACCCCACAGAGCAGTTCATTTCCATGCAGCACAAGCCATTTTATTTACATTTATTTATTACATTTTATTTATATACATACATATATATACACACATATATATACATTATATATACATGTATAAATACATTATGTGTGTGTATATATAATATTTTATATATATAATTCACTTCATGTGGCAGATTATTAAGCACCATTAATCAAAGGCCAATTGAATTCTTCCACTTTTCCAGTTTTATAGAGAAATAATTGATACACATTACTGAATAAGTTTAAGGCATACAGCATGATGGTTTGACTTTACATATACTTTACATATACTATGAAACAAAGACCACAATAAATTCAGTTGAAATCTGTCTTCACATATAGATACAATAAAAAGAAAAGAAAAGATCTTGCAAGGGGTGCTGTTATCCAAGAGTAAGTATGTTCTTCCTATTACAGGTTTCTGGAGGAGTCATCTGATACTTCTTTTAAAGTGGGGAGCAAAGTCGAATTTTCTCCTTGTGATGAAAACTCTCGGGATTTATTCTCTCAACTACATATAGTTCTTATGTATCATACATCAGTGGTAGCCATGGTCATTGGATGGGTCATATACCTAGTCCTTATTTATCTTATAATTGGGACTTTGTGTCTTTTGACCACCTGCCTCCAGTTCCCTTCCCCCCGCCCCCCTCCCCCCGCCCTCCTCAGTCTCTGGTAACCACAAGTCTGATCTCTTTTTCTATGCTTTTTTTTTAGGCTCCACATGTAAGTGAGCTCCTACCATATTTGTCTTTCTCTGTTGTCATGAATGGTAGGATCTCCCTGTGTTTTATGGCTAAATAACATTCCACTGTATATTTATATACCACAACTTCTTTATCCATTCCTCCATTGATGAAAACCTACGTTGTTTCCATGTCTTTGTTATTATAAATAATGGTGCTATGAACATGGGGGTGCAGCAGTTGGATTTTGCCAACACTGCTTCCTTGACACCATCTAGCAAGGACTAAAGTTCCAGAAATATGAAGCTACCATAAGAGTTACAGAACACGGACGTGTTTGGTCTTTCATTTCTCCAGGAAGATCTGCAGTCATCAAGAGATACCTTGTGAATGAAGTTTTTGGAGAACTTCCATGTGTAGCATTTCCTTTATTCTCACTGCCGGGCTGTGGGGTCATCAGACATGAGGATTTTCTCACTGGTGAGAAACCAGCTTGAGCGATCATGTGGTTCATCTGATGTGTTACAACTGCTGAAAGGTATAGACTTGACCCACTTCCTCCTTCCCACTCTACCCAGCTGTATTATGAGGCTACTGACAATTTGGAGAAGATTTTAATTAAAGTTCCTTAAGACCTCCAAGACTATTAGAAAGTATGTGGTATTTCCAACAATACATCAACATAACGATACCTACTGACATAGCTCTAATGCTAGTATGCAGCTATAATGACAACTAAATCTCTTCTTTAATTCCTGTCACTTGAAATTGGTGGTAGATAATTTCCTATTCGGGTAGTATTACACCTAGAACCAGCCTGAGTGTTTTCTAACGATGCCGCTGTCACTGTACTTGGGAAGTCTACCGTGTTTATAGATTTTTGACCCACTTTCTTTAGCAAAACACATAAAGGAGATTTACACATTTACACACACTGTGCTCAAACGTATGAAGAAAGGCGGCATCTTCATTTCTCTAAAACTGATTTTTTTACTTCTCACAAGTGCCACCTGCTGCACTTGTATGAGTGTGTCCCTGTGAATGTGCCTGGAGGTTCAAAGGCATTAGAATTTTCATGCAAACTCTTTTGGTGAAGAATAACATATATCATGAAATGTGCAAATATATTTTCACAAAACAAACATGAACATGGAGTCACCACCCAGATTAAGAAATGAAACATTACCGATACCCCAGAACCACCCACCATGCCACTTCCTAGATACCAACTGTGAAGTCGGGGGCAGGGGTAATTGATTCAATCACCCCTTTCTCACTTCTCTGGCCTCGTGATCTGGGTGCATCACTGCAGAGTTTAATATGATGTGAATTGATGCTTCGATTCCTCAGACAGGAACCAGAGGCAGGACTCGGGGTCTTTCACTCTGGAAGTGTTAAAAACTTCCAGAGTTAAACACTTCCAAGTGTTAAAAACCCTTGGTCCAAGGTGGCTCACCTGGGTGAGCACCTGGTTGGCTCACTGGGTTAAGCCTCTGCATTTGGCTCAGGTTATGATCTCAAGGCCTGGGATCGAGCCCCGCATGGGGCTCTCTGCTCAGCAGGAAGCCTGCTTCTCCTCTCTCTCTGCCTACTTGTGATCTCTCTCTGTGTGTCAAATAAATAAATAAAATCTGGAAAAAAAAAAAAAAAAACTTGGACCCTTCTGGGAGCAAAGCACAGACCTTGGTAACCTGGCATCATGCTAGGAGCTACGACCAGTAGAGAAATCACAGGGAAAAGGTAGCTAACAAATTCCAGAAAAACAAAAGCTGGAGTGTTATTTTTAAGTTTCCCTTTTATGCACTCCAGTTTCCTTATGTAATCCTCAAGTGTCAGGAAGGTCTGTTTAATCCACAGCCTTTTTGTTAATTATGATTGGAGGAATCCTCTTTGTCCACATTCTACAGCAAAAGAGACCAGAGGGAAGAACTAGAATGTGGGAAAGATGTCCGACCTGCAGAAGGAGACCAAGGGAAGGGATCGAGCCTGAGCCTGATCCTGGAACATGAAGCGACCAGGGGCATAGGTGGGTTTGTGGAACATTCTAACACTCCTCGGGGTTCCCAGAAATACCTATCAGCCTCCACACACTGCTCAGAGTAAGGACCTCCAAACAGTAAACGGAAAAGGATCTCCCATATGCTAGAAATTAATTGATGCAGAATTCATCATTTTTTGGGTAACTTCTACCTGTGCCAAACAGATCAGTAAATATATATACATATATATAATATTTTTAATATTCAAATATATATATTCTTAATATTATCTTTTCATAGATATCCTTTAAAATCCAGTTAAAGATTATCATCATACAGTTAGAAAATATTAATTGACCTTTTTTGTGTGTTTTAGTTCATTGCGTTTTATTATTTGCTCACTGGGCCCCTCTGAGGCCCCTCTCTTCCCACCCATTCCACCCCCACCCCACCCTACCCTACCCCACCCCACCCCACCCCACCCCCGCCCTCTGCAGGAATTTCTTTCCGAAGCGCTTATTTCACACCCAGCCACAAGATGTCAGTCCAAGCTTAGGTATCAGGCATTTTCCTGGCCCACAGAATAAGCTTTTTTTCTAATCAAAGTAATGTTGAGGCCCTCAAGACCTTCAAGGTCAGGTACAGAAACCACAGTGGCTGCTCGCCCGGGATGCTCTTCATGGGTGAAACCCCTGGCCTTGGTTCTGAGCAAACCAACCATCTTTGGCTTGTGGACACTAACCAATCACAACTGACG